>CP045891.1:7683406-7698868 GCA_013387185.1 Caligus rogercresseyi | reverse complement strand
AAGTTTCATCATCCGAATCCGTTCGGTACTTTTTGAGTTATCCTGCTGACAAACAAACAACCACCAACCACGCCATTGAAAACTAGAGGCATATATACACTCAGAGAGTGTGTACCTCCGCCGATCCCCACAACATTTCCATTCAACATTCTCCCTTTCAAACAGCCCGATTTTCTATCTCTAATCATTGTTTCCTCTCGTTTAGCTCATTTTTGCATATTAAAAAAGCCTCAGAGACGGGAAGAGGAAGAAGTTAAGCTACGTCGTTGGGTTAACATAGTCCTGAGCTGATATATGAACAGTAAATACGTCAATGAATATTTTTTTAGCGTTTGTTCTTTCCTACTCCTCGAATAGAGACCTCATTCATTTAGTATTTTGCTCATTTTGCATATTAAAAAAACACTTAGAGATGCCAAAATTTAATCACTTGTTTCTTTTGGCATTTCCAACAACTCCCAAAGTTCATTCGAATCCGTTCAGTACTTTTTGAGTTATCCTGCTGACAAACAAATAAACAAAAACCAACAACGCGTGTGAAAACAATACTCCTTCGGCGGAGGTAATTATGAAATTTATAAATAATCATTCAGATGTAATTTGTTATCTGTTCTGAAAAGGTTTTATAATAGAAAATTTCTTCTTCCTTTAGAGTTTTATCATAAACTAGAGGCATATATACACTCAAGAGATTTGTGTACCTCCGCCGATCCCCACAACATTTCCATTCAAACATTCTCCCTTTCACACGCCCGATTTTCTATCTCTAATCATTGTTTCCTCTCTGTTAGCTCATTTTGCATATTAAAAAGCACTCAGAGACGGGAAGAGGAAGAAGTTTAAGCTACGTCACTGGGTTAACATAGTCCTGAGCTGATATATGAACAATAATACGTCAATGAATATTTTTTTAGCGTTTGTTCTTTCCTACTCCCTGAATAGAGACCCCATTTCATTTAGTATTTTGCTCATTTTGCATATTAAAAAAGCACTTAGAGATGCCAAAATTTAATCACTTGTTTCTTTTGGCATTCCAACAACTCCACAAAGTTTCATTCGAATCCGTTTCAGTACTTTTGAGTTATCCTGCTGACAAACAATAAACAAACCAACAACGCCAGTGAAAACAATACCTCCTTCGGCGGAGGTAACTATAATGTTTGTTTCATTTTTATATGTACCTATATATGTCATTATATATATGTCCTCTCTGAGCAAATAAAGGATATAATATATATATATATGTATAATACCTCTATGTTTCTTTATATTTATGATATCTATATAATCCATCATAATAATTTATAATATTTAAAAAAATAATAATAATATTTTATAATATTATAAAAATAATAATGTTAAAAAGCGTGGTCGAATAATAATATTTATAAAAGCATTAACATAATGAAAATTTAAGCAAAGAAAGAGGTGCTTATAATATATTGATTCAAACACTTCAATGCGTACGATTGAAATGAAATATAAAGATTTTTAGCAACAAAAAAGAACTGAAAAGTATCAATTTCGTGATTAAATGGTAAGGAAGAAGATATTAAAAGGACATACATTACATAAATTATTTATAATTCAATAAAACTATTATTTTACCAAGTTGTAAAGTTACTCCTTGCATGGAAAAGGTTAATCTGGATATTGAGAAAAATGGTGGAACACACTAGTTTAAATATTAAACAATATTTGACAATAAAATTTATGTTAATATAAACAACTATATATATATATATATTTATTTTTTACTGAATGTTAACAAAAAGCTCAATAAAATTATAATGTACCCCTTCTACGAAAGGGATATACCTATCATAGGAATTTGCAAATTTTAATTCTCATTATTCACTATACTTTGTTTTCTTAGATTTATTTTGAATCGAGTTGAATCTTGAAGGAGTAATTTTAATAATTTTGTTAATATCATAAATATTGTGATTTGTGTTAATATTAATGAATATTTTTTATTTAAGGAGGTAATTGGAAACTACAATATTTATATATACATTATATTATGTGTAAGTTTCCTGAATAAATTAGTTTATCTAAAAAATATATAAATACAGCTATATATCTAATCAACATATTTTTGAAAGTTTTATCATTCTTTAACCGGAGACATCGAATCTGTAAATATTTTTTATAACTCCAAATGCTCATATAGGAATGAAATGTGGGAATTAACCATTTTTTGAAATATATGATATACATCAATATTTGCTTAATTAACAAAATGAGTTTATTTATATCTACACGGATGCAATTCTATCGAACAAAATAAGAAAGAAAATTTGGATTTATTTATTAAGAACAACTACTTAAAAATGCATCATTTCACTATAAATGCATTTAGGAGATACTGCATCCTATGGCCTTGAAGCTTCAAGGAAGTTTTGATAACATCATTTGGCAATGTTTCCTACAGCTCATTTTTTAATTATTCTCGGCTAATATAACTATTTCATGGATTTGATTTCGTTAGAAAACGTATTGATCAAGTTTTCAGATGTATGTATAAGATTTTTTTCTAGAATCATTTGAATCAAATCAAGACTTGCTACAAATATTTATCGTTTCACTTATTACCTCCGCCGAAGGAGGTATTGTTTTCACTGGCGTTGGTTGGTTGGATTATTTGTCAGCAGAATAACTCAAAAAGTGCGGAACGGATTCGGATGAAACTTTGTGGAGTTGTTGGAAATGCCAAAAGGAACAAGTGATTAAATTTTTGCATCTCTGAGTGCTTCTTTAGATACAAAATGAGCTAAATACTAATAAATATTTCAAGTTAGCCTACTCTGCCAATAGATGTCGCTGTGATGTGCTCACAAAGAGGAGAGTACAGCACAGCAATACATCTATTGACAAATGACAAAAAGACCAAGTGATTCATTTGGTGGAGATCGGCGGAGGTTTGCACTCTCTGTGTCCTCTAGTTTGTATTGCATTACACTTTCAACACTTTTAAGTAGTGTGACAAAGGCCATGGTATTCTTAGTCCATATAAAAAAGGTAAAGTCATCTAATGTATAAAATTCGTCATTGCAGAGTTTCCCTTTCAAAAAAAATAAGTTATTTAACAAATCGCCAAACTTGGGTTATTTTATACACAGTATTTATTATACTTTAAGGTTTTAATTTCCAGGAAGATAACTAATGTATTTCTGAAATCGCCAAAGCACTAAAATTATTTTATTCATTCGCATTGTACAAACTAAAGGTACTTGTCTTTATTAACATGCATAACTGTTCACAATACGTGAAATATATTATTTTTGTGCAATTAAATAAAAGGATCATAGTATAAAGTATCAATGTTTTTAAATACAGAATACAGAAACTGTGTCATAATTCATTTCTCATCTTTTATGTTAATTATGGGGAATTTTATAAGCTATCAATTGTAACCACTTGGACTAGATGACTAAATATGTGGATCAACTTCACACTATTGTACTTTTGACATCGATATGTGTTAAAAATAAAGCACCAATATACTAAAATGTAACACTTTTTTTTTCGATCCATATCTTGGTATAAATATATTGTCCTATGCAATAAAACACGTCTCAAATAACGTTATCAAGATCATATTTGATTAAACGGAGACCTCTTCCGAAAGGACGTCAAATTATTTTGCTGGCTCTTTGAGGGGATCTCTATATTTTTGTGAGTGTTCTCGTTATATATTCTTGTATATTTAATACTCCTAATTACCCAACCAGACAATATTTTTATGACTTTTTATTAGTAGATAATAAGTACCTGCATAAATATTTAATGATAAGCTTAAATTTGTTAAATTTAATAATGTAGTTTCGAAAAATTTGTACTGGTTCAAATATCGGAACAGTCGATATTGCAGGAAGTACCGTAACCTCTGCAGGACTAAGCCGCAATATATTTTACCTTATGGTTCGTTGAACTCTTTGAAACCTCCCATACAAGGGGTGGAAGACTCCTTGTAACCAAAAAAATTGAATTGAGCAATTATCATTAAAACTCGATCCTATCTTCTCAGAAAAGTAATTCAAATAACGGATCCTAAGTTATACAAACCAACTCGGGAAATAATCTAGACGAAGAGAGAAAATGCAACATCCACCAAACTGAACTCGATACAACGGAACATCGCCTAATCGTAGTTTTTTATTTATTTTTATATGTCGCAGGAAGAAAACAAAATTACTACCCTGGCTGTCAAAACTAATTTTTTTAATCAACGATAGAAGTTAAAACAAATATTTATTTTATATAAATATGTGATGAATATTACAGCTAAATATATGTTACTACGAATACATAACACTTCCTTAGTTATACTACATACAATTGTTTAGTTTTAAAAGGTTATATAGATATATGATTGATTTTATAAACAATAATAAAGGAATAATAAAAGCTAATAATTTAAGGACATTAAAAAATATTTTTTTTTGCCTATATGGTTTGATAGAATTGCATTCGATAGGATAGAAATAAGCATTATAGCATTAAAATTAGTCTATCAACCTAGGATCTTAAAAATGAGGTAGACCAAATATGACCATCCCCTCTTGGGATTCGAATCTGCACCCCCAACATTGAGAGTTGAACACGCCTTAACACGCACGGCTATCGAGCTCCCTTAAAAAAAATATATTTCTCTTTTAATATTCATTGCAAGGATTATAATTAGAAATCTGACTCAGTGTCACGCTTTTCCTTCCAGTCCCACATAATGTGATCTTTAAAAAATTAAATTTGGTGGTAAGAGAACTAACTCGTAGTTTTTATTATATTTAGTTTGTGGGAGAATTTTTATAAAGGAAAAGTTGAATTCTATAAGTTTGCCAAAGTATGGATTTTCTTTTACATTATTTAACATTTATTTGTAGTTTTATTAATATGTAAGCATTTTTTTTTTTTTTTTGCCTATATGGTTTGATAGAATTGCATCCGATTGGATAGAAATAAGCATTATAGCATTAAAATTAGTCTATCGAACCTTGGATCTTATAATGAGGTAGACCAAAAATGACCATCCCCTCTCGGGATTCGAACCTGCGCCCCCAACATTGAGAGTTGGACACGCCTTAACATGCACGGCTATCGAGCTCCCTTTTATATTTTTTATTGTGTGAATAAACAAAATATTCTTATCTTGTATAAAAAAAACATTTACTTGAATATAAATGAGTATTATTAGTGTCACACTTTCCATTAAAGGCATTTAACTTTTGTCAACTAAACGCCCAACAAAAATATTCAATTTAAGGAGATGATGGTCGAGCTCAACCAGTAATACGTCAAACGGAAGGCATAAGTAACCTTCCTACCTGTAATGAAAATAGATCTCATTTGCTATATGCTTACTTTATATCAATCATGATAAATTAAGTCATTGTTTCGTATCATTTAGTTATTATTATTATCCTTGAGCCAAGCTTATCATTTCCGTTTATTGTGATTTAACATTAGAAGGGGAAAACATGATAAGTCAAAGAACATGATGGATTATAATCTCATTTTGCGACATTTCATTTTGCACAGGATAATGTCACCAACACTTAAACATCAATCAAAATCTACACAAATTGTGGAATTATCGCACGATTATTTATTTCAATGCCATATATTTAAAAAAAAATCCTTTTTAACGACTAGAATGCTTGTCTATTGAAATTGACTTTTATATTTTGCGATTTAATTTTAAACTAGAATGTTTATTTATATATATGTAATTATATGTAACTTCGCTAAATAAAATAAGGTCGAAAAAAAATATTAAAAAAAGATCAACCAAAAACAAATTTGATATGTGCAAAGAGAAGATGTAAAAAGATTGTCTATGATCGAATAATGAGGTAAAAATGTATACCTATACAAAGTTTGCTTTATACAGGGATAAATAATCTTTAACTTTAATTTCCTGTGCAACGTTGATTAAAAGTATATAAGGATTTTCTTGTCCAAAAAAGGATTGACATTTCTATTTGCTGAACATAACTTTACAGTATGGGCAAGAAATGCTTACTCGAATATATATATATATATATATATATATATATATCGCTTAAATACGAAGGTAGAAAATTTGATTTTTAATACCCTTTATAATTACGAGGATTCCTTGAAAATAAGTAATCTAATAATTCAGATGTACTGTTAGTTCAGTCCGTAGGGTGTTATCTACGAAACGCATAGTTTTAACTATGTGGTAATAGAGTCCTGTGCAGTGGTCACCGACCTTTTTCTATCTGCAGACCAGTTAACTCTTGACAATCTTTCAGCGGACCGGGGGATCGAAAGAATATTAATTTAAAGCGTGAATACACTCATTTGGAACTTAATTAGCACATAGCTCCAACATAACCATGATAATACCCGCTTAAATACAAGAAAACATCATCTTAGTTCATTAATATAGTCCATTACTTCAAATGAATGAGTTCCTGGGCATAAAACGAATAATTTCTTTGAATACCAGAGAAGGGAAAGATAGGAGGTCTAGACATGCAATGATGAGGAGAATTCTTGCTCTACAACCGGACATTGTATGCCTTCAGGACATACGTACTCGGGTTTCTTCTTCGTGCTTAAAGTCGTGTTCATATTGTCTGCCGACCAACTTCTCTGTATTCTTTACGGGATCTGGCTCACAGCGGGGTATCCTCACTTTTGTCTCAAATTTCGTAGCGAAGGCAGAGTGTCTTCGTGAATACTCAAAAGATAGTCAATGGCACGAAGTGAAGGTTAATATAACATCAAGCAATATAGAATTCTCTATCTTAAACATTTACGGCCCAAATAAGTACTCCCCTCAGTTCTACATATCAATAGAGGATTGTATTACCCATAATCATATGCCTAAAATCTTGATTGGTGATTTGAATATTGATTTTACAAAGCAGTCCCATCATAACAAACAAGCATTTCAAAACTTGGTTGAAAGAACTCATTTATTCGATTGTATTAAATTATTCAATGAGGATAACAGTTTGTATTCTTGGAGATGTGCAAATAAAATGTCAAGACTAGACCACTCATTTGTTTCTTTGGTCATCCTATCCCTAATAAGAAGGACATCATATATCTTCGAACCGTCTTCAGACCATAAAATCATTGATTTACAATTTAGAGTCAAATCCAACAAGACTTTTAAGACACCGAATTGGCTCCTCAAAGATAAAGAATTCCAAACAGATTCTGTAGCTTTCGTTTAATATAGTGATTGGGCGCCAATTATTAATGTCCGTAGCAACCCCCTTTTTAGGGATTAAGGTGATTCTTCCTTTTGTAATCGATTTTGGAAGTTTGCCGTAAATTTCCATCGATTTCCCCAATTCCACCAGGTATGGAACAACTTCGTCCATGCATTTTGTATATACTAAACCCCTGACACCATCGGGTCCTGAAGCTTTTCCGTTTTGAAAATGTTTTTTTATATAATGCGAAACAGAATCTTCCGTAAAAATCATCTGTTTTCCCTTCCTGGGCCGAGGAAAGTGATTCCTTTCTCCGCCAACAAGTTTTTGGAATCGCTGATGGAAGTGTTTTAGGATCGCACTTGGGTCTGTAATTGATTTCCCATCTACGATGATTTTTTTAATTAAAGATGTAGAACGGTATTTCCTGGTCATGTTTTTAAATCCTTTGGATGTCGTATTTTCTCTTTCAATCCTTTGCTTAAAATCCAATTCCGCTATTTCAGATACTCGAAAAAGGTTAGTGGTATCGGCTGCGATGGTTCGTGTAAAAAGAGGGGCCTGGTTTAACAAATCTTCAAGGCTTTTATGAAAAATTGCTTCTTTTCTTCTCTTTTGGCGCCCAAAATGTAAAGATGTTGATTTGACAACGTGAGATAAAATATAAGCCAATTTCTTTGGTTTAAAAGAGTTGTTAAAATGTTGCTTAAAACTGATCCGAAGTTTATTTATAAAATTATCATCCACTCCCATCCACCTTGGAATGCTAAAACGCTTTTTGGGCTGCTTATGGATAAAATCAATTTCAATCATCTTATGATCAGATGCAGGATGAGGTCGGTAACATGCTTTATTCGTCATGGATCGAATGGAGGCTGAAGCCAGAGCCAAATCAATTCGTGAAGACCTGCTGCCACATCTCCACGAAACCTTGTCTTCTGGACTATATATTTTAACAAGATCCTGCAACTCCAAGCGTATAATGAGATTAGATACCATTTTAAGGTTAGGATGCACGGAATTCGTTTTATATAGATCGACATTTAAGTCTCCAATTACAATTAAGGGATAGAGGTCATTCTTACAGCTATTTATTAAGGCTTGAAAAAACGGTGAATACTTTTCATTTGGACCATAGGTGTTATAACATAGAACCCACCCTCTTCCGTTGGCACAAAATTTTATGCCAATCTCCTTTATTTGATAACTCACATGCCTGCTTTGGAGACTCGATGGTCTTCGAAACCAACGAAAGCACTCCCCGCAGCAATCCATTGCCAGTAAAAAAATAATTGTAATTTTTAGGGAGGCAAAATGAACATTCATGTGAACATTTAGAAGAAACTAAAGTCTTAACATCCTGTAAGCAAATTATATCCGGTCTATGATATAAAAGACTCTTCATAAGACTGTGTCGCGAATTTCGATCCATGCCACCTCTAATATTTAATGATATTATTTTTCCTATGCCCATGTTGATTTCATGGTGTCTAGAAGTTTTATAATTATCACAATAGGAAATAATGTTGGTTTGTCTTGACATGAGTATTTGATTTTACTGAGATTGAATTTGGCTTTACTTTTTCTTCACTTTGTTAGGCGTTTGATCCTTCTGAGGGGATAATCCTGTACAGGGAGAAGCTCTTTAGATATTGAACCCGACCTTGTTCTTGCTGGAAGAATTAGCTCAGAATTCTGGCTGGAGTTTTAGCCAAAAAAGTTGAGCCTATATTAAACTCCAAAATAGGAATAGAACAAAAAGGATTCCTCAGAGGAAGAAAAATGTATGATGTGTCACGAAACATTGAAACAGCTATAGAGGTGCTCAATAGGAAAAAAAGTTATGGAGCCATCATTGCAATCGACTTCAAAAAAGCATTTGATACTATCAGCCATCAACATATTTTTAAAACTATGAAAAAATATATTCCAAAGGAGTTTTTGAATCCCATTAGAGCTCTTCTATATAATGGCTCGTCAACTATCTCTATGGGAATGAAAGAGAGTGACCCTATTGCTTTAAAGAAGAGTTGTCGTCAGGGATGCCCCATGTCACCTCTTTTGTTTGTTGGGAGTATCGTGGATCTTAGTAACGCAATAAATAAAAAGTTTAGGGGCTTTGGAGTCGATTTTGGCTCTAGTAAACACATTTTAGATATGTACGCCGATGACGTTACATTAATGTTGGAGGCCAATCAAAAAACAATTACGCAAGCGGATTGAGGTCATCTTAAATTTCTTTAGGAAATATCGAAAGAGGTCTGGGCTGGAAATCAACCATAAAAAAACTTTAATTCTTCCTATGGGGATATGGAATCCTCATTGCAAGGAAACAATTGCCGGTTGCTCTGTACGGGAAACAATAGAAGTTTTAGGAATTATGTGGACTTCTCGAGGAGCGTCGGAGGTCAACTGGACAAAGTTGCAAAAGCAACTCTATATCAGCCTCCAAGGAGGCAAGAAATTTAGTCTACAAAAAGGATTGACCTTTACAACGATCACATTGTTCCTACTGTCCTATATAAAGCTGCTTCTATCTCTTGGCTTGCAGAAAAAGCGATCTCGGAAGAAAATGCCTGGCTGAATGTGCTATTTCATAAAAGCTATTTGCCTTCTTTGAAGAGACCCAGGTCACATATCGGGGGTGGTCTGTCTTTACTCGCCAGAATATTACCACTAATTTATCAAAAGCTTATAGTAGACTTAACGGTTCACCCAGATCAGGAATGGCGAGCTGTCTTCACTTCAAGTCCAGGATATTTTTTACTGATGTTTGGGACAGAGTTTACAAACGGAAAATTGAGGGAAGAGTCTGCATTTTTGTCGACAATACAAAGGATCCTCTGGACTGGCACCCCTCTCTTTTTATCCTCTTCAACGGTAGACATAGTTCGACAAAATTTTAAAAAGCCTTTTTATTTTACCAATCTCGCTGGACCAGGGGAACTGGAATGGAAAGCATTGTCTAATGAAATTATTTCTATTCACGACCTCAAACGTGAGCCCGTGTTTAACTGTGGTAGATTTTTATACCCATTAAAAAGAGCTGCTTCGAATCATCTTCCTCCCATACCATGGCATTTGAAGATGTCCTTTGCTACAAATACATTAAAGGAAGCAAATGAAATTTGTGATACTTATTTAAAAGAGCTGAAACTTCCTGTCTCTTGGAGAAAGAGAATTTTTTCTTCCATCGCCAAGATTAAGGACGAGAAAAGATTCACCGCTCAACTCCAGATTTCGGCGAGATGCTTGTTTTTTAACACACCTTGTAAAGACTGTGGACAAGTGTTTAATACAGTTGTGCATGCTTTTGCCAATTGTCCGATGCTCCACTTCGTAAGGGAGTTTGTAAGATTAAACGTGAAAGGAGTTAATGGTAAAATAATCACGGCAATACTTTTGTTCGGACTGTCCATTAATCTACAAAGGGCACCATCAAAAACCCGAACTCTGGACATAACTTTGTCCAGCATTCGGAGTTATCTGGCTAAAAAGATGACTGATAATGAATTGATCAAAAACGAAGACATCAAGGCAATTACAATTTCTACGGCAGCACGATACAACGCTTTCGCAATTAGGATTCCTGGTACCGACAACATTCCTTGGAAGTATGCAGGAGATCTGGTGCGTTTTTACCCCTCCAGTTCCAATGGGCATCTACAATTTCTTCAGCGAATTTTACGGGCTTACAAAAAATTTAACAAGACACTAATTTGAACTGTCTTTTTATATATAAAAAATCATGTATTGTTAACTGATTTTTTTTCTATACCTACTTGTTTTTGACAATATTTGTGGAAATTAATGTTTGTTTTTTAGATATGTTCTGTTTTATAATAGTTGGTGTGACTTTAGATTAGAGATCTAATTTTTAAACTAAAATGTTTATTTATATATTGTTATATGTAATATCTCTAACTCAATAAAGTCTTTAAAAAAAAAAAAAAAAAAAAAAAAAAAAAAAAAAAAAGATCTAGAAGATAAGCTTGTGATCAATTTCAAACCTAATTCGAAGTGTGGAAATTGTTAAGAATTTTTAATAAAACAATTAGGGACGCATTAGTGTCCGGTATAAAGCGAAAATGGAAGATAGTGAGAGGATTTAATGAAAATGTAGAAGAAATTATGAAATAAGGATCATTATTTGTACAGGAGATTACCACACAACTCTAAATGCATATGGAATATCCAAGATCGCTGAAGAAAAATGAATTAAAAGTTGAATTGAGACCGACCCTCGCAGAAGACTCAAGAACCTCAGAGTTGAGAAGCACTCTTTTAGAAAGAAATTTGAAAAATTAAAGTAAGGGACAAGTCATCACTGATTCGAAAGTCATTTTAGATATTTTCCACACTAATTATCAGGAGATTCTTGGCGATACAAGGAAGGATTTCCCACGACCTAAAAAATCCCCTAAGTGTCTATTTTTACAACATTTATAATTTTATCAAGAAGACTTATTGTGATGAAAAAGCCTCCGGTCCCGACAGCATTAGAGGGAGAATTTTTACCTTATGTCCAGAGGAAACCATTCCATACTTATTACGATTTGGAACAGAATGGAGAAAAAAGGTTCGCTCCCTCCTGCTCTTACTAAGGGAAGAATATCCCTCATCCCCAAGAAAGGAGATGATACATGTATTAGTAATTGGAGGCCTTTAACTATTTTAAATGAAACATATCGCATATTTGCAGGAGTACTGGCGAAACAGATGGAACCAATTTTGAATAAAACAATTAGTAGAAACCATAAAGGATTCCTTAAAGGACGGAATATAGCGGACATCCATAGAAACATAAGTGCTTCCATAAATTCAGTCAATACTAGCAGGAAGTTTGGTGCTATAATCGCAATAGATTTTAGTAAAGCCTTCGATTCAATCAGGCATAATTTTATTCTCAAGGCAGTAAAAAAAATATTTGCCACCTCCTTTTTTAACCCCATCCGTTCCCTTTTATTCAATGGATCTTCAACAATTATGATCGACGGTGTACGAAGTGACCCTATCATCCTTGGCAAAAGCTGTAGGCAAGGATGCCCAGTATCTCCATTACTATTTGTAGCGGCAATGGAACAGTTAAGCACCATTTTAAACCGAAAATATGGAGGCTTTGGCGTCCTACTTGGCTTAGAACGGCATCTTATTGATCTCTATGCCGATGATATTACTCTAATGATAGAAGGAAACTCAGCAGAACAGGTCATCAAACGTGTGGAGGTTGTTCTTAATTTTTTAATAATATTCTCTAAAGTCTCTGGGAGGAAAATAAATAAGAGTAAAACGGCCATTCTTCCTATAGGCTCCTGGAAACCTGCAGAAAATGTCATTATTATGGGATGCAAAGTTGTTAAGTCAGTGCAAATTCTAGGAATAGAATGGGGAACGGACGGACTATCACAATATAATTTTGAAAGACTGCATACTCAAGCAATTAAATGGTGTAAAGCGTGGAGAGGGTTAAACCTTCAAAGAAGAGTGGATCTCTATAATACAGTTCTTATTTCTCAAATGGTCTACACGTCAACTGCCTCACCAATTATTGGAGAAAGGCTCATTCAAGCTGAAGATCACTGGTTGGACACCCTTTTCCATAAACGCTATATTTCATTTTGAAAAGAAAACGGTCGCAATTAGGAGGTGGGCTAGTTCTCCTCAATAAAATAGTCCCGAAATTGTATCGGAAAATATTAAAGGAACTAGCTATAGGGCCAACAAACAAATGGAGAAGGTACATATATGCTTCGAATATATATACTGCTCTCTTATTTGGAATGGATATGTCTAATGATAATGTAGCACAATTCTCTGAAAACTGGGCAGCTGCACAAATAATTTTTGGAGAGGTTCTCCAATATTTGACATAAAATAACATCATTGACATAATTCGCAAGAACATCAGCAAGCCCCCATTCTTTAAAATGTTAAACTTTAAACCAGAAGAACTGGAAAAAATTGCCCTCAGAGAAGGAGCTTTTACATGTGCGATGTGATATAAGGAGTGAATCGGTTTTCATGACAGGGAGGTTTCTTTATCCTCTTCAAAGAACCGCCAAATATCACACACAGCTAATGCCATGGTTTCTGAAATTCACCGACAAAGATATCGGGACTCGTGAGGCCCTTTCTGTTGCCGAAGAACATTTAAAAAACTTGAATCTTCCCCCTGAGTGGAAGAGGAATATTTTGAGGTAATGGTTGGAATCGTTGATGGGCGAAAATTTACAAGTCAACTACAAATATCGGCCAATATTATCAAATTTTTGGGACATTGTAAGGATTGTGGTCTTTTATACAACAACTATAAACATGCATTTTGTGATTGTCCAGCTCTAACTATCATCAAAGATTACTTAGAATTAAACGCAATGAACATTTCCGGTTTGAAAAGGACCATATCAAAGGCTACATCCTGTTTGGCATTTCTAGGTGGGATTCAGCGATCAAAACTGAAAGTTTGTCTATATATGCGGCAATAAGTAATTGCAAGGCGTATATTGCCAAATCATTAACAGAAGAAGTTTTGATTGATGAACATAAATTACGCACCATCATGATTGGTGCTGCCGCCAGATACTCCGCTTTGTCACTCAAGATTCCCAAAGTACAGGACCGAGGTTAGAACTACGCAGCTGAATTGATCAAATACGTCCCATCTAGGTACATCACTTCATCTCGCAGCAACACTCAATGTCCTTATTCGCCAGTACAAGAAATACAAGAACACCAAAAACGAACGCTTATAGATTGATCTTATTTATTTATCTTCTTTTTGCTTAAGAATTTTAAATATATATCTTTTTAATATTTGAATATATTTTAATGCCTTTTTATTTAATAATTGTGTTAGTTGTTTTTGGTATGTTCAATTTTGGGAATTTTTTAGCTTAATTAGGTACTACAATTTTGTAATTTTATTATTGTTCTTTATTTCCTTTATATGTATCCTTTTCAATATTTTCATTATATGTTACATTTTAATTCAATAATAGACCGTGCTTATGAGAAAAAAACTATTATAATTTAACATTAGGAATTATAGTTTTCTGATATAAGACAAACTTTCTTGAGTTCATGATTACAAAAAAATATTTATTCTGTCGAGTCTTATAACTCTGGTGGACTTAGAAATACGTCCTCCAAGAGGCACTCGATCAGTTTGACGTTATATCAGAGTCAATATCCCTCCTAAATTGTCGATGGCTCTTTCTATCGTTTTGGTTGGCCAATGAATAACAACTTAAATACTCCCCACACCGTCAAATTGAGTGGAAGAATAAAAAGATTCCACCACCGTTTTTGAGCATGTATATAATTATAATAGATATTACAAGTATTTACCCCACCCTTTCAGAAATATACACCCTAATTGTCTTCATGGTTTCGTGTTTCCCAGATCATATATCGAAATTCTATGGATATGGAGTTCCACATCATCCTAATCTTATAGCCGAATCTTACTGACTTGTTCCTCATATAAGGTTTTGCACCTAGTAATCCACGATATGGGATCATGTATTGTCCATGCTAAGTCGTTCGTAAACCCACCACACTGGCAACATTTTTCTTTAAATATGTCGTATAAGAGTAAATTTCAAAACTTTATACATATTTGTCTAATTGGGAGTTGCCATACAATTGTAATTGTCTTCAATTACTTCAACAAGAGTGGAATCTTGATGCTAATATTCGTCGTCATTTTCTTCGTCACTAGGTATATCCCGCTCACTATTCGTTGAAAATATCTAGAACCCAATCTCGATTTCCTTACTTTTGATGTTTCCGATCCTCTATAGCACAACTGAGGAAGTCATGGGGGATATTTTAATAGACTCTCTAAATCATTTGAATCATAAAATTAATAAATTAATTATAAATATTAATAAACTTACTATTCATCTTTGTCCTCCATTATAAAAATAATTATAACACACATTTGTCTTTTAGTTATATGTACTTAAAACTACGTACGTAAACTGAAAGGAAACAAAGAATAATACTGCAAACACGTAGAAGTGCAAATTAGTACCAATAGGCGCCAACGTTCCCCTTTTGGGAACATCATTTTAAAGTCGATTTAGTCTACTAAAGTATATATTATTAAAAAATTGTTCTATGCAATCTTTAGTATATTTGCTTATCAAATAGTATGAAATAGTAATAATACCAGTTTTTACCCCTATTTTTCTTATTATCTAAAGATAAGTCAAAAACTTGTATAAAGATGGTTTTTCAAAGCCCTCAAACTAGTATTAAAATC
>CP045891.1:7647810-7683306 GCA_013387185.1 Caligus rogercresseyi | reverse complement strand
TCCTCATCCTATGTGAAAGCCTATGAGATTGAGCATTTAATCTCTACGGTTCAGAGGATCCTTTATCCTCGAGAGTAAGCGGAGAGGGATTCCCTTGGGTCTTCGTCGTTTAATCTCAAGAACATAGAAGTCTTACATCGTATCAAACGTCACCACAACTTTCAATTAAAATGCACGACATCCTCAGCGATGTCCCAGCTCCCCAAGATGGTATGGTTTTGAGGAGGAGTGATGGAGCTTCACACCTCTTAATTTTGCCTGGAGGCTTATTAAGGCATTTGTTTTTATATTCCAACCTAATTTTTTAATTATCTTTCTTAAATCCTACTATAATGTTTATTTATGTATATTTTTTATTCACAATTCTACTACCTTTTTTACTATGTATCTTCTGTTACAAATGAATAAATACCTATTTTAAAAAAAATCATTTTTTATATTTACCTGTTTTCCAGTTTTTTAATCCATACGATTACTTATTTTTATTGCATACTATTGTGTACTGTTGAATTCTAATGAGAATGATTAAGAAGAAAAAGAATGGCAGGGTCAAAAGGAATCATTTAGGTGACTATCTATGTTAAGGTTTTATTAAGAGAGATTGGAGATTTAAATGGTTTACATACATGTGCTCAGATAAAAAAAAGTAATTAGTGAAAACAAGTTTTTCCCACTGGATATTAACACTATTAAAAGAATGAGAGTCATTAGTTGCATTCGAGTTGTTCTATTTTACAAACCAAGGGATTTAATAAAAAAGAAAATAAGTACACTTTTTAATTTTGTTCTGAAAAAAGTATGACATCCACGAATTTTCTTTTTTTTCCCTTTTCATACTTTTTCCTCCTAAAGAAAGTACGCAAAGTTACATATGTTGAGAATACACAATAAGCAAAAGATTAAATTATCATTATACTAAGCCTACCAAAGCTCTTTGACTTCTGCAAAGGTATTTGTAAAATGGCCTTGATTTTTATTTACAACACATACCTTTCTACCGACAACAGGAACTTCAGAATGGCTGGCAGCTTTCATATTTCGAATTGAAGAACAAATATATTTAGAGGTATGTCCTGTATTTAAAACTGGAATTCGAAACGGAATAAAATACTGGATTGAACATTTTATAGTGCATTTCTAGCAAAGTAATTTATTTCACTAAATCGGTTTTTATACCTCTTTTTTATTAAATCATTTATTTAAGTTCTCTAATAATATAATAGTTTATCAGTAATCGACTAAAACACAGAATGCAATCAATATAGATATGTAACCAATGGGGACATAATTATACACAATATGCGGTAAACATACATATCAACTGGAATTTATACAACTGGCATTAAAATTAATCATAAGAAACAGGGTACGATAGACAGATGATAAATAGAGAAAACTGGTAAAAAAGGTGTGATAAAATAATTATTAAGATCCCCAGTCTTGAGGTGGAGGTTTTTTTTTTATTTGTTGTCTTGGTCCCCATGAAGGAGAGAGTTTGTTTTTAAAATTTTCCCTGTGGATAGAGCGCAGAATGTCTAGATTTCTTCGGACGAGGTCTTGGAGACCCATAGGAAGTCCACCTCCGCACGTTCTTGAAGCATAGAGGGTCCTTTGTACAGTGGATATCATGTGCTCGATCTTGTAAGCCTCCTCGTAAGTTAGAGATTTTGATACAAGCCAGTCAGTAGAGGTTAATGATACTCCAAGTTCTTCTAACATTATCTCTTCCACAGCTTTAATGCCTGGGACCACTAGTTTTTTTTAGACCTCTTAAGCAAATAAGGAGAATTTTAAAACCCAAAGCATGAGTATATGCAATATCTTTTATTAGATATAGGCCAAATATTAGAAATGATATTTATAAATATATTTTTCAAATCGTTTTTTGTATTTATAATAAAAATTTGTAGAATAATCAAATATATTAGTTGGTATTTTTGTGTAGTTATGTCTTGGTAAACGAAATGATGGTTCAAAGCCAAAGTTACATAAAAGTTTTTAAGTAACAGCACCTTCTTTGTTTCTTTAGTTTCTAGATCAGCCCCGCCACACCGGAACTCAATCCGGTTCAGCCTTTATAAAACTGTCTAGAAGGTAATCTTTATTACGGAATAAATTGTATTTACATAAAATCAAAGAGGCTTTATGTAGAAATTCCTCTAGGGACTTTTTTCTTCTCCTCATATCATCAGCTAATTCGTCCTATCTCCATCCTTTTCGGGGACACGCGTAGATAAGGTGGATAAGGTCTCATCTTTCTCTGATCGAAGTCGACAAACCAGTGTAGAAGACTTTCCCATCTTGTAGAGGTATGCATTTAGCCCATATGTCCGCAAGTCAAAGCAACTATCCTCGAGACACTTTTTTAAAATGAAAAATCTTTCTCCCGATATAAGCCTCCGGGCCAAATTGCTTTGATTTTCGGCAAGAATCCTTAGCCCTCCAATGGGCTCAAGAACGTGTTCTTTAGGAATTCTTTGTCTGGTTGACGGATATCGGTACAACCACTTGTAATCCTGATTGTGCGCCTTTTTCTGAGAAAGTCGGCATAATCATTGCCATGGTATTGTTGCAGCGCCCCATACCAATCACACTCTAATGTCGCATTTTCAGAATTCAAGGGCTTTCTAGCTGCCATCCATATCTGCAATAATTTTATTTCCTGGCATAGTGTACAAGCTATTATGGTGGACAGGCTATCCGATAGGATTAGTAGCTTTGTGCCCTCCAATTTTTCCGATGTTTTTTAGTTGCTTACAAAACCTCTACCTGAAACAAAGTCTTTGTGCCGTCTAACTTTAAGGATTGCTCCTCTACACCACATCGCCCCGTGTGATGACCCATCCTACACCTGTGCAAGAACCTATTTTTGAGCCATCAGTATATCCAATAATATCAAAATCCACAATGCATCATTTTCTTGAGTCACTGTATCCTTTTTTTTATAGACACACTGTCGAACAAGGACTAGGAGTTGTTATATTATATTTGTCTAGGAACTCATCTAATATATTGGAGATGGCCTAACAGCGCCTCCTTTTATTATTATGACCGCCAGACTAGCCATTCAAATTAAACGTACATTGGTTTTGTAATTTATATTTATATACTCAATATTCGGTATCTATTTGTTATGAGCTTTCGTCAATTCAATGTTATGTATCAGCTGTCATGACTCTCCTACTCAAAGTCACTGCAATACTTAAAATTTTACAGCAACAAATTAATATTTTCACTCTTTTCATGAAATCAGACTTTAAGGAAGAACGAATATGTAGGAAAAATACATTTTTATATGCGGAGAAAATGTACTTCCATGTTCGAAGGAAATAACCTAATGTCAAGATGGGGAAACACATTGTTTTATGGGCAGCAATATTGCTTTAATAATCCTCTATGGCTTCTTATTGTTAATGTCTCTGGAAAGCGAGATAAAAAGTCCCTTTTTAATATCACTGTGGTACAGTGAGTAAGTGTATTATTATATGAATTATTCTCTTCAAATCCTTAGGGCAATCCTTGACCACGTGATTATATCCCTAATATGTTTATCAAAAAGAAGCCGCGAGACCCTAAACTTATTATTATTATTATATTAACAATACACTTATATAAATATTCCTAAGTCAATTAAGTGTTCTATATTTTTGGGAACATGAGAAGGTCTCCGCTAATAGGGATGCAATATATCTTAAGTGTGAAAATGAAAGAAAATGAGTGTTGTTTACCATGTCAAGACATACACTGTTTATAAGAAAGAGTTTTTAAAACACACACTATATATTGTTATCATTCACATTTCAGCCTTTTAAGGTTAATAGAGGCAGCGGACTACTTTGGATCACGGCACGAGAGTTATCATAAATAGTTTATAAATATATAATATGTTCGAAAAATGCCATTAGTACATGGATCTGATGGATCAAATATAAGAAAGCAACTTATCACATATCTTGTCAAAGCTTTTCCAAAATTTCAATTTTAATCTTTTTTTGAAGTTTTAATTCTTTTTTGAGTTTTAATTAAGTTAGACTTAAAAATGTCTATTTATGTATTTTAATACACAATCACTTCATAGAAATAAAGATTGTTAAAAAAAATCAATTTTAACTATTTTTTGTTTCATGATATTTCAAATGCCTTTTTGCTTTTCAAACTATATTTTCAATTATTTCAAAAAAAATATTTGAGCTGATATATAGGTATATTAAAATAATAGTTACTAATCAGACACATTACTTATTATTTCAAAGAGTTGATTGATAAAAAAACATTTCTTTGTATCACATATTTTTATCTGACTGTAATATTAATTCAAAGAATGCCACATATTTTTGTCTCGTTTATAAAGAGATAAATGATCAAAAATACATTAAAACCAGTTATTAATAATACATGATATAATACATAATTATTATAGGATCTGCATGGTTATTAAAAAAACTTTTCATACCATATTAGAGACGCATAACAAGGAGCTTATTTTTTAAAAAACGGGATTAAAGTGAAAGAATGTATTTATTTCTACGATTTATAGAAAACTATGTGCTTACTTTTTCATTAGTTTTTTTCTTGTCTTTTGCTATGATATTAAAGCTTTAAGCTTATAAATTTACCTTCATAAAAAAATCAGTTCATAGACAAACATTGATAAGTTAACACCAAATAGCATGTTGATTATAAAGAAAGCATTAAAAATATATTATGCTTCAATTTCATCTCAACAGTTTGATTGAATTATATCAAAAATATTATCGTACATGCAGAATTGTGAACCAAGAAGTATACTTAATAAGCACAATTACCCCTTGAAGGTATTAAAAACACCGATAAATCGATTAATAAATATTAACAACATCGTATTTTTACACCTAATATGATTATGACAACGCCTGGTTATTTAGTGTCCATTGAGATGCTTTTGGAGCTATCAATTTCACTCCATGTTATTATAATGCGATAATTATTGAAAATGAAGACGCAGCTATTAGTTTCCAATAGATATGAATATATTTTTCATACAAATTTCCATTCTGATGAATATGATCAATAAATATTTATTGAGCAATCCATTACCTTCAGTCTATGGAAACTTAAGTCCCAATGACTGTGATAAAAGTAAATGTTCGAGTCAGAATAAATGCTTTAGCAGAGCATATGTTATAATAACAAATAGGGTTATACATATGTATATGAGAAAACGACATAACATTGGCACTTTTTACCTCCGCCGAAGGAGGTATTGTTTTCACTGGCGTTTGTTGGTTGGTTGGTTGGTTTGTTTGTCAGCAGGATAACTCAAAAAGTGTGGAACAGATTCGGATGAAACTTTGTGGAGTTGTTGGAAATGCTAAAAGGAATAAGTGATTAAATTTGGCATCTCTGAGTGCTTCTTTAAGATGCAAAATGAGCTAAATACTAATAAATATTTCAAGTTAGCCTACTCTGCCAATAGATGTCGCTGTGCTGTGCTCTCCTCTTTGATGACGTCAGTTTCTTTTTCTTTCCATGTACCTCTAGAGTGTAAACAATGATATGTTTTGACATCTGCCTGGCTTTTTCATTTGGTGGGGATCGGCGGAGGTTTGCACTCTCTGAGTCCTCTAGTTTTATATTATAATTTGTAAGTAAATGAAAAAAACGACATTTTTGTGCAAGCTTCCATTCATTTATTTTATACATTTATTTGCTTAAATAAGGGATTTAGATACGTTGAAATGACAGTTTTATTATATAAATTGTGTATAATATATGATTAGATATTTTATGGACTCCAAGCTTAAAATGTCAAGTGTAAATGAAATAGTGTCATACAAATGGATTGGTTAAATATAGAGAAGCATTGATCTATTAACAAAGCATTTCTTAATTCTTACATCTATTCCATCAAGAAAAACGATTAAATATAATTAAATACAAGAGGGTCAAACTATTTTCTTTGCAAAATGTATAGCAGTCACAAAAGGAGTTGTTACTTAATTTATGAAAATGCATGTAGGATCTTAGACCCATTTCTGTCGCAACAAATGACAGTACAATAGTTTTGAAAAGATAAGAAGGTTCAAGTTTATGGTCAATTATTGAACTTTTTATTCATTGTTTCTTATATAATCCAAAATTTTCACTGTTTCAAAATATACTTTTGTTCGCAAAACGAGGGGAAAAGGTGGGAAAATAGGATCCTCCAAAATTAACTTGTCTGCGACAATTTTCTTACCACAGATACAAGTTTAGTCGAACTTATACGCTATACCTATATCTTAATTTGGGTTCCGAAACACCCACTAATAAAGAGTTTTTCATTAAGAGTTATCACATTCTTAAAAAACGACAACAGTTTGAGATTTAACGATTTCTTTCTTTTTTTGGCCGTTCAAAACACATTCAAATTGATTTATGAATGAAAATTGATGTCGTTTGATTGGCCACCTTGTGCACTCTTTACGAAGCCCCATCGTTGAACACAAATTAAGGCTATTTTTCCACATCAATTGGCTGAAACTGCATCAAGTTCGCATTGAGTATTTGTTCTTAACTCTTTTAACGTCCACGTATTATTGTTGTAGTACAGGGCTTTCACGTAACTCCATAGAAAATAGACACGAGTGAAGCGGTCAATTGACTAGTCCATTTCTGTAGATAACAGACGCACCAAACTGATTCGTAAAAAAATCAATTGTAATACTTTCTGTGTGTTTAGTGACACCGTCCATATCTTCCAATTCAGGCCAAAAATCGGATATCATGATACGGTATCGATTTCCATTCAAGTAACGTCTTCTCAACGAAAATGTACTCTTCAACACCGCCAGCAAGCAATCCTCACAAAAACAGTATTTTTCGGAATGTAATGACGCCTCATAAATCACGTGTGGTGCTTGCCGGCCCAGTAGCGATTTTACAGACCCTTTACGTTCATCATAAATTGGCATTGGATCAAAGACTTTTATAATATTTTTTATAACTTGCAATCGTGGCTCGAGTATACACTCCTCAATGATGAAACTACAACTATTTCTGAGCACAGGGATCATAGAAACATGAACAATTATGACGTCACTCTCGAAGCAACGTAAAATGTGAGTCTTTTATATAGTAATCACGAAAAAAGAATCGAGCACATACAAACTAGTCCTGACAAATCAATAATATCAAAAATGATGGCTCATGACCTTCATTTCTACCCGCAAGCGATGGACAAATGTGTTATGCATCATTCCAAGGAGACAGAGCATCATCCATCTGTTTTAGAGACTATACCAATGGCTTTTGTGTGTGTTATGCACTCATGGCCGGCCGTTGATGAATGGACTTATCCAAAGGAATTGAAATAATATAAGCAAGAATCTTACAAATAGAATAAATGTAGTACTGTATACACTCCTTTTTTCCTAGAGCCTTCATCATTCTCCGTCAAAATAAAGATGAATAGTCTTGCCCTTTGTTTTCCCGATGAAAAGTGCACATATGCCAGGCGTATCAAAGAGGAGAGTTATTAAGAATACAGACATAATTACACAATAAACAACGTGGTTTATTTGTATCCTATTGAATCATTAAGAGCATACATATCATTTCAGGGGAAGGGAGATGAGGCATGATGATGAGGAGTAAGATAAGAATGACCATTAACAACGGCTTTCTAATATATTTTCCACGCAAGTATTACCTAATAGGTACTCTCCCCAATATGCCATCCAATGGAACCCTTCATTCTTGTCCTTGATAATAGGAAAACCATTATATATACCTATATATAGGTATATATATATGTAAATATATATCTTTCAGTACGAAGACCTCTAATGAGCAATGTTTTCTTATAATAATTTTGGAATTGAACTTTTTCTCACTTATTGAAACATATTTTTTATAACTTTTTGGTTGCCAAAACGACGTATCTGTATTCATTCATGCTAAAAAGACAAAGATTAAAGAGATAATCAAATAGAGATTCATATACTATTTAATAAAATATTAAAATTGTACAATCAATTTGTTTTAAAGATACTTTTTTATTATATGTCCACAATTCTAGGAAAACTAAGGCTATTTGTACATTTTTCGTACGCAACTTTCAAATGTAAAAGTGTATTTTACATGTACCTACTATAATTAATGGTGCCTTGACGAGGTCCAACATAGAAGCAATCAAAATCTTTCCAATGAAGTTGTAGATTTAAAAATTAATTAAAAGCTGACTTCAAATAGCCTAAAATTTTTGGTAAAAACCTTTTTATGGGAGCATATATGATGTGTGTCCTAGAGCGTAGGTGTTCCTTAGGGTGATCCTAATTGAGAGGGAAAATAAGATCTGTATGAAAGATTGGGTTTCTCTTGATCTATTATCTGCAATGAGAGAACATACAAGGATTCTTGTTCTTGACCTATGAAGGTGAAGTACAATTTTTCCTTTTTCGTTATCTTGACCTTTGATCAAGTCTTTCGTCACTCCATTGAACCAAAACTCATATTGTTAGCGGCCATTTTTCTATCCTGAGAGAGTTTATCGGATCCTATGGAGAAGGTTCCGACCTTGCAAGGCCTGAATAAATTCCTCATGCTCTTGAATATTCCTCTTTTGGCAGCAAGTGAGTGAATTGGCTGAGAGGATTTGACAGTTGATTTTTTTTTTTGCCTATATGGTTCGATAGAATTGCATCTGATAGGATATAAATAAACATTATAGCATTATAACAGTTGATTTATAGCTTTTGATTCTCGGCAAACAATATATTTTTCCTACTTTGCGTCCATTCGAACGATCTTTTACGTAATAGCTATACAAATCCTGAACAAACAAAACATGACCCCCAAAATCAACAGACAACGAAGTGTTTGTAAGAATATGCGACCTTAAATAAATTTATATTCATTTAATTCCTTTAAGATGCATTTCTATTTTTACTATTGAGATAGACGATTAATAGAAGATATTTTCCCCACAGAACACTTTTTGTACCTTGTTAAACATTGTCGACTATGTGTTCACTAAGTCAGTTGTTTGAAATGTTTTATTTTTATTATTTTTGTACCAAATGCATTGACTAAGTAAGCTTTGAACCAATCCGTCAATATTCTGGCTTGATATATCCATAATAATAGAAAAAGTACGTTTTATAATTGCAGGGACTTGGGCAACATACGATTGGATATATATTTTTTCCAGAAAAAAGCAGGGAAGTCATTTCTTCTTTTTCGTCTTTCTCTCGCCTTCTTTCCAGGCCATTAGACTTTTATGATGAGGAAAGAAAGGAATTCAATATATGTACATACAATACCCTCTCCCTCGCTTTAGCAAGAGCGGGCTATATATGAACGCCAGAGGGAAAAACTCAGAGAGGGCCAAAGTCATTATCACAATATATACATACATATATTGAAATATAGAAGTTAATGAGACGAATTTGCTTTTATTCTTTTTATATTCCACAATATGTATGTAGGGTCAATAGAAAATCCCTCTGAACGCCCAATATTGAAGAAAAGGAAATAAAAGTGCTTCAATTTATACAATTAAGGTGTACATTATTAATTTGTACCTCATAATATACTTTCTATATTTTTTACAAAAATGGTTCGATGAGATTTGACAAAAATACATGCAACTTATGGATATTAAAAAATATTGTTTCCCTCAAATTTGTATATTTATAATAAAGAACAATAAATAAAAACATCCTTTTCGATCAAAAAGTAAAATTTCTCATCATATAGTTTTGCTGATAATAATTAATATTTACACAAATAGATAAGAGGTAATGGGAAAGTGTGTTGATTATTATATTCTTAGTTCGAAGTTACATCATTTTCTTATAGTTTATTGTTTCTAATAATTACAAATTAAAATGACCATAAAAGATATATTGCAGTTTATTTCACATCTTTGAAATATGTGTCAAATGAGTTGGATGTTACAAAAGTTTTTTATTACAGCACCTTTTAGTGTTTTATTATTACCTCCGCCGAAGGAGGTATTGTTTTCACTGGCGTTGGTTTGTTGGTTGGTTTGTCAGCAGGATAACTCAAAAAGTAAGGAACGGATTCGAATGAAACTTGTGGAGTTGTTGGAAATGCCAAAAGGAACAAACAAGTGATTAAATTTGGCATCTCTGAGTGCAGAATTACGATGCAAAACGAGCTAAATACTAATAAATATTCAAGTTAGCCTACTGGCCATAGATGTCGCTGTGCTGTGAAATTGGGGGCCGGAGCGTCTTCCTCTCGAAATTTCCGTCGAGGGAACCCTCCCCCGTCCCTCTACGCCTCCCCAGTCGTGAAAAATTCGCCTCGTTATTATTGTTATTTTATGTTCGCTTCAATTAAAGTTATTAATAATTGTTGTTAGCATGGATATTGAATATATACCAATGAATCAGACTTGTTTCTTTAAAAAGGAAGGTTGCAAGTGGCAGTTTATGACGAATATTTAATTAACACACACAGTCATGCAGCATATGACTCTTTGTGAAGTTGCGTTTTACTACAAGTAGTTTTCATTTCTGTATGCCCATGTATTCTTACCTGCTATTATTATTCTTTCATCGATAGATAATTAATTATGTCATTTTCATACTATTATTTAGAAAAATAACTTTCTTTTCTGATAACTAAATATTGACGGAAAAGTAACAAGAACTAGGAAAAAAAGGAGCTCGATAGCCGTGCGTGCTAAGGCTGTTCAACTTCATGTTGGGGGTCGCAGGTTCGAATCCCGAGAGGGGATGGTCATTTTTGGTCTACCTCATTGATAAGATCCTAGTTTGATAGATAATTTAAACGCTATAATGCTTATTTATATCCTGTCGGATTTCTATAAACCATATAGGCAAAAAAAAAAAAAAACTAGGAAGGTTGTAGTTAACATATTCCTCATTTTAAAAGGAAACAAAAAAGATATTCTCTATCATTGTTGTGAATATTCCACCGTTTACGTTTAATACTTATAATGAATTATTGAAAAATAAATTATTCTAAGGTGATGATCATATCATGAGATATATTTCATTGCAGGTTGTACCATAGAGAGTAAAGATATAGAGAGCTTATTCCCTTCAATAGCAGACAAATATCGTTCAGCTGTCGCCTGTGCCCAATATAAAAAAGTAATTTGTACTACGTCATCGTAAGCCGAGATAGAAATATTTGTTCATATTGGGCACAAAGTTGTATTTCTCTAAAGAAAACAATAAGCCCACTATGTCTTTATATCTCTAAGCTTTGTTCTAATTCAAAATATCTTCATGAATGTCTACCCCAGGCGCCAAAAAAAAAAGTACTTTCCATAGACTAGTAGTGCTGTACTTTTTAAAATCCTTTTTGAAAGGGAAAAAATCCTTTGTGTGTGCGTGTTGTGAAAAGTAGCCAGCTCGTCATTAATCAGAATGACAAAGAGCTTTATTTAAAGGACAGAGAGCAGCTCAGAAAATAGACAATTTAAAAAACTACAACCACCATCGGAGTCATGTTTTGCCGATTTCGATTCATTGTAAATGCCCTATCAAAGCCGATATATCAACCTCTAGGTATAAAATAGAAGAAAAAAAGGAAGAAAAACTTAATTTAATAAAATGAATGACATCAAAGCTTCGCCAATAAAATAGTAGATATATTAATAGTTAATTTTAATTGAAATACATCCAAGATATACCAATATGCGGTGTTGCATACATTAAATGAATTATAATGTCTCCCTCGACTTTTATCTGCAGTAGAAAACCCCAAAAAGGTTATAACTTTGATGTGCAGGAGACTAAGCTGCTAAAGTATCAAATTGATATAATAACAAAATATATTTACTTAAATAAGTGGGACAAGAAGTAAGCATATCGAAAGTAATTTTTCACCTAATAAGATTATATAGTCATCAAAGTTATATACATTTAAAAATATCTGGCCTATTTTTACGTACATGTATGGGCCTTTCATAAAAGTATACATAAATGGTTTATATAAATAAATTCATGCTTTAGGACAGAAAATATCAATCATTCTGATGGAGGAAGCATATTAGAATAGATGATGCAATAACATGAATACACAGCTTTATCAGACATAGCATTAAGGGCTTATAGAAATCATAATAATAATAAATAGTAGGACTGCAAAAGTTACGACAACAATATATATATATATATAATAAATATATGTGTGTGTTTGTGTGTCTTCTTTCTGTAAGAATTTTCCTAAGGCTATTAAAAAGAGTACAAATAAATAGAAAAATAGTTTTGTACTCCTTGAAACAGAACAAATATTCAAAATTTTTGATTCATAAATATATCTATCATGCTATTTTTACATCTATCGAGGTTAAAGTTTAGGCTTTTTAATTTACGAAATTTAGAATCAAATAACATCAAATATTATGAATTGTTCAAAGAGAAAAATTTCGACACAAAGTTTTTCATCATTAAATTTTATTAAATAAAACATCCATTAAAACTTTGTTATTTCTTAAAATTCAGAGGATTTCAAAAACTTTTGACGTCTTAATAGTAATTGTCAAATATCCCAAAATATTGTGATGAACTTAAAGTTTGAAATGCTAAGTATACAATCTTTTTTTAAAGAACACTCAATGTAAGATTCCAGTCAAACACGTTTTTTCCAACCCTTCAGATTTTACCACTTATTTTTTGCAATTTTAAAAGTCCGGCATTTCACAAAGTACCAAATGATTTTTCAATCTTTCACAATAGTGTAGAGAAAATAATAAAGTCGGGAATAAATTTATATGTGAAAGTCTATCAGTGCTTTGAAGCACATTTACATTGTCTTAAAATTGTTTCATAAATCCAAGGGCCCCTCCACACTTGAGGGTCAAGGCTGCAACCATGAAAAACTCTGTTCATTAATCCATCTATCGCGTCAATAATGCAGAATTTGTCCTTCCTTGAATATATCTTTCAAATAGAACTCGCATGCTTTCATTTTTCTACAAACTCAGGCTTCATTCTATTGTATAATACATTTTTGTATATTTTCTGCCTCTATCCAAGTAATGCATAATCATCGGATGTAAGTTGGTTAATATTATATATATAAATATATATATTAAGCAACTTACATCAGATGATTGACATCTACTTGGGATAAAGGCAGAAAATACACAAAAATGTATTATAAATTAGTTGTAGAAAATGAAAGCATGCGAGTTCTATCAATCTATCTATCTATATTATATATATATATATATTATAATATATATATATATATATATATAATTTATTATATATTATATATATATATATATATATATATATATGAATTTATTGTATTTTCAGTCAGCGTCTCCCCAAGAAATAAAGTATCCGAACCTTTAAGAAAAAAGTATTGCTAGTTAAGAGTTATTTTATCTAAATTAATTGTGTAAAAGACATTTTAAATTTTATTTTGCAGAATAGCATCAAAAAAGGCTTTTAAAATTTTATTGATATATATGTCAACATTTAAAGTAACAATAGTCAGAAATAAGTTGATTTGTATGGGCTAATTAATTTCTTTTTTGTCCTCCTTATTCGTTTTTTCCTTCATACATTTTTTGCTGTGAAAGGTCTAGACATGCACACACACACACATAAATGCATGAACACATATAAATATTTCGTGTGCAGTGTAACCTAAGTACAGCACTTGCTTTAAAGTCTTGAATTAGTACTTGTCGTACTACTTGTTGATGAGCTTGCATTCAGTAAAATGTACATTTATGTATTAATAAATATACAACTTTAGATGATGCTTCCTCTACGTCTTCTATAATGTATGAACTTAAATCGTGTATATCATAAAGAAAATAATAAAGATAACATGTCTTGAATTATTTTTTGTACCCAAGCCAAACAGCTATCTTGATTTGTATCAAAATGTCTCGGATCATAAACAACTTTCCAAGTCATTTTCCACCAGCACCAAATACTCAAAAAGACTAAATAATTGTTAATCTTCTGCATACTTCCTTTTTATAATAATTATGTATGATTTTTAAATAATATATTTTTTAATACACAAGTACAAACAACTTTATTTCATATGAAAGACCTACATAACAAACTATTATTTTAACCATAAATATTATTAACAAACACTATTTCCAATCAATATTCATGACCCTAAAAAATGATTTATCAAGGGGCAAAATCTACAGGTAGACTTGAAGACTACGGCATTTATATAAAATTATTTGAACTAATGCAGTCAAGGGCATACGGTGAACACTTTGAACCCCCAGACTGGCTAATATCAACGTCCCCCAATTATGAGAACGCTTTTCAAATAGAGTCCATAATTTCCAAGGCTCAAGGAATTCTGTACGCCTCGTGGGTCAAGGGGAACCCTCTCCCTATAGGACTGGACAAGTTGGTGGAAAGATACATCTCCCTCCTAGACCGAATCAATTATTAATAAACATTTATATATTTTATGAAAAAATTGAATCCAAGTTTTATTTTTTAATAGCATTTTTCGTGTTTTAAACTTTATATATTGACCATTTGTCCCCTACCACTTTCTATTTACAAAAAAGTTGTATGAATGAAATAAAATTATAAAAAAAAACTAATGCAGTCAAAACATTAAAAATAACAAAGAGACTAAATATTTGTTAATCTTCGGCATACTTCCATTTTATGATTTTTATGTATGATTTTTTTAAATGCATGATGATTTTATCACTGAATATGGTCTTAAATTGGTATACTAAAAAATGATAATAGTGTATATTGTATTGAATGTGTTACATCTTAGAATAAAAAATGTGCATTTTTTTGGATTTTCTTTTGTTTTTTATTTATTCATTAATGTTATCTATATATATATTATAAACGAACAGGAGAAGAAAAAAAATGTTGGTAGATAGCCCCACCAAAAAATATACCCACTATTAAAGCCATCCAAAAATAAAAGGACATACACTAACGTAGTAACGTTAAACGTTACACTAAGTAACGAGTTTAACTAATAATAATGCTAGGTATTTTCAATTATGTCGATCTTATTCAAATCTGTTTTATATTGCAAAAATGCAGGGGGGGGGGGGGGGTTCCTCTTGAATCTAAGTAGAGTAAATAATATAAGAAATATGTTTTTCTACATTAAAATAATAATTTATTTCATTAGGACGTAATTGATTTTCATACTTAAGATTACGGTGTCATAAGTGACTTGATGACCTAGATCTTTTTGTATACTGAAGAAAGCCGGTTATTCATCTTGATATATTAAAAAAGTAATAAACAAATGACCTTTGACAAACTTGAATATCATGACTCAGTAATGTTGAAATATTCAAGTCATGTGCATTTATCATTCGTAAAGTAGGCCAGGATTATAAATAAGATATACATTACAAAATACAAATGTCAACTTTATGATATTTATATAGCTTTTTGCATACGAAATTAGTATAAAAAAGTATATTGCATTCCTTGATAATAAAAATATTTCATGTTTGATTATACTAGGGTAGTGCAACGGTCGATAACGGGGTACACAAAAAAAGATAAGATAAAATACTTTATGGACGGTCACTTCAGTGACAGTTTATTAACTTACTTCCATTATTCACAATGACATATGAATTACAAAGTATGAGCATATGTCAGAAGAGCTGAGTTTTGCTAGATAGTGTGACGTCAATAAAATCACAATGATATATATATATATCATTGTGATTTTAATGACGTCACACTATCTAGCAAAACTCAGCTCTTCTGAGTATATATATTCTATATATATATATATATATAAATCATAAAAGACAATATATATATAGAAGATAATACGTAATTTGAATATCTTAGATCATAGTAGCAGGGTGCTTTTTCAAGGAGATTTCGAGTTTTGCAAGGATGAGTCAATTGAGTCATGGTTATTATCGATGAAAAGTTGCAAACACTCTGAAAGCTTGTAATTTTCTTTATTTTCGATGGATATGAAAAGAAAATAAACTAACATAATATCAAAAGGAATGCTTAAATTTATGCATATTATTAAATCAACTATCAAAGATTACAAAATAAATATATTTTTTATATTTAAGAGGTTTTTGGGATTACACCATAGAGTATGGATAGAGTCGTTAATGCCAAAAAGGATTAAATGAGGGATCTTGAAGGTAAATGTCATCATGTTACTTAATATACACCTACATAAACTTATCCTATAGTTCTTCAAAAAATGACAAGTTGATCCTGTAGGTTGTCGATATGAATTAAACAACTTATCAGCTTTTTGTTATCTTAGGATTGATTATGTTAATAACCCGAACCTCAATGTAAAATCCCTTCTCTAGAAGAAGGAGGAACTTGCACTTTCTCTGAAAGGATCATTTTTATTTTCAATACACTCTCTCCAACATAAAAAAACCATATTTATAATTTCATAAACATTTAATATTTCTTTGCCATATACATAATTTTATTTTATTAATCACTTTTCGAGTTTTAGATATTTTAATAGTTGTTTGCCTATTTAATTGCTTTAAATTAATGGTTTTTACTTGATATCAGGATGAGTCATAAGAATGAGCTAGGTTCATTATCTCTAAATGTAAACAAGATAACTCAAAAATTACAACGGGAGCGTTCTTAAAGCATATTTTTGTGTGGGAAGCGACTATGTGGTGCCACTCAAAATTATAAAAATCAACACTCGCACCATTTCCTTATGTTACCCCACTCGCTGCTGAAAATGGAAACACATGACTTTCGCTTCTATTTCTTGATCTAGATCAAACTCACCAAGACAGTCAACGGTATACACGAGGACTACCTTCCCTGACTCCTGCCCTGACTTCTCCACCATCAAGAGATGGAGAAAAGATTTCGATAATGGCAGTTTTGCTTTGAAGGAGAATATGTCATCAGGAAAAACCCTTGAGACGAAGAAACCGGAGACGAGGTTTCTCTACCACAGAAAACCGCAACTAGGCTTTTGACGGAGGATCTTGGACTACGAAACGTCCTTGTCCGCACACCAGCTCAATGAGACCGACAAAATGCAGCGAGTGAAGTGCTGTCCGGACCTCAGGAGAGACGTTAAACCTGTGCAACAGAGCCTCTACTCACCGACCTGAACCTCTGCGACCGGTAACTGTTCCAGAAGTTGAAGAACTGCTCCGGAATGACGAGAGTGGGGGCCACGAAGACGCCACACTGCAGCGGGTGATGAAGAGGGTCAGCGAATACGAGCTGTTCCACCACCTTCGAAAGTTCTGGAAACACTGCTTTGACGTCATTGCAGTCGGAGGGGATTATGTTTATTGATTTAAAATGAAATTTATGATTTTTTATGAAAAATTTAGTGGGTAGGCTCATTCTTTATGACTCAAACTAATATTTGTTTAATATTTATTTATAAAAATAAACTCAAATGTTTATTTATGTTCTTATAACGCATTCACGTGGGAGTTGAAGCATTTTTTAATAAACATAATAAGAGAAAATTAAATAAAAAGTTATCTTTATAAGAACTCAGTTTACATTATTAAATTAACATATCTAACACAATCATTGAAGATTATCTTCCGAGAATCAATTTTTATATGTATGTATAATATACATATATATTAATTATTACTAGTAAAAAAGACAAAGTGCACTTTACTCGTGCATGCATGCATATGTATATATATTTGTTAAAAGGGGAAAATCCATTAGCGACCATAAATATCAATTGCTGGAAAAGCTCTTAATCTATTTAATTAAATTTTCGTCAACTCTTTGTTATGATTGCATACATATATCTAGATATGACAAAAAAGACTGCATTTGTGTGCATGTAATAAATAGAATAATGGTAGCTGATAAATGATAATAAAAATAATTAGTAAGATATTAAAAGCAGTAATGATAATGGAATTAGTTGTACAGTATTGTAAAACAGACATAAATAATGGAGTGTGGGCCTCAGGCACCCTTGCAGTTGTTATAAAAATATCTTTTGTTCATACAATCTTTTAAATACAATGGAATATTTTTTTGTTGTTGTGGTAATTTAATTTAGTCTTACATTCATAATAGAAATTCATTAAGATGACTTTACTGAATTTTTGTATATAGTAATGACATTCTTCGTTCTTTAAGGTCTTATTAAAAATTATATAATAGATTAAATAAAACTAATAAAAATAGATAGAAGTGCGTACAAATACATATATAAACAATACAGTTTAAATATTTATATATATATATATCAGGAAACGACCGGGACACTTTTTTTTCGTCGGGACCCGGGCGGGCCGAGACTTAACTTTTTCAAGCCGGGACTTTAATATATTTTCGTTCCTTCGTTATTCTGAAAGTGATGACATTTTTTAGAAAAGAATTTCCTATTATTTTTTTTAAATTCAAAATTCAAAAAGTGATGACGTTTTGGAAAATAATTTTTAATTTTTAAAATTCGTTTCTAAAAATACGTGGTCACTTTCAGAATTACGAACGAACGAATATATGTATTAAAGTTTCGGCCCGGTGATAATATATATATATATATATATATATATACAAAGGGGTTAGTGCAAGGGTGATATTGGTAGAATATCTTCTCCAAGAGGGTGAGATGACGACTCGAAGAGTTTGCCTTATAAGACACCAAGTCGAGGTTAAAGCTCTATGATTCTGGCATCCTCAATTGAAGTGTCGTATATGTAACCGCTAAAATCGAGCTATTTTCAGATTTGATATAAACACTTAATATGACCATATACTTGCACATCCCATATTTATGTATTCACTAACATATTTATAATAAATAGAGCTATTAGGATCAACCATAAAACAATGAATCACGATCGTTACCTTTTAAAAAATATGCAGAAAGCTTACAAACATTTACGACATTACTCTTATCATACACGTGTATCTAAGAAGGATTGAATGGGGATTTAAAAAATGTATATAAAATCGTAAATATTTGATAATCTCACCATTTCTTTACATCACCAGTCTAGTGGCTACAAATTGAGAAATATTTCTTTACTTCTTAATATGGTAAAAGACCTTCAAGTCAGTCAACAAGATCCTTACAGACTCGTTTATACACTTTTGACATCGGTCCGCTTTCCCCACTATTTAAAAATAGAAGAAGGAATCGATAGTTAAAGTTTTGCCCGTTATTAGGAGACAAAGACAAAGGACAATTATGTCCAAGTGAAGGGCCTGAAAAGGTTTCTCGACACATGCAACCACACACAATCTGATAAAATCCTAGGTTTTTTTAGATCCAGCTCATTAATAATTGCAAGATGTGATATCCCAAAGATTGTTTGGGGGGACTCATGTTGGGGATCTAATAGCGGATCAATATGATTTACAATAGACACTAGTTCTAGTAACAAAGAATATATTTGTTAACTTTGCGAAAAATCATATTATTGACAAATACAAGTCTCAGTACGCATCTCGAACTCTTAAACAAGGACATAAAGACACAGAGCTTCTTTTTTCTACGTCGTTTCTTTGAACTTTGACCAATGAAGAAAAGCACAAAAGTCCAGACTACATGATCGAGACAATACGTATTTTATCATACTAAGTCATTATAGTTTTCTATTTACAATATATTTGATTATATCTTCCTTTTCTCCTTACAAACAAAAACTATATTTATAAAAACTGCACTTTTTTATCAACACATGTAAATTGTATACAGACAATAAGATGAAGTTTGAATATGATAGTAATAACTGTAGTTTGACCTTTTGGTCTTTGTTTATAAATGTTATATTTCTAAACAACTCTTTTTTTAACAAAATATAATATTTACAGTCGAAATGTCAATATAACTAAGTTCTAAATATATCAACATCTTAGTTTTCAAATAATATCGATTTATGTTCTATTTAATATACTGATTGATGAGGGACTTACTGTCAATATTATCGAGTTCATCAGGATTTAAATGGAACATCTTAGTTGAATAATAATAACTTACTTAAAAAAGTAATTCATTGCATTACATGTTGATATGTACGCTTGGAATTTTCAATTGGAGCTATGTCTTCGTTATATATATTTTATTTTGTATTGCTGTAATTTTTATATATCCATTGCAAACTATCCAAATTATTTAAAATTAGTTTTAGTTATGAAAGATTATTTAAAGTCATAAATATGTTGGAAGATTTATTCTATAAAAAGGGTACAAGTAGTCTAATTTAGATACATCCAAATTATTTTTAGATAGTTCTAGTTTGTAAAATAAACAAAATATTTTCAACAAAACATAATACCGAAGACCTTAATATTTATAACTAATATTTGTTAAATATAAATAAAAAATCTAATTTTCACATAAATAAATAAATATTATGAAATATTTGGTTTGTATAATGTTTATAAAACTTATTTCTATAAAAACCCTGTAAAATAAGGAAAACCATACAATTGAGCTGAAGATTTAAAAAAGTCTTGGTAGCCTCTTTGTCTCTGAATCCAGAAGTCAACAACTAAAAATAAAGTTGCCTTTAAAAAAGCGTCAAAATGAAATGCCTAAATCTTATATCCCCTCATCCATAACTCAAAGTCATAGTAAGATTTCCTAAATGTCTTAAAGTGCAATAGTTTATTTCATTAATATTCAAATTAGTAAAATAAATCACATAACACAAGTTAACCTAGAATAGAAAGAAAATTATCAAATATACTCCAGCAGTCACTTGAGGAATGAACTAAAGAAGAAACAAGAGTAGAAGCAGCTATGGCAGCAGGCAATCAAGTTTTTTTAAATATGTTTGGTTCAAATTGTGTACAACGCTGAATGGCGCCACAAGTTGATGCGAACCCAAGGTTGTGAAAGAGGAGAGAAAAGGTAAAATAGACAGTCCTTATATTAGGCTCCTAACAGATCACAGATATTTGAATTAGTCGGATAGGGTATCACGAACTTTAGATGTTGAAGAGACCCAAAAGCAGCCGATGATGATGATGTCCATGACTGATACACAGTTTCAAAAGGATGGCGAGGAAAGTAAAGTGAAAGAACAATCAAAAGAAATAAAAAAAATATAAAGATAGATAGATAAATAAGACCTGGATGAAGAAACCACTATCACAAGAATGTCTACAATATGAACAACTATCTGACACACAAATCAAAGACGTGGAGGCCGTCATCAAGGCCGAAGGAGGTCATATTCATAAATATATGTAAAAATGTATGGAGAGCAAATCTTTTTTCTGAATACCCTGTCCGACTTCATCCTGATCCATTCCATAAATAAATGCTTTAATAATCAAAGGTAGTGCAAGACTTTTTGACGCCCAGATAGGAGAATGTAGGTATCTTTGATCAGATTTAACTTTAAATACGACCAGTCTGTAAGAAATTGAGGCCCAAGGACTGTATCTTGTAGTAAATCAGCATGGAGAGAACAAAAAAAAAGAGTTAAAAGATCTTAAATTGCTCAAAGAAAATTGTAGAATATTATAGAAACAATTAAGGCAAAAAAGTAGAGGATGAAGCTTCTAACAACTTCACGTTTGTTCCAAATGTCAACTATTTTTTCAGGATAAAGTTGACATGGCCAAATGGGCAGAGACGAATGAAAAATCACTTGGGTTCCGAGATACTCTCATGGATAATCTTTTTTTCAAGAGGGGAGGCACTTAAAAGTAATCAAATCGTTATTTCAAACAAGAAAAGAACGTCCTTTGATGAGTAGTGATATAAGTAATTCCTTCGACGAACTTGTGTATGTCTAGTTTTCCGTATGTGAAGCAAATGGTACAATAATTTATATTCCATACTAATTTTTTCAATAGAACATATTTTAATTCATTTAGTTGATTTCTATTATCATACCTTAAAAAAGTTTCGTTGAAAAGGCGTATAAAAAACTTTTTTTCAATTCTTATGAGGTCAAGTACATGTGTAAAAATAGAAGTGACAGATGTTTTAGCGTAGAATACTAAAGTTATTTGTACAAACTTACACATAAAATACTTTTCATACTTTGGCAAATGTGAATGTGACTATATTTTTATCAAGTATTCTCATTTCCTTTCGTTTATTTCTATCAGGGAGGCTTAAATTACAAAAAAATATGTTGAAAGAGGGTATATATTATTTTTTGTATTTTAATTTTGATGAGGCCGAAGTGCTTGCGTAAAAAATAGCATTAACAGATGTTTTATTCAAAAGTGAATTTTTGTATTGGAGAAATCGTACACATAATTTTAAGGTAAAATATCGAAGTGTCAATTGATATTGTACTTTAAAAAAGCATATCCCTCGTCGCTGTCGTCCTAGCGGTCATGCACTGTAACAGCATGCTTGAAGGGGACATGTCTGGGTTTATACGTGAATTAAAGGTGCCCATTTTTCTATATTACTCGCTCTATTGTTCATTTCTTTTTTTTTTGTTATACATGTTTTAATTTTCTTATGCCCCTGTAAAATGGTCTTATTTATTTGCTTTGTTTTGTTTTTTGCAAAAATTGCCAATTTTGTCTATGAAACGAAAATACAGTTATGTCTGTTGGCTAAAAAAATTATTACACAGTCCATAAAAAATATGCATTCACATAAAAGAGAATATATATATATATATATTAGTTAATGCGTAAAAAACATAATTACACATTAAAAAACGTAATGAATCATTGAAATCATTGAGATGTAAAATAATTAAAAAGGAAATTCGTGTTAGGAATAACATATATAAACATTTTAGTTTAAAATTAATTTCCTTTTTAAGACCTTAAAATCTAAAACATTTAACATTCTTTATATATATACAAAAATACAACTAACACAATTATTAAATACAAAAGGTATTAAATATAGCAAATATTCAAGAAAAATCTAAAATTTATTAAATTCTTAAATGCAAAAAAAGAAGATAAATAAATAAGATCAATCTATAAGCGTTCGTTTTTGGTGTTCTTGTATTTCTTGTACTGGCGAATAAGGACATTGAGTGTTGCTGCGAGATGAGGTGATGTAGATGGGACGTATTTGATCAGTTCAGCCGCGTAGTTCCAACCTCTGTTCTGTACTTTGGGAATCTTGAGTGACAAAGCGGAGTATCTGGCGGCAGCACCGATCATGATGGTGCGTAATTTATGTTTATCAATCAAACTTCGTTTGTCTTCGACATTTTGGAGTCACAATTTAAGCTCCAAGGTATAAACTTCGAGAGCACAAAATTTCTTCACGCCATCACAGGACTCCCATTTAATGTAGCCAGAAAATTATCAAGAGAGACTCGTATCTCTAATTCCTACGAGAAATTAAAAAATGATATTCTTGAGATTTTGGAAAAATCAATGAGCTCATTGGGAGCGCTGAATGATTGGGAAACCCTCAGAACATTTAAAGTCTCTCCGTGACACTGCGTAAAAGATAGGTGTACCTGAAGATATAGTAAAGCACAGGTTTCTTAGTGCCTCCCTAAAGAAATTTTTCCTGCTTTAGTTTCAAGGTCCGAAGATTTAATTGATGAGTTTGGGAGACTCGCGGATCAACTGTACGAGATGAAACCCTTCAGTAAGGTAGGAGCAGCTTCATTAAGCTCTGAGATTGGTACTCAAGGGAATCGTGATGAGTCACAATCTTTTACACCATATCACCCCAATCAACGACCAAAGGTGTTTAGAGCTCATTTGTTTTATGGTCTTAAGGCCTAATCATGTTAACCATGGTGTGTTTTACCCAAACCAAGAGTTCAAATTTAAGAATTGAGCTTTCATCAAGATCATGATCACCATCCCCTTTGGAAAACATGAAAGGCAGGTGAACCTAGCAGCAGGTCCCTGCCCTTCGTCAAAATTGCAGCATAACTTTATTGAAATAGATACAGGAGAAACAATTTCAGTTTAGTCAATTTCCCAAGTGACTATCAACTCTCTTACTTCGTCACCAATCAAACTTGCCGTGGCTAATGGAGAGTCAATGGTTATCGGCATTAAATATCTCTGAAGAAATTATCCCTGGACTATTATGGTGACAAATGTCAAGAAACTCTATTCTGGGAATTAATTTTCTCTATTGTTATGAGCTTAACATTCATTGCAAAAAGGCACAATGAAAACATGAAAAGAGAACATACATTCTATTGGATGAGCTTTTAAAATTTCGCAGTCACATATAAAAGATTTATTTTTGAAATATCCTTATCTTACTGTATCTCGCCCTAGCAACGCCCCGATCGCAATTCCTCCGGACGTAGATCATAGGATCGATATATGAAGCTATTCTTCGTCTTCTTTTAAATTTTGCCGTCGGTCGCCCGAAAAGACGAAAGAATGCCGTGAGATTCTGAATTCCCTTCACGAGGCGGGAAATATACGTATCTCTAGCTCATATTGGGCAATACTTCTGCACTTTGTAAGGAAAAAAAAACGCCTGGCGAGATGAGGATGGTTGGGGATTACCGCGCGTTGAATGCTAAGACAATTCCTGATAAATTCCTCACATGAATGACATTGCTACTCATCTTCATGGTTCGAGGATATTCAACAAAGTCGATCTCTGCCAGGCGTACTACAACATTCTTCTACACGAAAAAAGGCAAACACAAGACGCCAATTGCAACTCCATTCAGTCTGTATGAGTTTAATAATATGCCTTTTGGACAGGGAAACGCTGGATTTTCTTTCAAAAGATTTATGAACAAGATCTTATGCAAACTTTCTTTACATTTGTTTATCTTAATAAAATTTTGATATCTAGCCAAACTAAAAAAGAGCACTTTGAGCATGTGGAATCAATATTAAAAACTTTGAATGACTCAACATTACGTGTCTCAGTAGACAATTGTGAACTATTTAATGATAATAGAGATTTCCTTGGCTTTGAAATAACCAAAATTAGTATCGTGTCATCAAAAACTAAAATCTCAACGATCACATCTTTCCTAAAACCTATTTCCCTTCAGAATTAAGGCGATTCTAAGGAATGGTTGGTTTTTATAGACACACTATACCCAGATTCGCCGATTTAGTTTTACCTCTGACTGATTGTATTCGTACATCTTACAGAAAGAAAGATTTAATTTGACCAATAAAGAAAACTTGTCATTTGAAAAATACAAAAAAACAGAACTGTGACTATCGAATGTAAATCGGTATTCGATACTACCGACGGTAGATTTCAAATACCGAACCGATTATACGATATTCAATAGAAACTACCGAATACCGTACCGATTGACAATCGGTACGTTATATTTGAAAGTATACTTTTGTAGCATTCACATAGAGACATAAAGATATAGAGAGATTATTCCCTTCAATACCAGAGAAATATCGTTCAACTGTCGGTTTGCCCAAGCGCTATCTTGTGTGAAGAACTTGAACTTCAAAAATAAATAAACAACTATAACTTATAGTATTATAGAGCAGATACATAAATAGACATTTTTATATATGCTTATGCTTTGCATTGAATACTAGAGTACCTGAAAGTGCATTTATATCGGACAATAAGAGACAGTATATGAAAATATATATCGCCTTCCATTTCCTACAAAATTCAAGTACATATATCATTAATATAGGATTAGTATTTATGAAATTTCAAATAATCTATAATAAATTATAACAAACTATGTCCTTAATTGTCTTTGGTATAAATTGTCCGATATTAAATACATATGAAGAAGTCACAGTGCAGATACATAAATAAATTTCTCTCTCTTTCTAATCTACTGTACCGAATATCGATCGATACTGTAGATATATAATAAAATCTACCGAATACCGATATCGTTCGGTAAAAGATATATACCGAATACCGAACCGGCAGTAGATTTTTTTACCGAATCCAGCTCTGCAAAAAATACAAAGGATGAAATTTGTCGCGTACCTTTGCTTAATCCTACATGTAACGTATTCATTTAGTAATTGACGCTTCGAATTGACACTTCATCAAATAGAAATTTATAACTGCTCAGAGTCGTCAAAAACTGAACAAATTCAAAAAGTTATCAAACGGTTACAAAATTGGAAATACAAGGTGGTTAAATTTACTTAAAAGACCATAACGTTTGAAAAACATCATAGCCATTAGCTGAACCTTGTTCAACCAAAAGTTGACGAATATAACCGACTCTAAGGTTTTATACTTTTGGATGATTTTCTTTTTGATTATATTTGGTTTTGCTCTTTCCTAATTCAAATAAAATGTTTTTATGGAAAGTGAAATATTTCGATTCATTTAGGTTCTTTATATCTTACAAACGATACGAACATACAAACGATATTATATTATAATATAAAATCTATTATTAATATTAGCAAGCCAAAAAAATATAATGACTATCGCTATACTTTAAGAGATATAAGCAAATACGTACTCTCCCCCAAAAATTGATCTTTTGATATGAGAATATACGATTACCTTTCTTAATACTGTTAGTGTTACTGGATAGAAAGAGAAGGGAGGGAGTATTTTGCCTCACTTCTCTCCCTTCTTTTTTCTTCTATCCAGGTTACACTAACTGCCGTTACCAAATGGTAATCGTATATTCTCATATCAAAAGATCAATTTTTGGGGGAGAGTACGTATTTGCTTATATCTCTTAAAGTATAGCGATTTTTAGAACACAAAATATATCAAATGAAAGCTTGGTTAACCAGCTTTAATATTTTGGTATACTAAATCATGTCAATTTAATAAGTAGAGAGTTATATGTACATTAAAAAAAGCCTATCTCGCGTACAAAATGACGCATATAATGGATTATAAATGCGTCAGAGACAAAGTAAAATTTTGAGAGGATACCTTGACGCACATCTAAGAAACACATTATGATTTATTTTTTTCATAATCGATTTCTTATAGGTCAATACAGGCTCTGAATCATAAAATGTAAACTCAGATTGTACTGAATTCTGAATTGATAGAATGCAACCAAGGTCATTTTTGGATTTATCATCTAAAGTTTTACTAAACTTAAAAGTACTATTTTACTCTGAAGCGAACAAGTCATCTTCTACAGGCGAGTGAAGTTAATTGATACAAAAAAGCTATGAAATAAGCTAACAATACACACTCCCTTTCTTGCTTTGTTTTTACTGAAAACTTTGTTTTATTAAAAAACATCAAACATACGTCTGGTAGTAAATTAGATTTCCTTTAAATTAATAATTATTATTGAAGTCTGTAACGTCCACCATTTTGAAGAAATTTGCGGAAAACTATATTTTTACTAAATTTTTAAAACTTTGACCTCGTTGCGCGACCTCGTAATGTTGACCGATTTTGTTCAAACTTTGTATGTCGTCTTCTTTTATCACCAAGAAACAGAAAATCCACAAAGTCGCTAACATTTCAAACATTTGAAAAATAAGAACAACCCTAATATATATATATATATATATATATATATATATATATATATATATATATATATATATAATATATTATATATATATATATATATATATAGTATATACTAATATTTATCTTATATTTAGTTACATATTAGCGTACCCATACTAAGATAATTATAGTCTACATATGTCCGGGTATAATAATTATCCTTGTCATACACAATCCGTGGAAAGAGCTGTGAACCAAATCCAAATAATTATTTCTAGAATGATCTAGTTCTAATGAGGCAACTTTGATATTTTCATATAAACCCGAATTTTTGTACAGAAAAACACTTCTATTGTAATGATATGATACAAAGTAACTTATTCAAAGTATTGTCCATCGGTTATCTATACATTTTTCCCATCTTTCTGGCAATTTGTGGATTCCTCGCCAAAGGACTGTTGCTCTTTTGAGGCAAACCAGTCATCGAGCCATTTTCGTACATCTTCGTAAGAAGTAAAGCGCTGCTCAGCAAGTGCGTGTCCCATCGATGCAAACAAGAAGTCGTCGGTTTGGGGCAAGGTCCAGTGAGTAAGCCGCGGTGCTGAAGAATCTCCCACGGAACGACTCTATCGTTTCCTGGACCTATTTTGCTTTGTGTGCTGGTGCATTGTCATGTAGCAAAATCACCTTGTGTTGTCTTTGTTGTATTCTGGTCGGGTTTTTTTCATGCAAAAAAGATCCGAATCGGTCATTTGTTGTCGGTAGCGTTGAGTATTGACAGTTTCCCCGGTTTCAGCAGCTCGTAGTAGATTACGCCCTTCTGATCCCACCAAACACACAGCATTGTCTTTCGTCCGTAGCACATTGGTCTTGGCGTCGATGTTGATGGTTCACCCGGAGTAACCAAGACTTATTGCGCTTAGGATTCTCGAAGTATATCCACTTTTCATCGCCAGTCACAGTTCGATGCGATTCGGCTGCGGGTTTCTTCAGATGAAATAGAAAAGTAAGGCTGTCCGCAAATCGTAATTTGTTGGTACAGAACTCGACTGTTTATCTCTATAAACTAATGCTACTGAATGAAACTCGTGTTATTGTGAGTTGGAAATCTTTGTCGGATCAAAACAATAACAAGACACCGCTGACGGGATGCGTGGTAACTGCATCGACATCTAGCGCCACCTATGGCAAATTCCGGTTGCATACTTACACACCTGGTATATATATATATGGTTTCAAAAAATCAAACACCCATCAACAAATATATACTCTAAATAATGAGTCAAGTTATTGGTTCCCCTTTTTTAACTCTTTTCTTTAAATAAAGCCGGTTAGAGTCATAAATCATATGAGAAATTTGTTTTAAAGTGCAATATAATTTATATTCAATGAACAGCGTGGAGCAGTTGTCTATGATTCATGGTGCAAAATAAATGCATTTTGTATTAGTGTTTTTATTGTTGAACGAGCAAACATGATAAAGGCAAGAACACAAGCAAAATAAACCATATATACATTCAATTAGAAATTCGTCAATGCATGCATTTTAAAAATAGGCCATGAAAAAATGGGATCAATTATTTATGAAATAGAAAAGAAACCTTAGAGGGGTAGTTCAAGTTGACTAAATAAACCAAGAAATACAAAGTGGGGTTGACCTCTTTGTATGTTCACAATGTCTAATTGCGATATACTTAAGTCCAGTACACAGTGCCTGATAACAGTAAACATAAGCTTGATAACCCTCAAAAGTACAAATGGTCTCGATAAATGAGAAAACACTACTCATAGATTTATAAAGGAAAGACGCTTGCTAAGATTTTGAAGTCCAAACAAACTTATATGTTGCTATATTTTATATATTCGTATCTTTGTTATGATATCTTTATAAAATATTGGATAAAAATAAATATTCAAGTAAATTTGTGCAATATCCCCCCATATTCAAAATAACTAAAATAAAGGGAGTGCGATAGCCGTGAGCGTTAAGCTTGTTCAACACTCAATGTTGGGGGCACAGGTTCGAATACACCCAAGAGGGGAATGTTAATATTTGGTCTACCTTATTGATAAGACCTTAGGCTTGAAAGACTAATTTTAATGCATAATACTTGTTTATATCTTGCCAGATGCAATTCTATCAAACCATATAGGCACAAAAAAAAACTTAGAATCATAGGTAAGCAATGCATAAATAATATGAGATCTTGCATGAACAAAATTGCTTTAAGTGTTGTCTATTGTATAAAATAAATACCCAAAATATGACAATGCAATTTTAATATCGGGTTCGAGATAATGGCATAAGGGTGTATAGGAGATAGCAGCATAGCAAGAAGTCCATCGAACCAAGTTTTTTTAAATACGGTTGATCAAAATTGACCTTCACCTCTCGGAGTCGAATCGGCACGTTGAGAGGTCAACACGCTTCCACTGTACTAACTACTACCTACATAAATCATTTCTAACAACTCAAGCTTGCTCTAATTGAAGATTTGCTTGATGATGCTATTTTACTTTCCTTGCTGTAAACATGTCGGAATCTTCATCTACAAAGAGAATGTTGGGATGTTGGGAACATTGGGATGTGTCTCCTCAAGGGACCCAAAAGTATGCAGTAAACTTATGTAGTATTTTACCATTCGACCGCATCTCATGTCCTCAATATATACGCTACTTTAAAATAATTTAGAGCAAAATGTAGGTATAATTTCAAGAATTCCAAATTAGTTTTTGTTGTATATTTACATCCAAATTAAACGAGATATAAAAGTTTGAAATTGTCATTTTTATGGAAAAAACAAAAAAATGACAATTTTAAAACTTCAATATCTTGTTTAATTTTGGAAAAGTATTTACAACAAGGCATTTTCAAAGATGTAGTCATTACTACATGCATTAAATGAGCAAAACGATAATTATCATATAGGTCTAACTGTTTTCTATCATAGCAAAGGTTTTTTTAATTATTGTTGATTGCTTATGGATAACCAAATTATTCAAAGACAACTTCGTTTTAATAAATTAAAAATGGGCTCAGCGACCTCAATCTTTCACCAATATGAGGTAAAAAAATCAAAACGTCTATCTTTTTAGTATGAAAAAGATGAAAAGGATGGCATCCTCGTCCCGGTACACATATCGTTTGCACATTTATAATATATCATTCGTGTTATTGTAAGTACAATATTCCATATCTATGGGGTAGTCGTTTAGAGCTTATCGTAAGTTGATTTTTTCCGTTTAACACAAGATTATTTATATATTTTCATCACAAAGTGAAAAAAATAGTTCTGGAAGCCCTGTATAATAGTGTCATAATAATAACTTTTTCTCGACCCAGTAGGCATTTTTTTTTTTAGTTTAAAGTTTATTACTGTATACGTATACCCAGTAGGCCATATACTTCAACAAATTAAACCAAAGATATACAAAAAGGTTTGTACATATAATAGGAATAAATGATCAATAAATAACAATTATTTAAAGGAAACAAATATAAGAAAACATTCAAATAATTTGGAAACAATCATATTAATAAAGGCAATTCAATCAAAATTCATATATGTAAAAAAATTGAATAAAAAGAAGCAATTGGAATGATAAAAGAAAGATCTTCGTTTTTAACTGTTTGCATTTTGTATAATATGTTTTGGACTTTGGTTATGATAGCGTCATCACATTTGGCATTCCTTGTGAACGCCAGAAAATCTTCCTCATTCATAATAATGACTTTATTATAAAACATTTTAAAAATGTATCTTCCTATGAGCAACGTTCCTCTCCGATCTCTCCCTCGAGGGCTATCAATTTTTTTAATGAGTCATTTATTTAAAAATCATACATAACATAATATATCTACAATAATAAATAAAAAGAGCAAGAGGGGTTGTGATATTAAAAACATAAATAAACATTGTATGGTTTTTGAGGGGCTTGCACGCGGGGAATCAAAAACTAAATAGAACGCGTTTAAATTATATATTCAATCACAATATTACTTTCTTTACATATTAATCTATTAAATCTATAGCATGACTTGCATTAATTTAGATAGGGTCATTATCGACAACTTTAATAGGATATAGTTTATGTTATAGTCCTATAAGACACAGAGATATTTTTTAAATAAATCTCTTATTTAGATATATATTTCTTTTCAATTCATTCATTATAGTAGGGTAATGTGTTTTTATTATCTTTAACGACTGCGTCAAAATGTACTTAAAGGATATTTAAGCGCTAATTGGAATTAAGTATGCAAGGAATGCCCTATTATAATAACAATATATCTAAATTTATTATTCTCTTCCAAAAATAATGTAAGGGATTCGGGAATTATATTAGCACATTTATATTTATGAGCAAAGCTCCTATAATCCCATCTGTGAATGATTTTCCTTACGAATATATTGTCCCCCTTATCTTAACTTTCAGCTAGCCAAAGTATTATGCGGAGTGGGGAACAAATAAAGTACATTTTTAAGCAAAGAGAAAACGTAACGAGGCATATGTAAGTCCTTCACATCTAAAGTTATTCTGTTAAAATGTAAACAAACTATCCACCTCATCCTCACCAATAAAGAATGGCATCAGTTATAAACTAGTTTTTTTAATAAATGAAAATACCATTATCATATCTTATTGATGCTTTTTTAAGGAAAGAAGTATATTTTTTCGTTTTGTTGTACTTTAATCTATATTTTTAGCCTCATAAGTTGCAAAAAACACGTCTTTGAATGATCTAACACACTATTTTATCCAATAAGCTCTACATGTCTTTATATCTCTATGTCACAAATACATAAATGTAACACCATTTAGTGAATGCCTATTTTCCAAATATACATTTGATGAAATTGAGCTTTATAACAATCAAAATATTTCTTTTGAATAAAAAATAATTAAATTACATATGAATATTTATAAACTTTATGGTCCATTGAACATCATGTCTTTAAAAAGGATCGAATGGATCAATTTAGGTTCTAAATTTTCATTTCATAGATACTTCTAAAGATACACAAATATTAGAAGAATCCATTTCCTTTTTGAAAAGATATTATGGTTATTTCTCTTTGATCTCATATCTCAGAGAAGAGGTTAGTCTTGTATCCAATTCATTTTATATTTACATATATAGGAGTTAATAGAACCTCCAAAAATTTACTCTCTTAAACGGAAATTGAAAAGGATTTACCATTAAGCCCTCTAAGAAACTTTATCCATTATTATTTTTGCAAAAAATATCCATATAAATTTTGTCAACCCTTTATATTTGAAGCAAAAGAACAAACTTCTTAGTTGTTTAGCTCCTAGATCAGCCCCAACCATAGAGAAATAAGGATATAAATAGCTTATACCCTTCAATAGCAGAGAAACATCGTTTAGCTGTCGCCATTGCCCAATGTAAACAAAGTAATTTGATCATAATAAGCTGATCATAGGGATAGAAAAATTTGTTTATATTGGACACAAAAACGTATTCCTCTGAAGAATCCAATAAGCCCTCTATGTCTTTTTATCTCTATGGCGCCACCACACCGGAACTTAATTCGGTGTCAGCGGTCGTGAACTGTCTAGGAACTGCTAATTTGATTTTAAACAGATAAATTTGGACCAATAATTAAAAGTATTTAAAAGAATTCCCCAGCGTCTTCTTCCTCTCCCTGGTTTCCATGCAAGTTCGTCCATTCCAATCTGTGTCCGTGGACAATCGTAGATTAAATGAATTGGAGTTTCATCGTCCTCCTAGCAGAGTTTCCGACCTTCCCATTTGGTGAAAATGTCCATACAGATAAATGTGGCCACAAGCCATGGAGACAATTCAAAGGAACAAACATAAAATTTCGGACTGGTATGTAAAGAGAGACATAAAATTTTAAAATATTAGGTTTAGTCCATACATTACAGAGACATCAGAGGGAAGTAAGCGTTGTCAATCATTATTCTGACAAAAGAAAATTTAAAAGTAAATATTTAATGAAGGGATGGGAATACTAAAAAATTTGTAGTTGTTGTCAAGTACATTTTTACCTTATTTATATATTTTTTAAAGATGTAAAAGGTACAATGTTTAATAAATACCCTTTAAAAAATTAGCAATCTCAATCTCCTTGTATGTTAAGAATCGCTATATATTTAGCCCTTCTACTTAATTCATCAAAAATATATAATTAAACATTAGATGCAAATATTGTTTATAATATATACATTTAGTACCAATAATAGTAAGACACATGATGATACCTATACGACATAATAGGTAGGATCTTTAAGGCTCTAAATACGAAAGATGTCCAATAATCCGCACTTTTTTGCATTTGTTGTTTTGTGCAGAAGATAAAAAGAAAAGTATACATAAATGTTCCTACCTTCCACTATTAAATATGCCAGTGGTCCATTACTCTATCTAGGTTACGATGCTATGATTACCATATAAATGACACTCATCAACAAAAATGAATATTCTGTCTCTGCCTAACACGAGTGCAAAATTTAATTAAGAAATCAATTAAGTTTAGGGGTGGTGCATGAAATTATATTGTACATCATTAGATATATATTATATATATATCTATATATATATATAGATATATATATAGATATATATATATATATATAGATATATATATATATAATATATATATATGCCATATGCACAGAAAAAAACATAACCAAAAGCATGAGGGCTTTTCATAGACTGGATCCTGTCAATAAAAACAATAATAAAATATTCAATCTATACATACTAAATTAATATTGTACCCTTGTTTTGTAAACTTTAAACAAAAAAAAAACTGATGCACTAGAGAAATATGAATTTATAAAGTATCAATTAAAAAATGTCTCTTTGCTCTATAACCAATTTACAACTCGGATCTGTCCTAAACCCCAATTGTGGAACCTAAAATAACATTAGCAGCAACTGTTAAGTATACATAAGACTATCGAAAAACATCTATGGCTAGTTACATCGAATAATTTATTTATTTCTGATTTATATGACTGTCTGTTTCAACCAAAGTGATTATCAATCTTATAGAGAAAATATAATGGCATACAATGCATCAATCAAAGATGAGTTAAATCTTTAGTATTAAAATATATATATAAATTTTTCATACTAAAGATTTTAGTATAATCTATATATATATATATATATATATATATATATCTATAATATATATATCTAGTATATATATATATATATATATATATATATATAAATGAGTACCCTCTTTTTCTTTTTCCTTTTTGAAACTATAAGAACCCTAGTAGGAGCTGTTATTTAAAAATGGTTGCGTGCGTCAGCACTTATGTTCATTTATTGGCACTAACTATTATTTGACGAAAATTTGCAAAAAATAACAAAGTCATACATTGATCATAGCTAAATTTGTAAAAACTAGTTTATTTCAAAATAAGTAATAACCAAAAAGTTTGATTCCTAACGAAACCTTTGACACCAGTGACGTCCGATTTCTAACAATGCTAGAGATTTTTATTTAGATACTCGTTTTCAGCATCAAAAATGAACCAGAATCGCTGGGTATGTAAAAGAATTAAAAAGTTGGTTGTTTTTGGGAGGTCTATATATATAATATATATATATAGATATATATATATATAATGTGGTGCACTTTTTAACTTAAAGTTTTCCGGTACCGCTGTACATATAATTCATGTAAATATAATGTTAATTTAATACAAGCAGATCCTGATCTGTCCCTTTTTCTTCTTGAAGAAGAAAAAGGAAGATAGTAGTTCTTGAGTGGCCGTGTAAGCTAGAAGTCCTTAATAAAGTTACAAACTAAAATGTTTAAAACTGAGTGTATCAATTTCCCTGGGACCTCCTCTACATTGGTGACCCTGACTAAAAGGATTAAACTCTTCAGAGTGTCAAAAAAGAACCAGAGGAAGTTCGTGAGATCAATCATTTTTCTGTGAAACTGCCACATTTACATCTTTACGACCAAATGAATATTTCATCAGAATTGAGACTCAGTTTGATTGGCAAAAATAACTCGAGAAAAAAACAACTTCAATCATTTGTCAGTGCTATTCCGGAAGAAAACATTATAAGATCCCAGGTTATCATCTCAACAATGTCTCCAATCCGCAGAGCCTTCTCCGACTTAAAAGCCCTTTTAACAAGACTATGGCGTAGGTTCAAAACAGCAACTCGTCAACGAGCTCATGAATCTCGCATTGAGGCAGAGAATGTCTCAGTTT
>CP045891.1:7590402-7640675 GCA_013387185.1 Caligus rogercresseyi | reverse complement strand
ATTTGTAATTAAGTTTCTTGAACTATTCATTACAAACTAGAATGTTTATCAGTTACCAAAGGGCTTGTTTGAAAATAAACCTCCTAAATGTCCTAGATTGAACTTTAACCAGGACTAAGAAAAAATACCACTCATTTTCCGCGCAAAAACAGATATAAAACAACAAATAACACAAGTCCTATAATACAAATATATATTATTTTATCCGGATTGATGTAGGATCAGGGTGTGCATGTTTTTTCCTTTTGGAAGTTCCTCTACCCCCCTTATATGCAGGGGTATTAGCAAGGTATAATTAATATTTCTCAAAGCACTGAAAATCGTAATAATAATTTTTGTTTAATATTGAGGTCGGAGGGGACGTTTCATGTGAACCGGTCTCTAATTACAGCTCTCTCTCTCTCGCCTAAGTATCATCCTCTCTCAAGAACACCACTCTTTTTCTCAGTGAGAAAACAAAATGGTTATAATTTATATTAATTAAATCTCTCTCTCTCTCTCTCTAGACTCCTCCTAGGCTTAGGCGTCAAGTAGTAGTAGTAGGAACGGAATGAATATGATGTAGAGAAGCCTGATGAGAATAATAAAAAACACATTAGAGGAGGACCCTCCTACATAATTGCTGTAATTATTAGGGTTTTTTATGATCGTATAAAAATATAGGGCTTGCATTAAAGAGAATTTCACATGGATCCCTTGAGGGGTGTGAGAAAGAAGAAGGTACATGCGTCATAATGAATTATTGCCTTCATTTGAAGGATACCTACATATACATATATAAGGTCACTAGCTGTATTTAAAGTTATAGTAGTTATAATATTATGAACGATGGGTAAGTCACATGTTTTTTTTTGTTTTTTTTAACCAGTCAATTTATTATATACATCTAAAAAACAAGAGACATACATAAAATCCAGAGCAAATGTGTAATAAAACATAAATAAACAAGTCACATGTTGTTTCGATGGTTTAGAGTCATCTATTTCTATTGAGATCCCCAGATAATTTTGAGGGTTTCCAAATCATTCAGCGAAAATATAATGCGTATAATCAACGTGGTGTCCCACCGGACGTTATAGGCAGACGTGGATCCCTAGGATATCTTGCACTCTTAAGCCCATTTGTTTGACGCATTTAATTGTAATTACATTTCTAATAAAAATGACCGGACATGATCCAAGAATTGCTTCACACGTGTGGTAGAGCCTATAAAAGCCTTTTCATTATTCCGCCCTTGGTGATAGGACTAGAAATTCGTCTCTCAAACATGTATTCGCATATGAACATTGCATTAGTGGCTTGGAACTTCAAGAGATTGAGAGCCACTGCTTTAGTATTGTACGTAGAGTGCAGTGAATACACATAAAATGTCGCTCATACTTTTGGCTCCTTCCTTTAAAAGTTGCACAAAATATAATGTAGGCTTTACAGCAGTTGGGAAAAGGTTAGGAGATTACCGAGTAGTTTATAATGTGTTATAAAAATAACTGTGGAATTAACCAGAAAAGTCGCTCTTTTGGGACGTGAAAAGTAGGAAAATTCAAACAAATTTAAAGATACTCGTATATTTGGCCGCCTACGGCGCCCATATTTCGCCCTTCGGGTATGGGTAGGTTTTGGAGCTAGTTTGTGAGTGAAACAGACCTTAAAGAATATAAGAGAGGAGAGAGAAAATAATTTTCTGTTTTGTACAAACATTCCTCATAAAAAGTTTGACTTTGTACAAATAATATGTTTTAAGTCACATGAGATGCTTTTTTCTTTTTTCTCTACTCCTCTCCTCCTCCTTTTCTTTTTCTTTTTTCCTCTCTTTACCTTGAAAAGTAGGTAGTTCAAATCAGACAAGGTCTGATTTTTTTTCTTCATTTCTGGTCCCATCACTTTGCAAATAGTTTTATTAGGTCCGTCTTGGCCCAAGGATTCCATAAGTACCTTCAAAGTTCAAATTTGACCATAAATGTGGGAGGAAATAGCGTGCGGACATACAGACGGACAGAGATTGGTGAATTAATATAGAGATAGATTACTAGAACATAAATAATGATAAACCTATGGATCGTTTACTCTCGGAAGTTATTTTTTTTTAGAGAAAAGGATGGTGTGTCAAACCATTTGGCAAAATACAATATGCATCACTCATCCATGGTTGATGAGGTGTTAACATCAGCTCTTAGATACGAATTTTACCCTTAAGAATACTAAGTCTTTCATGGACCACGATCCATGTCATTTTAGTATCCTTTCAATGGAATCGTTCTATACACATATTAATAAACTGAAGTAATTATTCACGTTCAAAGCATAATTGCGTTATCATATCTTACAATAAATAGAACATACGATAAGAAATAGAAGATGAAAAAGAAACCTAAAAAGCTACGTTTTTTTCGCCTATTTGGTTCGATAGAATTGCATCCGACAGGATATAAATAAGCATTATAGCATTAAAATTAGTATATCGAACCCTAGGATCTTATCAATGAGGTAGATCAAAAATGACCATCCCCTCTTGGGAGTATTCGAACCTGCGCCCCAACATTAAGAATGGAACACGCCTTAACACTCTGAGATATCGCACTCCCTTAGCTACGTTTATTGGTACGGTTGCGATAACTACCACAAGGGCATCCTTAAGCTCAGATAGAGAGATTGAGTGCCAAATTAGCGTCATCTAATTAAACATATTTACGTTACATTTACCCCATTTGAACTAACCTACAAGCATGCTTTAAAAATATATACATCACATTCCCTTCTTTTAACTATGATGTTTTTTAGGTAAGATTGCAACATATATACATACACAAATAGAGAGAGAGAGAGAGAGAAGCTGTTCAATTTTTGGTTCAATGTTCATGCCATCTGTCCATGGCAGTGCAAACGGATCTATGGACCACAGGGGTACTACATACTCTGGGGATGAGAGTCAATATATCGTTAAGTGAAAATTGATATAGCTTGTTTGGAGAATCATCAATTATTGTTGTGTGTGTGTTTTTTTTTTTTGAGATTTTTATCTGTGGAAACCATATTCAAAATAAGGTCTTTTGTAATCATCATGTAGAGGAAGGTAGAACTCTATTGTTTGAAGGAACTAAATCCTTGAATCTAAAAAAAAGAAAGTATAAAAGTCCAATAGGCAAGTTTTATTTTTATATTAATGAAATCAATAATAAAAATATCTAATTTATTTATTAAGAGAATTGAATTTAAAAAAGATATTGGGAAATTCATTATTATTATTTTTTTATTTATAAATCCCTTTTCAAATCATAAACTGTATTCTTAGCAGTAGAAGAAACAAACTTGATCTTTGGTGCGTGTGGCAATGAATGAAGTGTGAAATAAGATATTTTTACAAGGTAATAAAATCAAACATAAAAATAAGATCTCTTTTGCCTGTGGGATTAACTTATTCTTTTGCATAGGTAGCCTGCATCTTTGATTACATAAAGGGAAAAGTAACTGTATTTATTTTTTCGCAAGTAACATGCTCATAGTTTTATTAACAAGAGGTTTACTAAAAAAATATAAATTCTCCCTAATGTTGAATTCAATCCTTTCGTTTGCAAACCCTTTCAAAATGATTCCCTATATATTCAATGAAACCTTTTCTGCTATATGTTTTAACCATACAAATTCTTTTTATTCATTTCTTTTTTATTTATTCTAAAATTATATCCCAAATGGATAATAAGTTATATGACCTAAAATAACATTTTATATAAAATAGATATTATATTTAGTAAAAGTAACTTTCCTTTTATTTTAATGTATATGTTTCTTTCACATATTTTTTTAATTCCTTTTTTTCTTTATTTCTGTTTTTTCTATTGATAGTAAAAGTAGTTGCGTTTGTAATACATAAAGAAATTTTAGTCCTAAATAATAATCGCAAAAGACTCATTACATTAATAAAACAAAAAGATAATATTGCAATGGAATAATAAATTAAGCACAAAAGATTAAATTCACGTTACTATTATGATATATAACGTTGAATTACAGACTAAAACTGACATTAAATTTAAATACCTAATAAAATTTTAATAACTTCTAAATTATCCTAAAATGGTTATGAGACTTCATTGCAAAATACTAATTTCCCTCGAAGTGAGAGTACACACGTTTGTTGGTTATGAAAGGGTCCATTTTAAAGTGTTATTTGTTTACTGAAGACTTTGTCCATGAAAAACATTAATTATAGATTTCCTAAAGATGATACAATTCTTTGGGCACGTCTTTTTAAAGAAAAAGAATTTCCCCTTCAGTATTTCCCTATATAAAGAACAATTTCCCTCACAATAATTAAAAGTCAACTTGATTAGGTCCATACCTATTCAATCCTTTCGGAGTTTTACTGGTTCTATGTGTATGCAGTTGGTCCAGAGGTCGTCCCCACAGGAGGACTGCCCTTGAAAACACTCAGGAAAACACTTGAAGCTGATGATGCCAGAGTATTCTTACAATAAAATATATATTCTCTCTTTTGTCAAATGAGTTGTGATGGATGACTTCCAATAAAAAACCAGGTTTGAGACCAGGAGGGTGTTTTATGGTTTAAAGAACCATTAGGAAATAGATTGGAATGTCTCCTTGTGTCTCTCTCTCTCTCTCTCTACACAAGTACAAGGAGAGAAGCATGGGAGGTCAACTTGGATGATAAAGACAATTCATCCCTACAGAGGTAGACAGTGTTTTAGCACTTCAGCCTCAAGCTGAGTCTCTCCTTATTTGCTTTTTCTCCTAAGCAAAGACGAAGGGAAATAATAACAATAATAAGAAAAATGCCTGAATGTATCACGAAAGATTATTATTTACACCAAGTCATATCTATAATAATACATTTCTTCTCACGACAATATGGGCCAGAGTGAAAAAGAAGACACAGCTTGAGTCCCACAAAATATACATATATTTAAAAATCATAATTTGTAAAGAAATTTATTGTTATTATTCTTTCTATTTAGCATTTTCTCTATCAAAAGCATGTGAAAAGTTGACACCCTCTTGGAAAACAAAGAGAGAATTGACATTTTTCCGACATATTTTGGTGTGACTATATGTAGGTTAATAACCACAGAGGGTTATTTCATTTCTTTGAAAAACTTCAATGGATTAATAAAATTACTCATGCTTGAGTCAGGTCCTGTCAGACGTCAAGATATTATTTCCGTACATACATAGGTTGAATATGAGGCTTTCTTAGAATGAATTTAACAAATTGTGTTTGGAGTTAACATGAACTCTAGTCAAATTGGAGTAATTAGTATTCAATAAAGTGTAACGTTACTGCCTACGAAAAAAAGGGGAAAGGCTTGAGCAATGAAGATGATTTGCTTACATACTTAACCATCGCAAGAGGCCTTAGCTCACATTCAAATATTGATCAAGTATTTTATGATGCTCTAAGAATGTCTCTGAGTTCAAACTCTTGACGAAATATATAAAGCATACTTATTTAATGATACATATTATTATTATTTTGTCTTATGGTTCGATATAATTGCATCCGATTGGATATAAATAAGCATTAAAGCGTTAAAATTAGTCTATCGAACCTAGGATCTTATCAATGAGGAGACCAAAAATGACCATCCCCTCTCGGAGTATTCGAACTGTCGCCCACAAAGTTAAGAGTGACACGCCTTAACGCACACGACTTTCGAGCTCCCTTAGCTACGTATTATTGGTGCGGTTGCGATAACTACCACAAGGGCATCCTTCAGCTAAGATAGAGAGATTGAGTGCCATAGTTGATTATTTTTTATAAAATATATACACTTTAAGAATGTATATATCAAACGACGTTACTAAATAATACAAAAAGTATTAACATTTTAAGTATGAAATAATTAAACATATATGTTGCAAATATACTTTTTGCTTAAAAGCATTTTACTGCTAATTTGTAGTGTATCAATTAATTTAAAAGAATGTACAAGACGGTCAATATGACGTTAATATTATTATTTCCACTCACAAAGAAGACATCAGTAAGTGTGAAAAGTACATAAATAAATTATAGATTTGGGTAATGAACTGATCTATATAATTCATCACACACAGTTTTTTACAGTGGCATAACTTACTCTGATGGTTGCTTTTAAAACAAAGAATAGGATTAATATTGGCATGATGAAGAGGATATAAGATATCAAGTGACCAAACTGTCCAATGAATCTTCTGTTTTAAGGAAAAATAAATATGCTTAATAATGATGCAATTTAACAATTTTCATTGAAATTTATAGAATTTGAAACTATCTAAAAAGTCATTTATTTATGAGATAAAAAGAACGGATTTGCATTCTCTTAGCCATTTAGGATTGAAGTCATTCTAAATAAGTCGATATGAAGAAGTAAGTTTAATGTCTGTAAGAGTTCCTACTTTGATATTATTAATGTACAAATATTATATTGTTGTTCAGGGGCAATATTATACAGAATAATGCTCTTTGGCAAACTAGATTAGCATAATAAAAGAAAATCAACATAAAAATATTTATCTGCTTTCATAAGTCAATAGAATTGCATGCACTTGAAATAAACAACCTTTTAGCGGCGTTTTAATTAGTCCATTGATCAATAACATTGCATTTCTTAAACACAAATTAAAACTATGAATTGATGATATGATAAATTACTTTGTTTACAAGTCCTTCTGCATAATTTGAATTTTATAATGTATGTTTACTCTGCAAATAGTCTGAACTAGGTGCATGTTTAAGGCAATTGTTTAAATATCGACGTGCTTTAAATAAGTATAAATACTTTCCCCTCTTTAAAATATTCCAGGAAAACAATACAATTACTTTTCCATGGGATTTTTGCCGGATTCCTAATTTGTTTGTTTATTCAACCCATCTGATAAATATGCATTTCTCACGAGTTTTTTTCAGTTCCTGGAATGCATGTACCATATTATTATTATTACTACTATCATTATTGCCGACGTTGTCTTTGAGAATCATTACTTAAAAGGGAGAAGAAAAACAAACAAAAAAAGGTGGAAATAACGGAGTCTATTTATTATTATAAACTCTTCTGCTTATTAAAGAAGCTTCCTTATAATCGTGAAGAAAAAGGAAAAGAAAAGATGTTTCACATATAATTTAATATAATCTTAAAATATTTCAAAGAATAAATCATTTTGGAATCGTACTTCAAATATTGAGCACCACTGCACAATATTCTGAAATCCTTCAAACCAAAAGCCTAGTTTTGCTTTATATACATATAACCCTAATTCTCTTGCATCTCGCTTTGAAGAGCAACTTGACTCCAAGACGACTCATATTGTCATTATGATAAAAGATTCCAGACTTGGGGCTTTTCCTTTAATTGATGAAAGGAAAAGGGGAGTGAATAATCAAAAAGCAGTTGGCATTTTAAATAAGTTAGTTGTGACTGAACATCAGCTCCGGGAGAAGAATATCAACACAAAGACTCTTTTTTATAGGCCTACATCCATGTTATTTACTTATATTGGAATACTCCAACATGATCCCAGTAAATAAATGATACAGATTGCTAGGGTATATATATATATAATATATATATATATATATATATATATATATATATATATATATATTTATTGGTTTATCGTTAATTTGTTGTCGTTCGCGAACGATGAACGAAAAAGTTTTTGACGAACGATTAGGGAAATTCTTTATCGTTCGTCGTCGTTTTTGGCTCCAAAAAAAAATAAAGATTTTTCATTTTCATTGGAAAAATTTCCTTTAAAAAAATGTCATCACTTTTTTTCAAAGTGACGAGAAAAAATTCCTTTCTAAAAATAAAACGCCTGAATTTTCTTCAGATGACGAACGACAAATGACGAACGATTCAATTTTAAAATAACGATGAACGACGAACGATAACTTTAGTTGAACGACGAACGATAACTTAGAAACAACGACATTTTTCACGAACGTCAATCATCTGTTATATATATATATAATATATATATATATATATATATATATATATATATGATTACGTATATATAAAATATGTCGTTCGCGTTCACCTAAAGTTATCGTCGATAAGTGTCATGTTCGGACTATAAGACGTTGAAAATTAAGGAAATTGAGAGTTGACAACTTAAAATACGTTGTTAATTGTTTAGTTTTTGAGAACTACCCTGAATATATCCTTGATCATGATTCTTAAGACTTAAGTGCTCATATAATACATCTTTCCAACACTTCTTCACTTTTATTCCTTTGATGATGCCTGAGAAGAAGAAGAAGCTCAAGTCGATAAATTTACCACCTCAAAGCCTTTTTAACCTTTCATGTCTACTCTTATTCTCTCTCTTACTCGCCCTCTTTGTGGCCATTATTATCATTCTAATTCCATCTTATTATCAAAAAGAATTTATGCAGTCATGCCAGAAGGCTTCTCAAGGCTAACAAAAGCATGTTTCCTCTATCAGAGAGTCGTTTCATCATTTAACTTAATAACAATTATTACTGGTGGTAGTATTTTATTATAGTTACTTGCCGCCAGAAGTCATTCTAAGGAATTCTTGGCCATAAGCTCCCTCCAACCCCCCCCCCCCCCCCCCTTCAATCATTCGAGCGGTTCTTATTAGTATAAATGAATTCTCTTGTTACATTGAGTTGACTTCATTAAACCATCCAATTGTTCTTCTTCTATCATAATCATCTATTTAAAGTTATAATTTTTTGATTAATTTAATAAATAATTTGCGAGTTGGGTAAATTTTTAATAATAAATGTATTTTTTATGTTAGTACATCACCCCCGCGGACCATTGTAACATTGTGGTTCAATTTCCTTTAGTTAAAAATGTCTCGCCGGCCCATGAGCCCCATAAATCGAGACTGTCTCCTAGAAAATACGCTTGGAGTATAGAAACGGCTCTTATGGTCGTAGTTGTCAAAAAATCCATCTTAACATATCAAATGGGTAGGGATAGGAGAGAAAAAAAGATCGTTCTCGCAATCAGGGTTTTCAGTTGATAACACTGTGTTCTTTTTTTCTACGTCTACAAGTATAAGCACTTGCTTATTTCCATTAATACATAGTGGTCAGATAATAGGCCCATGAGAAAAGAGATTTTAAGATCTTAAGAATGATATTTTCATCTATGAATATATGTTCGCACGAGCCACGAGTGAAGTGATGCTTTAAGTCAGAATATCTTTCATTACCATGCACTCCGTTTTCCTATCAACAAATCAAAGAAAACAAAATGTCCCCTATGTTTATATATTTAATTAAACATCAATGGGCATTTAGCTCAGTCCATTTCCTTGGAGGAAGGAATATATGTGCCCTAAGTCTGCTACGCGAAGCCTCCATCATATTATATTGACTATGTTTGACTCCATGATTAAAAGTGATGTAACATCTGTTATTTATGTTTGACACTAAATGAGAAGCAAAAAAAAAGATATTATGAGGAAAGGGATGATCTTTTTCCGTGTCTATTTAGAAGAAGAAGCAGGAGGGAGAGTAACTCCTTCAATGCGCTACTAAACGCTATTTAAACGCAAAATGAAGGAGTCAATCATGAAGAGAGGGGGGATCTCTTCTCACACAACACAACTGGATCAGTTTTTAACCATGTAACACACACACAAAACGCAACCATTATTATTATTATCCAAAGGAAGGAAGAAGATCCCCCTCTTATTATTATTATTTTCGTACCAGTTGATTTACTCAGGAGTAATTTTGAATTTATTGTATCAAGTGCGTGACGTGTGAGAGACAACACATAAGAAAAGACAGGAGAAGAACAAGACCAAAAAAGTTACTCAGCTGCTCCGAGTCATAAGATATATTTATTTATATACATATATCAGAAAAACGGAGACACTTTTGTATTTTTAAAAATAATATTGACAGAGTTCATGATTGAATCATATATATATATAAGATATAGAGAGCTTATTGGATTCTTCAGAGAAATACGTCATTGTGTCCAGAATACAGCTGAACGATGTTTCTCAGCTATTGGAGGATGGATTTTTCAGAAAAATACGTCATTGTGTCCTGAATACAGCTGAACGATGTTTTTCTGCTAATTGGAGGGAATAGATCTCTATATCTTTATATCTCTATGGATTGAATACATACTTTGAAAGGATAAAGAAAGTTAATGCAAAGAACAACATTTACGGTTCAAATTTAAGCATCTAAACTAACCATAAAGACATAGAGGGCTTATTGGTTTTTTTAGAGAAATACGTCTTTGTGCCCAATATAAACACATCTTTTATCTCTATAATCAGCTTACGATGACGTAGATCAAATTATTTTGTTATATTGCGCAATGGCGACAGCTGAACGACGATGTCCTTTGCTATTGAAGGGAAATAGTTCTCAATATATTTATATCTCTATGGAACTAACGCATACACAAGAACACAGTCCTTATACAATAAAACTCATAAATAACAATTTTTTCACAGATTAATGAACCACTTCTTCACAAGTCTTTTTATTGTGTTCTTGCAGATGGGGGGCTCGAGATGGGAAGTATTGGATTTCGTGGATCTCTTAAGTTCACAAATGTCCATCATTTTATATGAAATATATTTATTAATAACATTCAAAAGTTTTTTAAAGAGTTATGAATCCGATCTCCAAAGTCCCCGATTGTAATATCTTCAATTTTCAATTTCAGACTTCAATTAACGAACTAAGTCAAGAGAACGTTAATCATGGTTAACAAATGATTCCTAAAACTCTAGGATTTGAGTAAATTAGATCTTTGCCATTGTTTTGTACGCTACTAGTATCAAAATATCTACCTCAGTTAATCTTTAGGTAATTGTCAAACATAGATATAAATATGTGTAGGGAAAGAAGGAATCCAACAAAGGTGGCGCATCTCCCACTTTCCGCTTGGGGCAAATTATTTGAATTCCTCGGCGGCAAAAAGTCATTATTTTTCATGATGTAACAATAATTAAAAGTATTTTCGTTTATAAAAAAAACTTTATAATAGATATTTTTTCTACAAATAAGTAAATATTTTCCTTCCCTTCCTATTGAAAAAACTTTTGTACAAATACCTAATATAACTTTTGAAATTATAAAGAAAAAACAATGAAATTATATTTTAATTAAATAAGATATTGATCAAGCTAAAAATACAAATATTTTCCATATTATTTGGAATATAAATGAATTAGTTGGAAACGTTATTTGTTTCCAAATTAGTTATCCAATTTCTTTTTTTGTCTTTTTATTGGATCAAATTGCAATGGATCTATATATATAAATAATAATCACAATTAAAAATGGCGAAAAACGAGGGTCTTGTTTGAATGACATTATGAAAAACAACGTCATCACTCGGATGTTGAGATGCGAAAATTAATTCAAAGATAAGAATAACTTTCTTAACACAATAGATCGTCTTTTTTCATTGGCCTCAATTTAGTCATTTGCGAATCCTTGGACTGAAGTCCACAAGTATTATATATTAATATTAGTTTATATAAAGCAGCTCTCCCTATTTAATGAAATAAGTATTATATATATTTTTATAATTATTGGATCATAAGGCGTATAAAAAGAAAGAATGTTGAATTATCACTGAGAAATGATGTTTCTTAATATAAGTCTTGACGAAGACGGATTTATTCATTATTAATTTACATATACGAAGGCCTGAGGAGAGAAAGAGATCTGACTGATCCAGTTGACTCTACGATTCTTAGGAGTGTGTACTTCAAGCATAGAGATAAAAAGATATAGAGAGCTTATTCCCTTCATCTGTATTTTGTGTCCACTATAAACAAAGTAATTTGTACTACGTCATCGTAAGCTGATCATAGAGGTAGAATCTTCTCTATGATCAGCTTACGATGACGTAGTATAAATTACTTTGTTTATAGTGGACCCACAGAATACAGGTGAACGACGATGTTTCTCTGCTATTGAAGGGAATCAGCTCTCTACATCTTTATATATCATGACCTCAAGTCTCTAAGAATCAGGACCACACATCTCCCGTCCTCGGATTTAAATAAATATATTATATTTTATGTGAAAAGGATATGAAAACATTTACAACAAATACAATAATAATTAAGGTGCCCAGTTCCTTCGAAGAAATCGGAGAATCCTAACGAGAACTCCCCGATCTCTTATGGAGATCCTTTAACTTTGGAGGCTGACTATGTGAGTGAGGGTTTAGGTGTAGGAGTTGATTATCTTAAGGGTGATGATGAGCTTTGAGGGAGTCCAGGTATTTTTTTTATATAGGGCGTCCCTGGATTTCCTTGTTGATATGTCTTCCTCAGTTTTTATGTTGAAAATAAGGGACGGGCTTGTGGTCTTCTTATCGACACTTTCTGGGGGACATGGAGCCTCAGCACTGACACTAGGGGAGGATGTTGAGCTCCTCTCGTTGAGGCTATTGAGATGGAGCCTCCACAATGAGACTGGGTGAAGGTTTTGAAGTCTTCTTGAAGGATCCAAGGTACGTTAATTTATGTTTTCATCAATAAAGAACGTCAATAATATTATTAGTATATGTAACGTATCAAAACATATTGACGTAAGCTAGCCGGTATGACGTCATTGGAAATCGAAAAGCCAGTTCTCTTGGCAGTGTAATTTGTCTTTCAATATACCTCAGCAAGAACTACCGTAGTGTTGTTAATTCAATATCACAACTGATCGCAATAAATATATGTAAATAACAAATTAAGCATATTTTTTTTGCTAAAAATGCTACATAAAAAATGTAAGGATATTTGTTTCTAAATCAGATTTACAATTCCTTTATAATTATCAGTATGTTCCAAGGGGATTTCACGTCTGCATACCTTATCTTTATAGGAAAATTATTCTTCTCCTTTTTAAATGTCCTCCAAGAAGAAAAAAAGAAAATATTTTGGGTCATCAGGAAGATTCGTGAAGATTTGTATCTGTTCCTTCTTCTCTCCTTCTACCACCTCCTGTGACGTTTCTTCTTCTTCTTCTTCAAGAATTCCACCACCATTTGACCAAAAGTGGTTTTGACAGATTTTCCCTTGGAATTTCAGGAGGCCAGACCAATAATAATAACAATAACACGAGGAATTTTTCTCTTGAGCAAGTGGGGAGAGATGGAAATGGGGTTTTTCTTCATTAATTCTCATTAATTTCTTCCAGGAGGAACTGATGACAAATATATATATAGTAGAATAATAAATAACATGGAGTATTTTTAGATATAGAGATCCCATCTTAATGAAATAAAGTTTCTTATTCAGAACTCACCAAAGACCTCAGAATGAAAATGCAAGTTATACATATATTTATCTACGAAGGCTGCCTAAATGTAAACAAATCAAAATCGTAGAAATTTTAATAATAAATAATCAAATACATTGAGAATCAACTAAGCAAATATATTTTAAATTCCTACATTTTGACTTCATAATTTTGACTAAAATAATTCATTGTTTCTAGATTTGCAAGGATTTTGAACGGTCATTCATCACAAAATATACGTATTTATTGACCTTTATATATATATATATATATATACTCAATGTATTTTTCTTTTTTCTAAGAGTGTTTAATATCCTCACTGGTCCCTTTGGCTGAAATCAAATCAGCAATTCAAAAATTAATCCTTTTATCCCTCAAATGGCATCTTCCTCCTGGATTTGGGCTGGCGATATCATCAAATTCATTCCATCAACTTCAGTACAATATCTAAGCCTGATTAAACCAATTGCTAGAAAATATCAACATTTTTTGTCAAGAACGGCCTTATTGTGATTATTTTTAGCTTTGAACATCGCCTTATACTCCCTTTATAAAAGAATATTTTATTTCTAGGCAGTAATTACGAACTATCATCTTCATTTTTATATTGTTTTTACGCAACTGTCTAGTTTTATTTATTATCGTATTGTCTTATGTGTATTTATCTACACTGTTTGTTGATGATGATAAATAAAAAGTCTTAACCGAAAAAAAATTAAACCTTTTATTCTATAATTCATTACAAGTAGATACAAAATATTTTCTAAAAATCGCCACTACAGGTTTCATCACATTTATTTTCAGTTAAAAATGATGTAAGTGCATGAAATTATGTTCAGTTCACTAAAGTCCGTGTTACTTAAAAGAATCATCTGATACCATAGATGATATATATATATATATATATATCATTTGATAAGGAAGTTCAGGGTGACTTTTTGGTGTAACAGATGTCAACCGACATTGGAACCACAGCTTTCACCGCTGTGCACTCTACATAGGTCAATAATGTTGTTTCGTTTGATGGGATAATGAAGACCCATGATGGGCAGACGACGTTTTGGGAGAGAAAAATGTCATTAATCCCTTTGTTCTTTCCTCACAAACTTTTTTATCTTCTGAGCATTCCATGTTTCAACATTAATAACAACTGAGTTAATATCAATGAGGTGGCAAAAACAATGAAAATTAATCTGCTTGCAGTAAGTACTTGAAATGATTTGAAGCATTCCTTCTTGAAACATTTGTTAAATTGGTAATAAATATACATTAAGCATTTAATTTAAGAATCTAAATCAATTTTTCTCTTTTATAGTTGATAAGAAGCATTAATAGACTTTTAGTCCATTTATGTATAAAGAATACATGAAGTTATTTTATCAAATATATATTTTCAAATCTTTTCGATCAAATATATATTTTCAATTTTTTTTTGATCAATATATATGTTCAATTCTTTTTTGATTTAATATATTTTATTCAGTTTATGATTACATGAATATTTTTTTTGCCAGAACTCGAATCGGAGAAGACCTACAAGTAACTGCTATACAAATTACAAATAGTACAAAGAATGCTGTCTCAAACCGCCTGTCGTTAAGCACGGATAGCAAGGACAGGACTCGACGACTTTATACTTTTTTCATTTTTCAAAAACATGGCCCTCATCTTTCGCTTAGATATCTTACACAAAATCTTGGATATATAAATAGTTCCCCTTGTTTTCAAATATATATATTCCCTAAACGAAATCAAAAGTAATGAATATAACTTATAAACTTAAAAACTATGTGTAATATTTGTTTACAACAGTTCTGAAAAGGACTTTGGCAAATTAGATGTCTAATTAAAATAAGCTCATGAAATATGAAATGTATAATCCATATATTTTTATTGTTCATACGAGACTATTATTCTTAACCCTGGAGGCCCGAATCACTTCAAACCCGCTCCGCCACGAAAAAATTGGAGATTTTTGATAATCCTTTTTTATTAATCATATGGTCATAACAGGAGGCTAATCGGTGACAAATATACAAGGCATTGATCCAAATCATCAGTTTATTGAACTTTTCAATAAGATTTTATTTTGACCCTTTTCATGAAATGATGTGATTTGAGTCATTTAAGGCATTGTTCTATCTGCTTCATCTTCCATTATGAACTCGCATATTTTAGGGGCGTTATAATACGTCCTTGGCAGTGTGACGTCATTTCCAGGGCGTTATAATACGCTCTCAGTGCTCAAAAGGTCAAGGACGATTTTACATAGTTAGGACTTATATTATTGTATTACAATAGATATAAACATAAATAACATATTATTATATTTTAATAATAAATTTAGTTTGTTAAACGTTTATTTATTTGTAATATTAAATATATGTACATATAAATACGAGCTAAAATAAAGAATACGACCTCCGAATGGAGTATCTGTGTCACACGAATTAATACTTGGCATATTAAACATAATTTAACAATTATTATACATATTTTACATAGGAAAAAAAGTTGATCTCCGTCATTCATTAGAAAGTAGTTCTCACTCTTGTTTGTCTTTTCCTTCAAATTTCGTGGGCTACCTTACCAATTAGGTTTATAAATATGAGGTTTAGGCTTCATAAACGTGATACAACCTAATAGTTAAACAATATATTTACTTCCAGTCAATAATATAATAAGTAAGTTGATGTCACAGTAAGACAGTTGGTTCATTTGTAATATAATATGGAGTCAACTATAGAGTCATAGGAAGAAGAAAAAAAAACACTATATAATTCAGGCCACATGTATATCCTTAATGGAATTCCTTGATACATCAATATTCGTGTGAATTTTTTGAGTATATTTTTCCTATTGAGTCTTAAGACTTCGTCTACAATTACAAATGTACTAAATGTACGTATTTTTAAGCTGTTATAAAAATATTAATATTTCGACTTGTCAGGGATTCTTAAGTGAAGAAGCGAATTGCTCTTCGCCTGTAAAACCCTGCATACTTCATGCATGATAAAGAATCGGCCAAGATGGAGTTAAGGCGATGGATTTATGATTTTTCTAGTAGGAGGCGAAGAGTTCGAAATATGAAGAAGGTATTTTTATTATGTGCACAACTTGATAAGACAACAACTAAAAAAATATATAGAATGAGTGAAGATTGTAAAAAGCCTTTAGTTTGACGTCATTTTTTACTGATAAAAATAGTTTAGAATGAGTAGCGGTCGTAAAAACAAAGGAATGGATACATTCATACATATTACGAAATAGTTTGAGATGATTGTAAAAAGTATATGATGACGTCATAAAATATTTAGAATTATTAGAGATTTCTAAAGAACAAATATTTATATTACGAAATATGTGAATAGGCTTAGATTTTAAATGTCAAAATGTGTCATAACTTCATATAAAATATGAGGCAAACATATTTTTATGCTTCATGATGGCGTCATACCTAAAAGTAAATTTAAAAATACAAATTGCGTAAGTGTTACTAAGACTTTGTAATAAATAAATAAATAATTAAAAGGTAGCAAAGGCAAGGCTTTGGAGTTGTTTGTGCCCAACTCACATCAACACAGATTTGAGTGCGTACTCTGAATATATGAGTTCCTTTGGTTCTAAAGTGGATATATGAAAACACATGCCTTGATCTTTGAGTTTGTACAAATATAAAACAATATTAATATATTATACATCCCCACTCTGCTGCTCTGAAAACATTCTTTACATTCAATTTATAGTTATATATAACATTATAGAAAATTAACAATATTTAAAAATTGATATTTTGTAAGAAATGTAAAAACAATCAGAACGAAAATGTATTACCCATTATCCTTCATAGTCAAATAAAGAAACTCCCCGACATGATATATCAACAATCAAAAATATACTCACAAGATCAAATACAATATAAATATTTTTAACACTCTTTAAACATATAAAGCACCCAAAAAACACTGGCTCTTCCACCATATTTTTGATATATGGTCAAAAAACATCGCTACGAACTGCGTTATTTGACACTTGTTTGAAGGACTATTATGCTCACGTGCTTGCTTAGGGAGTGAATCAGTATTATTTTGAGGCAGCAAAGCATGACGAAGCCACTCAAAGATTAAAAAGGAATTAACTCAAAAGAGGAAAAGTAGAGCCGAGGAAAAAAAAAGTATTTTTACCCCCCCCCCCCTTCTCCCCTTCTCCACTTGTATACTAAAAATGGCAATCTGTGAGGTCTTTAGCTTTGATTTAGCCTGGCAAATGACCATCTTGGACAATATATATATATATATATATATATATATATATATATATATATATATATATATATATATATATATAGGGTGATTCTTATTTCACGTTTTTCGAATTTGAGAGTCGGGCTCCCCCTAGGATTTTACTTTAGTGCATAGAGATCATCTTGTGAAAGTTTGAACGAAATCAAATAATGGGAAGTGTCCGCTCAACGGGCCCAAAGTTATTTTGTAAACTTATGTAGTGTTTTTTTCGCCATTCGATCGCCTCTAATATCCTTATTTCAATGCTATTTTCAAACAATTGCCCCAAATGTAGGTATGATTGCAAGGATTCCAAATCAGTTTTTATTTTTATGTACATCCAAAATTATACGATAATTTAAGTTTTGAAAGTCATTTTAATTGAAAATACCCCAAAAATGAACATTTTGAAACTTTATTATCTCGTTTGATTTGGATGTACAAAAAAATAAAACTGATTTGAAATCTCGACTCTCAAATCCGAAAAACGTGAAATAAAAATCACCTTAATATATATATATATATATATATATACCTCCATCCCCGTCATCTTTTTGTTGCCTTACCCTACATGCACCAAGTTCCAAAAAACTAATGTAATGACCAAAAGGTATAGATAAACCCCAATTCTCTTCCCCACCCAATGACAGACTAACTTTTGTTTTTCTTCTCCCCCCCCCCCCCTGACCAGTTATATGGTTGAGCACGCTTAAATGAGAACTGTCAAAATTAATTTACTCCACCAAGAGGAGAAAAGGATTCACAATATGGGGTCAAGAATGACCCCCCCCCCCCCTAAAAATATAGAAAAATAAAGAAGTATGCTTGAATGAAATCAACAAGGTCATAATGTTTATATATACATACATATGTGTGAGTGAGTCCAGTGCCCTTAATTCCATATTATTCTTATAGTTAATAGAAGTATTAATAATAATAATCTTAGGACGTAAATTTGAAATCTCAAATTTCAAAAAAAGCTTGGACCATAAAAATAAAGAAGAAAGGGAGAAAAACAAAACTTTACAAGATTCTTTTTTTTTTCTCATTCTCTTGTTTAAAAAGAACAATAAAGAACTTCTTCATAGCACGCGACGGATATTTTTAGGGGCTGTGTGTGTTCTAGATGACTGCTTTTAAAACCATAAACCACCCAAAAGGGTTGTAAGAGGGACACAAATATGGTTCGTCTATTATTAGTGTTATGACTTGTACGCACACACATACACAGAGACCTATATACCTATATTGGGCGTATACAACACTTTTTATCTCTAAAAGACGGTAAAACTTTATCAAAAATGGTGTATATAGCTCACACGATGGTCCTTTTTCTGCCAAGAGAGCAGTTGCTCCTATTACATCCTCACTAAACGGTTAAAAAGTCTTATTTTTTTGTACTCGCGTGGGGACTTTATTGATTGAGTATAGAATTAGTGTAAAGTCCCAACATGAAAATGTTATTAACTTTACTCAATATATATTTTCTCTTTCGTGTTCATTTAACAGCTTCTCTTTTTTTATTGTATTTGTGTTTTGTGTTCGTGTGCTCTCAATTAATGGTTATCTCATTCCATGAGCCATCCATCACATCAGGCTGCTTCTTTTTTTCTAATACTTTCATTCTTTATGAGAAGTGACGTAAGGAATTCGTCTACATAAAACATAATTAAAGTACTTATAAGGTTTAAGAAAGGGATGGAATACTACAAATGCATACTAATATTTTATGTTGTTGTGGAGGAATCATTTGAGGGTGAGTTTAATGTAGACATTGAAAACTAATCGCAGGTTTCATTACGATTTCAATCAAATTAGGTTAGAGGCTTCGATTGACTAATTGTTCAGTTTATTTATGAAGATATGGATACTCTACAAATGAAACATAATTGAACTTTTTTTTAAATTTGAATGATGTTTTTGTGCATTTTTTTAGAGAGTATATATATATATATATATAAACATTAAAGATTATAATTAATAATCGAACAAAAATCCTATTGATGTTTACAAAGATTATATATGTATATATATATATATATATATATATATATATGATAAATGAAGATAAAACTGATGTTGAAAGCAATTACTTTACGGAAAAGGATGAAAACACTATATTTTTTTCCGTTTCAAATCGTAAATTTATATTGGATTAGTGTTTGTCTGCAGCTCTGTGTAATATAAATCATCTGGTCCCTTACCTGATTCCAAGAGTTGCAATATTCAAACAAATAGTGAGATTATTTTATGCAATTATTGGTTATTTATACCCCTTGTTGTTTGATGGTCCATCAAGAAAGACTGGCTATCAACTCTCATTTTTAGTAGGAAAATAGTTGTGTGGTCATGACATAGAGATATAAAAATATAGAGAGCTTTTTCCTTTCAATAACAGAGACACATCGTTCAGCTGTTGCCTGTGTCCAATATAAACAAAGTAATTTGTACTACGTCCTCGTAAGTTATTCATAGAAATAGAAAGATTTGTTTATATTGGATATAAAAACGTATTCTTCTGAAGAATCCAATAAGCTCTCTATGTTTTTATATCTCTATGGGTCATGACTTATAAGATACTTCTATGCATAATATGGTCTGGGCAATACAAAAACAAACATGTAGCAATGTGACTACTCAGTGACGACACCGGAGAACGAATACATATCTCTTTCTCTCTCTATATATATATACTCGTTCTCCAGTGACGTCATTGAGTAGTTACACTGCTAGGATTACATATTTTTAATTTTGTATTGCCCAGACCTTATTATACATACCTAGCTTCTATGTATTTTATGAGCCAACCGGATAATCCAAATCCCCCTCTCCACTAACGACATAAACAATAGCAAAAGACAAACTCATCATATGTATTAATTTAGAGAAAATATATATATTTATTTATAATTCAATATAATGATAAAATTTAAGTATAGACTATAAACTACTTTTCACACAACATATTTTTATGGGACTCCCTAGAACTACAAGCTCAGTAAGTTTTCGTGAAGAAGCCGAGGTTGTAGCCAACGCCCATTAAAAAGATTGTCTCTCCCAGAAAGTTGGAGATTAAGGATATTGCATCTATAACAAGAATATACGATGACAAGAAATTCACGGCTCAATTGCAGATATCGGCCGACTGCATATCCTTCGATTCGCATTGTTTAAATTGCGGCAAACTATACAATGACGTAGAGCATGCTTTTGTCGACTGTCCATTTGTTGCTACCTTAAAAAAGTTCCTGTCCATCAATTTGAAGGTTTGGAGAACGTCGCAAATAAGTATCTAAAAGCAACAGTTTTATTTGGGCTTTCAAAAAACAATAGATTCCGCTCTCCCAAAAGCAAGGCAATCGAGTTTTCTTTGTTAAATTGCAAAGCATACATTGCGAGCTGTTTATCAAAAAGGGAAATCTTAAACCCCAAAATCCTTCGTTCCGCGATGATTTCTGTTGCCGCCCGATATACCGCCTTCAGCCTCAAGATTCCATCCGACACCAATGATTCATGGATAAGTGCTGGAAACATCATCAAGTTTTACCCTTCAAAGTCGAAGAGATATTTTAAAATTTTGAATAGAATAATGAACATTTTAATTAATCAGCTCTTGTGATGTTATTATTGTAACGCCTTTTATTTAGATATTTTATTATAAACTATAATGTTTATTTTATTATATATACTTTTTTTATAACATTCTAAATATAAAGGAGATTTGGAAAAAAAAAAAAAAAGCTACGTAATAGCCTATGAGAATATTTAATATAAATAATGTTTATAATTTTCTATTGATGGACAAAAATAAACATTTAGTTATTTATTCAGTAAAACCTAAGATGAGTAATCTCCTGAAAGCTGATCCTTTGGTTGGTCAATCAACCGATTATTTCATCATGAAGGACCCTTCATGTCTACAAGATGGATCCTCCATCTCCTTTATCAAACATTCCATGCTCTATATACGCAAGTATTTAGTTTTTAATGGAGGCCATTGAGGGTGGTAGGTAAGGTGTTGATCCCTTTTATGGAGGCCGCATACAAGGTATTTTGAAAGTCAGGCAGAATGAATGAAAGTACTAAGACTACTTACTCTTGGATACAAGAGCAAAGGAGGACGTTGTAGGTCTTCTCTTCCTCCCAAAACAGGTCATTTTGTGTTACTTCAATAGGAGGAAGCTGATAATTATTTGTCTGTTGTGAGCTGTGTTTTCTTCTTCTTGTGACTAATTGTTTACACAATATAAAGAGACTAGCAATCATGGGTAGATTCATTTTAGTCCAATGTATGTTAGGGGGAGGGGTGTTGTTGAGGTGGAGATAAAGGCAAACCTTAGTTGTACATAGTAGGGTAGTAGTGAAGTAAGTGAGATTCCACAAGAGAGAGGAAGAAGAAAAATAACAGACCTTAATTAGATAGGAAACAACAAAAACAAAGCTAAAATTATCAATCATAATTTCTATGCTCTTTAAGGCAGGAGTTTGAATCGGTTTTCAAGGTGAATGGTCGGCTCTTTTCTATCATCTATGAACTCCCTTAATAATTGCTCTTTAGATTACATGAATAGAAAATAAGTGAACAAATATTCGGAATGTCTTTGATATCATTGTTTCCCGTATAAATATATATAAGCAGCTGCTTATATGATCACGATATCTCATGCTCTCTATTATTAGTTTGTCGCTTAACAATTCTTGGAAATTTGTTTAAATAGAACAAGACTGACTTTGTTGAAGGAAATTATAACTTATCGCAGGAAGAGATGAATTATGATTTATTCACATATAAATAATCATATGAAATCTTATACGAGTTTTTTAAATAAATAGGAAATAGGAAACTACAATGAAGCTTTGAAACATATTAGAATAAATTTCTGAGGAATTATTTGAGTATGACAAAAACACAGCTAGAATATCCTGAGTGAGAGCTGGTGAGTTTGGGATAGTGAAGTTTATAGCATTTTCGCGTGGAGGGCTTATATTCCCACCCAGCCCGAATTTTTAAAAAAGGTCCAAGGACCTTCTGTTATAAAGACCAAAGCAATCATACTTAACGACTAAACAATGAGGATTTTCTGAAAGTGAAGCTCTTGATGGTTGTAAGCCATTGATTGAAATCTTTGTTCTGTAAGATAATTCTGGGTGGCGGGGATCAAGCCACAGAAGAGGCCATTCAAGTCCTTGTTGTCCCCCACACCCAAAGTAGTATTAGTAGTAGTATTCTTATTACACTTGCCAGGAACCCTGAGTCTTAATGGACAGATAAAGGAATGATTTTTGGCAAGTTGGGATCACGCCACCCTTGTTTTCTCTTTTATCTTGTTGCTCCTCACCTTTGGCTGCTCTTTATCACACATTGATAACAATGGTGTGAGCTGTTATTTTCCTCTTTTCTTCTTCCTCAGTCCTTCAAAGCCGAAAGAATGATTTATTGTTTTTTCTCCAAACCCTTTTGGAGTGCTCTAAGTGTTGTGGTTGTTGTATCTTCACTTATTCCTTCTCTTCTCTACACAGGTCATTCATGAAATGCTAAAAAAATATAATCAAAGGAACCCAAGCCCTTGTTTCTGGATTATAAATATATACATGGAATGCCTTGAGAAGACGAAATTCAAGAAAATGGAATCAATATCCTGGATTAAAATGGAGGAAAATAAGGTATTAAGTATCAAAGCTATGATGCATCATCCAGTAGAATTCCTTCACCATTAAAATATTAATAATACATCTCTCATTTCCTTCTATATTTTAGCTCATTTGAACATAAAACTACACACATCTTAAGAATTTCAAAAAGTTAATATGGCCTTGGTAGATTCATTCTTTAATTTGAATATTTATGCTTTGCGCTCTGATAATTTTGCACTGGTTCTGTGACCCCCTTTTTAATTAATTTCACCTTGTTTTTATGTTTATTTTATTAAAGTCAGTCTGTATTAAATGAGTGGCACTTCTACACATGAATGTATGTCTTGGATTTTCTTAAATGGTAATTCCAAAAAAACAATCCCTGCTTTCGTTTTGTACAATTATATAAAAAGGCTATATATTAGATATATACTCCATTATGCCGTTCTAATATTACAAAAAACCTACTTTGTATCAAGGATGAGTTGTAAAAAAGTTGTAGAATTAGTAACACTCAAAGTAATTCCATCAAAATGTTGAAGCCATGCTTAAAAAATAGAATCTTTTGTACAAAAGTTGGATAGAGAAACGTTGTAATCGTCTTGGTATTATTTTATTTTTATATATTTCCTTTTGAACATATACATATGTTCATGTTTATATGCCTCATAATCATTTTTCATAAAGGGATTCAGTACTGAGTTATGTTTTTGTTCCTCAGATAAAGTATTTGTTGGTTCAATCAAGTTGTACTTCCTGCAAAAATAATCCTATTTTTGGTAAACTCAGTTAGGGACTACGTAGGGTAAAATATAACACCTTGAAACTGACATTTATAATCATTTGTCGAACACAAAGTTCCTAACCATTTTTGGAGTTTAACAAGGGTGGAGAGCTTTGCTACTGTTACGGATTTTATAGATTTAGGTTTGACAAAAAAAGTGGTTTTTTTTGGTTTATTAATAGAAGGGCCCCAAAAAGATGAAGCAAAGGAGAATGTTTAAACAGATACGTGACAATATGGAGCACATAATTATTTTATAGGAGGGAAGTTCTGGCATTAAATTATAAAAAAGAGTGCTTACATAAAATGAACATATTTTGGGCTCGTTGGGGTGAAAGACTACCTTGTTTTTTTTTTCAATATTTAAGCTCCCATATCAAAGTACCTCATAGGATCCAAAACAGAGCCCACCTATCTCTTTAGTAGTAAAGGGACTTCTGCAATGTACATGGGTGATGCCGTAGACAACATTCTAATCTAATTTGATATACTTTTTGTTTTGTGTATTCCCCTCCTTCTTTTGGGTTAATCGCATGTTTGGGAGTAAATCAATGTATATAGAGAGGACATGTTTTGGTGGGGGCAGAGACATCTTCTCCTCCTCCTCCTCTTCCAGCAAATACCATCTCCCTCACTCTAGCTATCTCAATTTGTTCCAACTACGATACAGAGAAAGAGGAATGAATCCCTTTCTCTTCAATTCTCATATCTATATTTATGTAGTCAAAATATATATACACATAAAATGACCCCAGTTTCTTTTCTTCATTATACTCATATTATAGGAGCTCCTCTAAGGATGAAACAAGAGAAGAAGAAAATGGAGCCACTGTTGCAGAGAGAGAGAGAGAGAGAAGGGGAGAATATTCCCCCTCCCTTTTTAATTAGAAAGCTCCTCTGAAGGAAACTCCCGCGGGGGAACAATTGTTTTTCTCTCTAAATAAAAAAACGTTTAAGGTAAATCCCCCTCTCTCTTCCCCTCCTCATATATATGTATATTGTGACTTCGTGTACGAGTGCAAAACAAGGAAATTTTGTCACTTTTGCATAAGGGATTTTTTTTTAATAATGATGATGGTATCCATCTTGAAAAGGAAATATTTACGGAGTCTTCATTTGGTCCTCCGCTGGCTGAAATGTGAGGGGCTTTACAAAAGAAGTGAAAATATTGAAGGATATTATTTGATTTAGTTGTTTTGATTAACAACTAAGGCTCGGATGCTACGTGTCTGAGTCCTCCTTTGGGATTCCTATTAATAATACATATGAAGAATGTTTATAATTTATGGAGTAAAAGCATTTGATACCTTAAGTTAGGATGATTCGACTTGATATCTCTATCCTTGTTTTAACACCAAACAAGATTATTTATTTATATATTTTAGTGTAATATTGATTATTATCAGTTTGTTGTAAGAGTTGATCTTCAGCTGACGTTTTGAGCTGAACACTCATTCAAAATTGATCAGGGCACTTTATTGAACGCACTGGTCTAATAATATGTAGACCGATTGATTAAATCTGTTCAAAACAGTTTAAATCTTATTTGACAGTAAGTAAACATAGTGACTTAATCCTTTGACATAACAACAGCCCCTTTTCATCAAGCACTTATTGAACCGATGATTAGGCGGGAATTAGGAAAGCTATTGAATGAATTAAGAGACATATTTTGCTCATGATTATTTCGTTATCAACATATAATTGTCGTAGGTTTTATTATTTGTCTTCTTGAGTAGGTATGTAGTTAGGAAACAATTCAGTAGGGGGCGCCAATTACTCTTTAATTGTGCATTTTTCACCCTTCCTCCTTTTTGGAGATATATCTTTTACATCATCATACTCCAGCATCTGCCTTCATTGATTTTTTGAGCAGCTGGATCCGTTTCAACAATAACTTTTCACTTCTTTAAAAAAGAAGTCTTCTTGGGTCACTAATACCTTCTTCTCTGGTCAAGAAGTCCTCTATTGAATGCAAGGAGTGTGTGACTCCATAAATAGCCTGTCGAAGGCTTCCCCCTTTCTCTCATTATTTGAGGTTTTAACCTCAATTACTTTGATGATGTTAAGGAAGGTAAATAAGAACATAATAATAATAACTTTTCCGGGGGATAATCGCACGTATAAAGATATTATTTATATAGGTTCAATAATAATAATAATAAGGAGAAGAAGAATGGTAATGGTTATAATCCGCCTCGAGTAGGGAATACGTAAGTAGCTCTTTTGAAGAGGGGGAGGTGTGACTCAGCTATATATTTTTTATATACACTTTGTTCCTAAATGTGCTGGGAGATGATACCTAATAGTAGTCTTGGGGGGGGAAGAAAAGGGAATTCTAGCTTAAGGAACCAATAAAAACAAACTTTTCATATAGAAGAATATAGAGGGGAGAGGGGTTGCGTGATCCTTTAGAGGAGACGGCCTGTAAATAAAGATGATAAATTCACGAAATATATTATAAGAAAGTAATTAGAAGATCATTAATTTCTTTGGATAAAAGCTAAAGTTATCTTATTTGGGCTTATAATGTGATAACTAAGAAAGTATCCTTAAGGAGATAGATCACTGGACCCATATAATAACTGGATGAGAAGAGAAAGCAATGACGTAGTCAGCAGCTGATGAAATACAGAAGCGAAGGAAGGAACTGTCCCTTGAGCAGTTAAATCAAGAGTCCATGCAGTGGATAAAGAGACAAGTTATTCCTATAAATTGATTCGTTTGCAGTATAATTTTTTTACGTTTCGTACATTTTGGTTTCACTGACACCGGAACATTATGTAGCGTGGATGTGGACCCAAATTATTAAACCAAACGTTGAGTTATTGATTTTACAAGTCCATTACGTTGACCGTTAATTGGCTTTGCCACTCTTAAAGTTTGTGTGAAACATTCGGCACTTTTGTAATTAATTTGTTATGCAAGCGTTGAAACAACAATTATTATGGGGCACGATATTCAAAGAAATAATAACAAATATGGCGCCGATCTCATAAACCAATCAACGTAAAATATAAGAGTCCCTATTGAAAAAATCCTTATATGAGTGGTACATATATACATTATCTTCATCATTGCTCGTTTGCTAAACTTTAATAATTAGTTACATTGCGACCAAGGGCAAATTAATCGTTGGCAGGCTAAAATCGATTGGGTTCTTGGTGTGTGTATGTTTGTATTTGCCCAAACTATTAGAGACACACATATAAAAGAGATAGTTTTATAGATGATCCTGCTCAAATGATAGTCTTCTTTTTTGTTGTTGCTCAACGACACGCGGGGCACATGTTTTTTTAAATAAAGATGATGAACCTGCTAGCCAATATAAATCAGGATTATAAAAAGAGATGGGGGTGAGAAGGGCGATGTACAAGAGACACACACACAGTGTTATATGTGTACATATAAATTCGAAACGCTCACAACAACCATTTAAATTTTCTATTCAATGTTTTGACTTAGCTTCTTCCTTTCTCTTCCTTTTCCCCCTACGAGATTCTCTCTGGATAATATTAATAATACAAAGAAACTACCCTTTTTCTCATTGTTTAATTCCCCCCCTTGTAACGAGATTATTATTGTTGTTGTCGTTATCCATGTTAGTAGTTATAGATGTATAAATGGTTAAACGCTGTCTCTGATCCTATTTAGAAGGTGTTTTTTTCTAAGTCACTTGATTGAAGTCCGCCATGTTTAATAGGAAATAAACCGGTTGGACATAATGGACAGAGGAGAAGATGAAAAAGATACATAGAGAGTTTGTTTTGTGGTCCTATTGTGATCATAAAGAAGAGACTAATCCTTAGAAAGTTGAAAGGGTTGTCTTCTTTCTTTGCTTGATCTACAACTTTGATTGTAGGATCCCGTAAATCGAAGGCGGATCTTTGATCCAAGGTAGAATCACAAACACAATCATATTCCGTCTCCGAAAGCAAGGGGTCTCGAACTGGTAGACTTGAGTCCGGAGCTAACGCCGATATTTATCATATCAGTAGCTCAGAGTACAGCATATACTATTGCAAGAATCACTCGATTTCTTTTGTCAATGCATTTATATATTTTGTTTTAATATATATGTTATGTTTTAATATATATATTATATATATATATATATATATATATATATATATATATATATATATATATATATAGGGTTTAGTGATAAATCTGGAATCACTTTTAAGGACCTTTTTCACCTCTTCCAGTGCCTAATTTAATTAATTTGAACTAGATTAGGAGAGGCCAGACTCTTTTTTTCCGAATTTTAAGAAAAAATATTTAGAAAAAACAATCCCTCATCACGGAACAGAGGAGACGTGATGCCGTCCTCGAGCTCTTCCAAGCGGGTCACGGTGCCCAGGACATCATCAAGCTCTTCCACTACGCCAAGTCTACCGTCTATGACATCATATAAAAATTCAAGGCCACCTGGAGTACAGCAGGAAGGTCCACAATCCCAGGAGTGACAGGATCAGGTCTCCCAGGTTCCTGGCTGGGTTGAACAGGTCCATCAAGAGTAACCCAGGCACCCCCATGACGAAGTTGCCGCCTCCAGGGACGTGAGCATCTACACCATCTCCAAGGCCGTCAGGAAGGACTTGGGGTACAAGAGCTTCACCCTCAAAGTGAGACATCTCCTCACTGAGAAGCAGAAGGACGCCAGGGCGGCCAGGGGCAAGTACATGCTCAAATTCATCAAGTCTTCTTCCAGCCCTTCCCTGAGATTATTTCAAATGAGAAGCTGTTCAACCTGGACCGCACTCACAACAGACAGAACACCAGGTAGATATGCCAGGACCCTGAGGACGTGCCCATGGTCTTCAAGTGCAAGAACCCGGCCTCATCATGGTCCTGGGCGTGATCTCCTCCGACGGCGATGTGATGCCCCACTTCTTCTCCGTGGGCCTCAGGATCAACCAAGATGTCTACCTGGAGGTGCTGAGGGACGTGATGGTGCCTTGGATGAGAAGGTGGCCAAGGGCAGGAGATACACCTTATAATTATAAAAATTGAGTTATAAAAAATATTCCACTTTTTCCGATTCCGGATTTATCGCTAAATCCCTGTATGTATATATATATATATATATATATATGTTATCAACCAGAAAATGCAAGTTTGAATATGGTACATGGATTTCTATATATCTTTCCGCCTTGGATGGTGGTTGGGGAGCCAATGAAACGGGACACCATTGTATCATAATGATTTTTTCTATGATGACACGTCATTCTCAGAAAGAATTAACCAGTATATAATCCAAAAAAGTAAACATATAATCTATTTGAAAACTAAAACAAAGATGAACATATAACCATATTGAACCCATTTCAAATCTCTTACAATCCCTAATGAAAAATATACGTAACTATATCAAGGTAATCAAATTGCGTTATTTTTACAATTAGATTCCATTGTCCTATAAATTTGAACGTGAATGTGCGTGCATTTATGACTAGGGCCATATATGTAGCTATAAGATGTACTTGGTCCATCCGAGCATTTGTATACATGGTTCGTTAACTGACTCCATAATAAAAAAAAACATATTTATATTTCATTAGCAATGAAGTAAGTTATGACGGCTACACGATGCAAAGATTTAATAAATTATAATAAACTTATTGACTCCTTAAGAATCTTTTTCAGTATAAATAAGAGAAATAACTGGTCTTATAGATATATATATATACTATATATATATATTATAAATAAGAACCCATGTTCTTTAAGACGTGTTTAACTCTCAATGTTGGAGGCGCAGGTTCGAATCTCGAGAGAGGATGGTCATTTTTGGTCTACTTCATTGATAATATCCTTGGTTCGTTAGACTCATTTTAGTGCTATAATGTTTATTTATATCCAGTCGGATGCAATTCGTCGAGCCATTAGGAAAAAAACTAAGTTGCCGAAGTTATATTTTCTCAATAGCGCCCAATTTTATATACAAATATGACATCAAAACTATTTTGATATCTACTGTAGCTAGGTACTCAGCCATATCTATTAAGATCCCGGAGTAAATTATTCCTCTTGGTATATACAGGCGATTTAGTAAGATTTTATCCGTCCTGCTCCAAAAAATGTTAATTAAGGTTAACAAAAAGTTCAAGAAATTAAATAAATAAGATTATTATTTACCCTCTCTGCATAAGTGATTTATCCAGGGAATTTACAAATTGTATTACTATGTTTTTGTTACTTTTATTTGAATCAAACTAATTTTTTATAGATTATTTTTTTAAACTATGGTATACAGATATATATATATATATATATATTGTGTATTGTTTTAATATTTATAAATAATTTATATACATATATATGGGAACTAATCTTAAAGTACAATGTCTATTTGTAAATTATATTATGTGTAATTTCTCTGAATAAATAACTTATGTTAATAATAATAAAAAGCACTCTACAGTAGTAAAATGAATATCATATGACGTCATAATATTATATATGTATTATGCTTCTCCTAACTAAGAATATCAAAAATTAAGAATAAAATAATTAAATTCAGTTTAAACCTTACATTTATGTATTTGTGACACAAATTATCATCTTAACGATTGCTCAAAACTCTAAGGCTGCAGTTATATCTATCAACTTACAAAAATGAACTTCATTACATAAAACAGCTATAAAAACGAATAAAATTAAATGTTCCTTAATCTATAGTCATTCAAACCCAATCTATCTTTCAGCTGTTTAGCAACGTAAATAATAATAACAACGTAAAAACACTGCAATTAAAATTGTCATGTTAATTTACTCTCAGTATGACTCAAAAAATGATATAAAGACTCCTTATATTAAACATTAAATAAAACCCGGGCAAATGAGTAATACAAATACCATTCAACAATGTATTTTAGAACTCAAAAATTGACAAATAACTCTTATATGCGAATCGAAGACCTTAGAGCAATTATGATTGGGGCAGCGGCTCGTTATTCAGTCCTCTCAATATAAAATTCCCAATGCATCTGCTACGTCATGGACATGGGCCGGAGATTTGATAAAGTTTATTCCTTCAAATTCTCTCAAAAACCTCAAACTCATCAAATCGACCATAAGACGACATCATCGTTTTATATTGAATAAGAAAACACTCTTAATAAGTCATATTATGGTTGTATCTTTAAACAGTAATTTTGAATTATAATTATAATTTATGCTTTGTTTTTAACACGTAACTGTCTTCAGAAGGTATTTTTTTATTTCCTACTTTCTAGTGTATTGCTATTTTTTACACTGTATAGATTTTAGCTAATAAATAAACATCTTAACCTTTAAAAAACCCTCAAAATTTGTTTAAAAAATATTATAATAAGGATAAGAAATATAGTTTCATTTTCTTACGCCATTCACACATCCTTTAAGTATATCTCCATCATTCACTCAACCTATTAGACCCGTGAGATGTCCCACATTCATCTAAGCCCTGTCAGCCGCCTAAGGAGAGAGTCTTTCTAAGCCTTATTTACCTCATCAAAGCCCTGGCTGTTGAGTGTGTGTGTAATCCTTTATTTGATTTAAATTATCAGCTTTTTGCTGGTCCGTTTTAGATATAATAATATAAAATATAATATAAAATAAAATATATAAAAACACATCATTCCTGTGTATGAACACATACACATATATATATAAACATTAAAACACGTATAAAATTAAAAATACTAAAATAATAAATAAATCCCCCTAAATTGGGGTACTGCGGCCAATGGTCCTGGCTACGTCCCTTGCCGCAGCTAGTGTCCTGGCCGACCTCAGGGACTCAAAATTGTTCCACACAGACACTGCGTGGGACGCAAATGTGTCTGTGCCGCCCCTTAATGGACACGCCACCGAAGTCGTATACCTCGTCGGTCTCTTTGGGGTTGGGAAGACGAGATCGCCAATGGGGTTTCTGGCACCACATCCCCATCGTTGGAGTGGAAGCACTTCCAAGTCTCTACTGCCACAGCCATGACGGTTATCTCGTTGAGGGAGGGAATTTTTGCAATACTAAGGAGATCCTCGATCCGAATGTGGTCCCGTCTCCTGCAACCGGCGATGCTCCTTGCCACGTCATTGATGGCGACCTGGACGGCCCTGTGTGCGGCATCCGGCTCCTTAGTCTTATCAAACCTAGGTGTCGTCACGACCGCGGCTGCATACGAGAGCTTACCATCATAAGCCCCCTGGCCAGTTGCCGAAGGTATTTTCCTCTCGGAATATGAACGGCCAACCTTGAGATGAGTGCTGCCCGTTTGTTTTGCTGCCTTTACCACGTAGGCATTGTGGTAAAGCCCTGGCTGTTGAGTGTGAATATGTGAGCAGAAAAGGGCCAAATTGAATAATACTATTTCTCTTTTTTTCTCTCCGTTTTTTGCGTGTGTGGTCTATTTATTATCCCCCCTTCTCTACTTCCCACACACACACACACACACACTCAGTTATGAGCCCAATTTATGAAAGAATATCCCACAGAATGAGAGAGAGAAAAATAGAAATAAATAAGCAAAGAGGAGACAAATGGTGTCAAACGAAGAGATCTTTAATTCAAAAGAATTTCTGATAACAGACACACACATATAAAAAAGTATAGAGAAAAGAAGAAGACGGGAGAAGCTTTTTCAATTTTTTCCTCCTTAACACATATAATAATAATAATCATTGGGGTGTCTTTTTATTGTGAGAAATATTGAATTGTATTATTATTATTATTATTGTGTATTATAACCAGAATATGTTTGGGGTCTTTTTGAAGCGCATTGTTTGTTGTCAAAACATGACTCTCTCTCTCTCCCTCACTCTTTACATCTTGGGTGTCACTAAAGTGCTTACAGAAGTCAGTCATGAAAAGGAATTAAGTGTACTTTTATATACCATTATTAAATAAATATATATATTTATAATGTATTTTATTATTTTGAAAATCTTTTTATAAACATTTTTTAAATGTTATTTTAATGTTTTCAAACAATTACCAATGACTTTAGAATAAGGTTTATCCACCAATCTATCGCAGGCATTTCCGTTTATTTTTTTAAAGTATTATAAATGTATATATATATATATATTCAGGAAACGACCGGGTACCCAGCCGCCCAGCTGTTTTTTGAACGTCCCGGTCTGGTGTCAAAAATCGCCGGGCCGGGACTTTAATATATTCTTTCCTTCGTGATTCTGAAAGTGATGACGTTTTTTTAGATATATTTTTTATTTTTTTTAAATATAATAGGAAACATTATTTCTTAAAAAAAATCGTCACTTTGAGAATGACGGAGAAACGAATATTAAAGTCCGGGTTTTGGCCCGGCTTGAAAAATTTAAGTCCCGTACATACATATAATAAAATGAACTGTTGAATAATAATATAATAGTCCCGGCCCAGCCCGGTCCCGGCGAAAAAGGTGTCCTGGCGTTACCTTATATATATATATATATATAACTATATATATATATATATATATATATATATATATATATATATATACATATATATAAAGGTAAGAAGCTTGATATTTAAAAAGCAGTAGGCATGTTTAAATAAAACATCACTTCGCTTTTGACTGTTGAGGTGAAAACATCAACGATTTCATCTTTAATACCACATTGTGACTCATGACTTATTTTACGAATCCTTGAATGAACTAAATTACTTATCATGTCGATAAAATAAAGGACATTTCTGATGTTCAGCACCACGTAAAAACATGAAATTTATAAAATAATATGACCGTGCTCTTTTTGCCCTGAAATAATAAGCTTATTATGTTGTATTCTTAAGAAAGTAAGAAATTGTTTTTAACATTTCCTGATAAAGGAGGAGTTTTTGCACTAATTGATTCTATATAATAATAATTTGTTACGAAAAATTTATCTAGCCAAATTTTAGAATTTTAGACAGTTTTATATCATTTTTTTTCTCATATTTTATATCATAGTTTTATATCATATTAATGAAGACAGTTATTCAATACTTGATAATGAAGCAAATAGTTTAAGTAGTTAAATGTACATATATACATATACCGTAAGGAAACAACCGATACACTTTTTTTCGCAGGGACCCGGGCCGGACTTAAATTTTTGCCAGGCGTTTAATTCTTCGGTCCCCTCTGAAAGTGACGACTTTTTTTTAGAAAAAAATATCCTATTAATTTTTAGAAATATTAAAAATTACTTTAAAAAAACGACGTCTCGGCACGGTGATTTTAAGACATCAAGCCAGGCTGGGAAGTTTAAAAAACAGCCGGGACCATGGCCGGGAACTCAGACGTTCCTGATAAATACATATATATATATATATATATCAGACACCTATATATATTTATATTCGTTTTTCATTTTTATGCATATGTGTGCAACTTTGGTTCATTAGATTTTTATAGATAGTAAACACTACCTGATCTAAAAATGGTACCTCATAACTTACATTAAGATGACGTCATTAGATGATTACATTTGAAGAATGGTTTGCAATTTGATAGATTTTAATATTATTTTAACATTGAAACTCCTCTTGCTTCTACCCATAAAAGTGTTTTTAGTGTTGAGAAGTTGACAGTGTAAGTTGGCTACGATTTTGAACAGCCTAATTATTTATATTATATATTTCGCCTAATTAATCTTTTATGTTTCCTTTTTTAGTAGTGGTCAAAAATTTATTATAGTTGCTAAATATATTGTTTATATATATGTATATAGATGCAATTATATCGATATATATATAGGCAAAAAAAATATATATATATATGTATGTATTTATATATATATATCTGTTTATATATATATATATCTGTTTAAATATATTTATATATATAAACAGATTAACATTGTTTTCGATAAATACTGATGAAAATATTTATCTTGTCGTCACGAAAACAAATTTTATTTTATTATTGCACCTAAATACTCGTAGTTCTTTTTGTAGGACTTTTCCTTTAAATAAAGCATTTATTAGAAGTTAATATCTGAATAAGTAAAAGGGATCGCGATAGCCGTGTGTGTTAGGCGTGTTCAACTCTCAATGTTGGGGGCGCAGGTTCGAATACTTTCGAGAGGGATGGTTATTTTTGGCCTACCTCATTGATAAGATCCTAGGTTCGAGTGACTAATTTTAATGATATAATGCAATTCTATCGAACCATATAGGCAAAATTTAAAAAAGTAATTATTCTGTGGATTTTTTTAGCAATTTATTGTGATTAAATATATTTAATTAATTTTTATGATAACATCTCAGCAATAGTTTTTACTGTAACATATCTTATACATTTTTGTGAATAAACGGACGCATGCAATGCCTATCTCGTTATAAAGTCGTTTGAGCCGTTGACAAGCTCTCTCTCTCTTTCTTTCCCTCTCACTCTCCAAGTAGTCATCATCAAGGCTTGAAGGAGGAAAGAAGTGGTGGAGGTGGTGGTGGGTATGAATAATGTATTTGTGGTAGCAGTCGTCTCTGGAGCATCGGCCTATAAAAACCTTCTTCCCTTTTTTTCCTTTTTCCCCCCTAACTGACTCCAGCGCCCATACCTGCCATGACGTTGGGCACCTCAGTTATTTGATGTGGTTGTTGATGATGATGGATTAAAATGGGCTTGTCTCCTACCAGAAAGAAGAAACAGAGAGAGAAAAGAGAGAGTATAAAAAGAGACACAAAACCATTTAACAACTCTTCAGTCATTGTGCTGATTATGCTCAAGCGTGGTAGCTGATATATATATATATATATATCGTTATTGCCTTAGAATTGATATTGCTTCTAAATGTAAGTTCCTGTACAATCATTAATATGATATATAACTGTCTTAAATTATAATTTTTTGGCTAGATTAATTTTTTCATACAAAATTATTATTATATAGAAGCAATTAGTGCACAAACTCCTCCTTATCAGGAAATGTTATAAACAATTACTTACTTTCTTAAGAATACGACATAATAAGTTTATCTTATTTGGGGCAAAAGATAATTTCATGTTTCCTTTATTTATCGACATTGATAAGTAATTTAGTCCGTTCAAAGGATTCCTATATAAGTCATGAGTCACATTGTGGTATTAAAGATGGAATCTCTGAGTTGATGTTTCACCCTTGCAGTCAAAAGTAAAATGCCTACTCCTTTTTAATTATCAAGCTTCTTCCCTTAATATATATATATATATATATATATGTATACTTTTGGTCATTGTTCAACTTAGATTTAACTCTAATATGAAATTAGTATTGACTTCTTGAACTTCTACCTTATGTGAAATATTAGCTCCTGATATATATTTTACTTTTTGATATTATGGTTATAAAGATTTTCGATTACATTTATCTCTATATTTTTTCAATTAATGTTTAAGGGTTTTTTTTGGTTATCAACTTTTTGTTATTACACTAATTCATAGTTTTTAATTCATAACGCTTTGAGTTCCTATTGGTATTAAGAACTAATTCAAACAATGGGTTTGTAGTCATTTAAATCATATTGCCTCATCACTATTTAAAAAAACTGTATCAAAACTACTTACATACGTTTGGGTAGGTTTCAAGAACTTTATGGATGCACATGATTTAAGTAAACTATAAAAGAATGATGTATATAGATTATTTATATACGTCCAGCTCGCCTTAACGTTACATATATATCCCAGTCTGTTTGCTCGATCTGCAATTATATGTATACATCTTTGAATTATATAAGGATTCAAGATATGGAAAGTATTTCTGAGGTAAAGATGCTCCAACCTCTGTCCTTGAATTGGATTTGGTCTATACATTCTGTAAACTGCTCATTAGAAATCCCCATATATATATATATATATATATATATATATATATATATATATATATATATAAAAATAGTTGTCTAAATAGCATTATATTTGATGTTACTAAAATTACTTTTTGTATAAGTTCTCATCTTAGAGTTGTGTCTCAATTTGCTTGTCTTGTTTGCTCAAATATAACAGTCATAACAGATCGAATAATGCCAGTGGAACGAGGCTTCCATGTTCTTTATTACTACTCAAATATATGTAGAGTTTATTATTATGGCTGTCTTAATATAACCACCTTCATGGCAATAAAACCATTTGATTTGTAGCTCCCTACTTTCATTCTAAGAATACAAAAACAATCTCGTTAATTGATTCATCTGTTATTTTATGACACAATCCTTCTTCCTTTTTTACAACTCATCCTCAAATGGGCCCTTGAACCCCATTAAGACACACACATTGCACCAATAAAATCCTTTAAGTATCCTTTTAATGATATATTTACAAGATCGTTTGTATAAGAGGGAATAAATAAATAGATAGTTCAATTTTTACTTATTATATGATTCTCGAAAGACTTGATACAAGAAAGGTTATTTTTATAATCATTTATATTTAGTCTAATAACTCTGAATCTTGGCTTCAAAGCCAACTATTCCTGTTACAATTGACTTTTTTAAATACAACTGCAAATGTTGGTTGTAAGCATTTTAAAACAAAATAAAAACTAGCACAATATATTTGTAGCATTTGGAAATTCAAATATTCAAGAAAACATCATTTGTCTTAATGTCCTTGTAGCTTTAATATAAATAAAGTATATTATCACTTTAAACATTACCGATTGTTTTTATGTCACTTAATACTCTTCCCATCCCGATTTAGCCGTGAAAAGCCGTACAACTCCTACAATGCCGTAACAATCCTAGAGAAAGAATTCACACAAAAAAAAACAACTCCTTGACGAATTTTAATATATATTAATGAGTATACATTTTTGTAGTTTGTCCCTAGGGATATTTTGCCCTTCTAAGGGCTAATTTATGATGAGAAACAATCGAGGAGCACGTCATTAATGAGACCATTTTCACACAAATAATATAATCCAGATAAAAGAGAGAGAGAGAGATTTTTACTATTGATGATTTATGTATTTTAGGTAAAGTAAGTGACATTTTTTGTTGGCTTCTGTCTAAAATATGTACATATATAGAGAGAGAGTAGAGTGAAGTATATATATATTTTTTTCTTGAGTTAATTATCAGAAGCTGTGAAGAGTTGTGACTTTCCACACATTGCCTTACTGCCCTGTGTGCACACTATTAATAATATGTATAACGAGAGAAAAAAGAAGAGAGAGAAGAGAGAGAGAGAGAAAAAACTAGAAGCTCATTCTTTCAAAGACATTTTTGAAGAGGGGAGAGAGGAAAAAGACCACACAGAAGCACACAAACTACTACTCACATCATGCACTGACAGCAGTTAGGGGGAGAGATTCAAAATCGAACGACGAATCTCTTGTCTCCATTTTGGGCTTCTGTGGTTTTTCTTTTTCCCCCCTTATTCTTTTTGTTATTATTATCCTGTCAAGCTTTGATTTTTTATGATATCAAATCCGTTGTGTGTCATAGGCCTTGGCTCTTTCTCTATCATTTGTTATTGATTTGGTATGTTTTTAAGGATGTTATGAGGCTCATATTACACATAAAACAGGCTATTATAAACATACATCAAAAATAATGATTTTTTTAAAACATTACCATTCGAAATCATCTGAAAGAGTATAAAAGTTAATAAAAAATATATTATTTTGTGTTTTAGTTATACATAGTATATGCAGGGCGGAGTGGCCACCGGAGTACCGGACTATTCCCGGTGGGCCGCTGGCCTCAAAAAACATAAACGGCCGTTGACAGCCTCCTATGGCATATTGGGCCTGTATAAGGCCGGCGAGGGCATAATTGTCCCGGTGGATAAATTCTTCCCACTCCGTTCCTGTATATATATATATATATATATATATATATATATATATATATATACTATATCATATGATTTGTGTTATTTCATTGAATATAACTAGTGTGTTAGCATGTAAGAATTAGATTATAATATAACAGCATCCTATTAGATATTTGCATTATATATTGGATATAATAATATTCTATCATTCTTAGGACTCTAATATTAAATATTTAAGTTGTGTATAATAATTTTACCCATGCATTTCGATGAAAGTACACTTAAGTGCAAACACTCACCACAAATGTATAACGCATAATGATTTTTTTAATAATTGTGTTTATAAAAGTGACTTGTATAAGTACTGAGCTATTTTTAGCAATAAATATGTATGTAGTATATTGAAAAACCAATAGATTAACTAAAGAATGGAAATTATAATAAACTAAAATGTTTAATAATGTTTTTTTTACAAATTAACATCATTTTATATACATTTACTATTTGTGCTTGTATATTCTTTTATGAACTGTTGAATATAAAAAATCAATCATGTAATATATTTTCATATTACTTTTTCCAATTCAAAAATAACATAAGTCATTTTCTACCTCCAAGATAAACATCAAACTATGAAAGGTGAAGTTTAAATAAAACTTGGGCATTCTGGGTCCCGTGGACCACTTGTGGCCTTCGTGTCTTCTTAAGGGCCCGCGGGCCTCACTCCCCTCCTCGTTTGTCCCTTCATTGCTTCTTCCCCCTTCCCCCGATCAGAAAATTAACCTTCATCAACCAGAAATGATGATGTGACCCTTTGACATAACTTGGTGAAAATGATTTCTTGCCCTTGGACAAGAGAATCCAGCATTTTTAAAGTGTTTTTGTTAAAACCTTTAAAATGACTAACAAAAAGAAATTCTCCAACACAAAAAAGATCCTCCTTCTCCAAGTCTGTAACGACACTCTCCATGAAGTCCTCTTTGAGGAAGTCTTAAATCGGCCGATCTTATATTATATTAACAACGACTCAAAACTGTCGGCCGTCAGGGAAGATTTCTTTTTTGGAGGAATTATATCCAGTGGTCCTAAATAACCTCTCAGCGAATCCCGGATTTAGGAGCACCATCAGGAAATGGTCACGTGACATAATTAAATATGTGCCTGAAGATCGAAGCATTACATGAAAACTATAAAAAGAGTTTTAAAAAGACATCGTGAGTTTATAAACGAATCTAATAAATGGTGCGTCCTTTACTATATAAGTTATTCTACAGAGCAGTAATGTGATCTAAAATGTTCATATATGTATCTTCGTAACTGCCCTGAATAGGTTTACTCTGCCCCCTGTTTATAATTTTAGTGTATTTTATTTTTCACTGTATAAATTTTCGCAGATTAACAAATAAAATGTTTTGACAAAAAAACTGAACGGGGAGGTATTGTATTTTATGAATAATTTATCCAGGTGTCACGGTGGCCGTAAGAAACTGCTCCTTTGAGACGACGTGATCCCCAGCCCTGTACCAGTTGATAACCTCCAGCTTTATGGCCTCCTTCTGCTTAAAGCTGTTGGCTGGTGTGAGAATCATATAAAAACCTTATTGCTCTCATGATCAGTAGCTGCCTTCTATCTAAGGATATCGTACTACTGGCAATATCTACAAACTCCCAGACAAGCTTCTCCTTGATATGAGTGCATCATGTTCCCCAAATGATAGATATCCGGAGAGTGTGAGCTGGACTGGTGGCGATGAACATCATCAACACGTGCTGACCAAATCTAATAAAAATATATTATTTTTAGTTCTTTAAAATCAATAATATAGTTGTAGTTTTATTAACACGACTTTTAAATTAAAATTCATATAAGATGTTTTATATTACCTTTGCGCAAAACCAGTCAGTGTTTTTGTAATGCTTGACTGGACTTCATATTGGATTATTTTTCTAATAAATATATGTTTTTTGCCTTTCAATATATTGCTATCGATTGACTGACATCATGCAATCTGTAGTAGTTTTTGGTAGTGTTTTTAACTTAGGGGTAATGATAGAAACTTCTACTGTGAGTAGTAAGGATCTTCTGCATATCAATCGGGTATCCCCGCTCTCGAACTAATGACCAAATCTAATAAAAGAGATATTAATATAGTAGTTTTATTTACGCGACTTTTAAATTAAAATATAAATAAGTTTTTAGAAGATGTTTTATGATAACCAGTGAGTGTTTTTGTAAGGCTTGGTATTGGATTTTTTTTCTAATAAATATGCTTTTTTGATTGACCTGAATAATGCAATCGATATTCGATGGTTTTTTTAACACAGGGGTATGCTATACACATCTACTGTGAGTAGTAAGGATCTTCTGCATATCAATCGGGTATTCCAGCTCTGCTTGCTAGTGCATACACCCTGATTTCCTTCACTATATACAACGTTTTAATGCCTTTGTTATTGCCCACTTACCCAAGAATTCTAAATAGAGATTAGGCAGTCAATACAAAATGGAATTAATATATATTTATTGTTATTATTGAGTTCCTCAATCAAGCAAAGTTGAAAGGAAGAAGAGAGGAAAATCATCTGATTAGACTCTCCCTCACTCACTAGTTTCAATACTTCAAGGTGATTTCATTATTATTATTATTACTTTTTATTGATAGTATCTTGTAGCATCACTTAAGCATCTGCCCACATAAATAAATGTATCACTCCTAAGTAGTTGTGTGTGTAAGAGAGAGAGAGAGAGAGATTAAACACTTGAAGAAGATGGACTTGGACGTTGAGAGACGGAAAATACATAATGTATAACAGAACAACAACAACTTAAATAATAATGATTTGGGTGATCATATCTTGATAGTTTTTCTAGGCAATTTACATTCCTTTGAGAGGAGGAGGAGGAGAGCATTCATTAAAGGCCTTAAAAGCCCTTACCCCTCATGCCCACTTCCTTAGGCCTGTCTCATATTCTAGACTTTACTGAAGCAAGAAGGAGAAGTAACTAAATATACTAATAACTAGAGGCATGTATACACTCAGAGAGTGCCAACCTCCGCCGTCACGGGGTCCTTATGAGCCTTCCGAGGCGGATTTTTCACGACTGGGGCGGCGTAGAAGGACGGGGGAGGGTTCCCCTCGACGGAAATTCGAGAGGAAGACGCTCCCGGCACCCGGTTTCAAAGAGGAGAGCACAGCACAGCGACATCTATTGGCAGAGTAGGCTAACTTGAAATATTTATTAGTATTTAGCTCATTTTGCATCTTAATTCTGCACTCAGAGATGCCAAAATTTAATCACTTGTTTCTTTTGGCATTTTCAACAACTCCACAAAGTTTCATCCGAATCCGTTTCGTACTTTTTGAGTTATCCTGCTGACAAACAAACAACCAACGCCAGTGAAAACAATACCTCCTTCGGCGGAGGTAATTAATTCCTTTACTTCAATTTCCACCACTTTTTCACAATTTTTCATTATGATTAAAATCGAAGTCTTTTTTTTCTCTTGATTATTTTCCATTTCTCTTAATAGCATCATTTCATGCTCACGGCCTAAGTGGAACGCGCTCAAATAATCATGGTTTGAAGGGGGAAATTACGATAATAATAATAATAACATAACATGCCGGATTCCCTTTGAAGATTCCTGGAGCATCAATTGAATGGTCCACTTGTTATGATTGCACTTAGACTTGTAATTTTCTCACGTATGTTGAAGCAAGCGAGCAAATTGGGTTTTCTAGCTCTCTCTCTCTCTCTCTTCAAGCCTGGGCCGTGACTGGATGAAACTAATAACAAGGGAATCAAAATGGTAGGTTCACAAAAAGGGGAACTTACATGATTTACTGAAGCAACCTTATTATTATTGTTATTAATAATATCAAAACATTTTTATTGATTAATTCGGTCAAGGAAAATTAATTTCATGGTTCCTTTTTTAATGGTCTGAAAATTAATTAATTTTCTTCTCTTCAGGCAGGAAATAAGTGCTTACAGGCCCAGGTAATAATGATTAGTTGGATAGATTCTATAAAATAAAAATATCCATTGCACTGAAATAGGCCTTATAAAGAGTCTTAAGAACAGCACCACCACCCGTCTTCTGATACGTGAAGAAATCCAAAGCAATGAATATTTGTATAACTGCGTGATCTAATTCATTTAAAGAGTTACTGAATTAACCATTCGACTAGAACATGTAGATCAGGATCATTGCTTGTCTAAAAATATATATAATTAAAAAATATATATAATAAATATGCCAAAAAACAACGAAAAACTATTAAAAATGTAAGAGTATTTTTACTAGATGGAATTGTTGTGTCTTGTCTTCTAGCAGCTTCTCTGTGCAGATTTGACTTTTTTGGGAGATATTTCATACCAAAGTTGTCGCGGATGCAAAGTACTTTTGATACAGATACGCAACCAGCAGCTCTGTTTGTTTACCATGGTGGGTGTTGATTTTTGTGTCCCTCCTGTTATCAGCTATCCCTGTCGGACTCCTATCGTCAGTGGGGCCATCACTGCTTTGAATGAACATAATACTAAAATATTGTAGTTCTAAAAACTGTATTTTATATATTTATATATTATTGCTTCATTAATGTACTCCTATAGACACGATTCTAGTTCGATTCATGGATCAAAGTATTCATTTTATAATAAACATAATGTTGCTTCTTCCATTATAAATATTTTTATTTTTAGATCAATTACTTTGGCACTCATGATAACTAACTGTAGAAAAAGTGATAACTTAAAACTACGTGATTCCTGAAGGAAAAATTAACTATGATAATATTATTTAATAAATACATATGAATTACTGATAGAAAATTTTAAAGAGTTTGCTATATAATGATATATAAACTGATTGTTCTGAATAATTTAAGTACATATTTATTTAATTTTTTGTTAAACTTTATGAATTAACTATTATGCTACGATAATACAATTTTCGGAAATAATTTATTTTTTTGCATTATGTAATAAGAATTTGCTGCATTTAAGGATCCAGTCGATTTATTAAAAGATAATTGAAGGACAATTGTAGATTTGTGTTTTGTATTTAGAGAGCAACAATTCATTTGTGATTTAGGCCTTGATTTTTTTATTCACTTACATCTTATTTTGATATGCCTTTTAATGTCATACGTTGGCATATTAAATTACTTATATATTTTCTAACTTATATAAAAGTGAGTGCGTTAAAGCGTGTTCAACTCTCAATGTTGGGGGCGCAGGTTCGAATATTCCCGAGAGGGGATGGTCAGGGCTACCTCATTGATAAGATGATCCTTGGTCCAAGTGACTAATTTACATGCTAATATGCTCATTTATATCCAGTCGGATGCTCCAATTATGTCCAACCTAAAAGGTAAAAAAATCCCATCTTTAATTGTTATAATTTCTTCTCTACTATTCTAAGAGATTACAACTGGCCTACACATGATGTACTTCCTTCTATCAACTGCCACCATCAGAAGAAGAATTGTTTCTGACAACATTTAAGATCTAAGGAATTTCATCTCGTGGCGAGAGAAGGAGCTGTGATTAAAATACAACACATATTATGAACTTGAGTCTAAACAACACTCACTCCTAGAAAAAAGAGCTTGATATACCCTCTACTACTGCATACTTTGTTGGAGGCACTCGAAATGAATAAATACGTGTGGTGGTGCCCTGGGTCCATCTTTTGTCGCTCCACCACGCTGATTATCAGTGCTTCCTCATCTCACACCCCCTACCCATGTAGGTACATACTCAAGGGTCCCCACAGTCACTCACTTACTTCGCACTGAGTGAATTATGGGGAAATTCACTTTTTATGGAGCTCCCTCGGGTAACTACATAGACTCAGGATTCTTGAAGCCCATAAGATAAAGTGATGATGTCCCTTTGATGAAGTTGCGTGATGAAACAGTACAATAGTCCAACCTTTGTAATATAAAAGAAAGAGAAATCCTCCATTTCACGAATTTTATTAAAAATAAATTACTTTGTCTTAACTGGAGGGACTTCTATTATGGACTCTGCATCTTTAAATGTCATTTAGTCATATGGTGATTTTTGACGCTTATATGTATTCATAATTCCTTCTAGATGTAGTTATAAACTTGTCATAAGGAATTATGAACTTTGTCAAATAAAAATGAATATATACTATTGAACACCAAGTTCATGTCAAAAGAAGTAAATTATTAATACTTTCGTCATTTGATGGTTATAAAAATCCTCTGATATAGATTTTAGCGTTTTAGCATCCTTTAATATGAGGTGTAGTATTTATAAATATACTCTGGTTAACATACCATAACTAAGATGACACTTTATTTACGTTAACCCTTTTTAATGAATGTAGCTGAGCACTCCAAGGAGATTTGCAGATTCTTCAAGGAATACGTCATTGAGCCCAATATAAACAAATCTTTATATATATATGATCAACTTACGTTGACGTAATACAAATTACTTTGTTTATATTGGACACAGAAAACAGCTGAACGATGATTCTCTGCTATAGAAGGGAATCAGCTCTCTGTATCTTTATATCTCTATGGTTTAGGCACTGGGATAGACTCATCTCATCGCTATCAGACGGAGTACCCAGTTATACAATAGGTTGGTATATTGACGAATCTTATTTTGACGAATATTCTTCGCTATAAATGGGCACATAGTTTTTTGACTCTGCGTTTCTATATAAATATATATTATAAAGTTTTTAAAGTATTTTTTCTAATAATATTGATAAAGCATTGAATACGACAAGTAGCAAATATTTTTTTAAATCTTATTGACTGTCTCTATGATTGGATTGAAGTTCATAAAAGTGTTTAGGCATATGTAGAGTAGTCAGGTCCACCTGCTTTGGGAATGACATGCTTTGAATTCATAATGTCCTGATGATTAAAATCAGATAAGTTCTTATAATGTCATTTTAGGCTCCTCAATTGTGAAATCAGTGATTTATGGATGTTATAAGAAATAACAAATATATTAACTATGAACATAAAAATATGTGTTTTGAATGGGTTAAAGTTTACATACATAAATTGGCAAAAACTTTGACTTAACATGTATATGGTTCTTATAATGCTCATTCAAAAAGGATGCATTTCCATAGTACTATATATATATATATATATATATATATATATGTGTGTGTGTGTGTGTATATCAGGAAACAACCGGAACACTTTTTTCGCCGGGACCCGGGCCGGGACTTAAATTTTACAAGCCGTGCTGGTCAAAAACCGGGGCGGAACTTCAGTATATTTTTGTTCCTTCGTCATTCTGAAAGGGACGACGTTTTTTTAGGAAAGAGATTCCCAAAAAAAAGAGACGATGTTTTTTTTTTCTAGAAAAGAGATTCCTAAAAAAGCCCCGGCCCGGTGATTTTAGACACCGTGCCGTGCCGGGACACTCAAAACAGCGGGACCGGGCCGTGCCGGGTATCCGGTCTTTTCTGATATATATATATATATATATATATATATATAAACAACAAATATAAGACAGTTCATAACTTCATCCAAGGAAAAATACAACAATAGTGCCTGGGTTTTTGTTATTGTCTAGTTGTTATTGAGCTCCTCAGGGCAAGTCCCAGGTTTATTGATTACAAATTAATTTTGTGTGTATGTGTGTAAGGTCAAGAACTATAATTTGATGGGACCCTAGGTAATTATGGCGGCTACTTAGTCCTGCGTGAGTGTGATCTCTAAAGGTGCCCATTATTTATAAAGGAAACCCCACTACTACTCCTACTCCAAAGGAATTATTTATCAAGTACCATTATTTCGAGGAAATCAGGGGGTTTGGGAAGGATCCTATATCATTGCTTCGGCCAGCAAGAACATACTTAATTACATACATATATGAATGTGTGTGTGTGATTCATGTACACGTAATTCCAATCAATATTAGATGATGGAAACGTGAAGGCCCGTCCTTCCTCTTCATAAAGTCATGTCTAATAACAATTGATGCCTAATTATAGGAAAATAATGATGAAAAATCATTTTGAGTGGCCATACTTCTTGAAAAAAAAGAATGCTGTTTTTCTTATTCGATAAACCACTGGAGGACTCCCGTCCACACCCAGACGCCGTCTTATCCGAACCATAGAGATATAAAAATATAGAGAGCTGATTCCCTTCAATAGCAGAGAATCATCGTTCAGCTGTATTCTGTGTGTTCAATATAAAAAAAGTAATTTGTACTAGTCATCGTAAGCTGATCATCGAGATAGATCCTATCTCTATGATCAGCTTATAATGACGGATTACAAATTACTTTGTTTATATTGGACACAAAAAAACAGATGAAGGAATAATATTTTTATTTCTATGATCCAAACCTACAGCCATTTAATTTTAATTAGGGGAATCTCATTTCTATATTGCACAAATGTAAAATATTTCATAAATAAACACAATATTTCCATAAAAACGTCAATATCCTGGTGATCATTATAAAAATTAAACAAAATCAGCATCATAATCAGACAATTACTTTATCATAAAATAACAAAATTGTTAAGATACTTTTTAGGGCAAATATTGGCAATAAACAAAAATGCCTATTTTGGGCCACAGAGGCCTACTTAATGGGCCTAAAACCAGAGAAATATTTATTTGCTTGATTGCTTCAAAGCATTTATTTAAAGACAAGACTTCAAGCTATCCTTAGAAATTGTTTTTTACTTGATATCACTAAAACTCAGACAGCAAAAGCCACATGAAAATTGCCATTTTTGACCTCAAAAACGGCATTTTTGAAACTTTGAGTGGCTTGTGCGGTCACAAAAATTGCCTTTGAAGCCTGAAACTTTGTCAATCTCATTTTTTCAATACTACGCAGCAGAAAATCGCTTGGAGCAAAAAATCGGAGCGATTGACCTACAAACGGGACAGGCTAATATATATAGGTGATTCCCAGCTTGATGGACAACAAAATAACTTAACCTTATATGAATTTTTATTGATGAGCCAGCTACCCTTATAATGTATCTCACAAAATACAGGAAATATATGTACAAATAGGCATTATAACTATTGCTCATCTTTAGTTTATTACGCACAAAACAATTTTAACTCATTTATTTGTTTTTCTTTATTGAACTAAATGACGTGATTTCCTGTTCAGTGATTAATTAAAGAGTGTTGTTATTTTTAAGAGACAAAAATGATGTCCAGGTGCTGCTGTCCCTTGTCACAGATGACGACAAGGCGAGTAAATTTGAATATTATTATTATTCGACTCTGTAACGTACTTAAAACCTTTTTCCTCTCTCTCTCTGGCTTTTGAGCAAAATAAAACGCAGACAGTAAAAAAAAGTCTTAAGAAAGAAGAAGAAGGATTTACAATACTTTAAAAGATAAGACTTGTCGAAAAAAAGCACCCGCCTCTATGATAATAGCAGCAAGGACCCATTCATTTATACCCTGCCTTATTATAGAGAAAACTCTACCATAAACTCTGATGATTTTTTTTGTGTTTGGAGTTGCAAATCATTTTTGAAAGAAAGAATATTATGGGCGAGAGTATATTTATATGACCTCTCAATGGGTTGTTGCACTGTATATGTTGAAGAAAAAGATTGAGCAAAAAAAAAGAATCTTTGAGGAGCTGGAAGAGAGGAATCGAAAATGACCCAGTTTCTAAAAAGCATGAAAGCAAAAAGAACGTCCTCCATCTATACTAAAGTGGAATCGCTTGACTATTAGTAGTTAGTAATGTTGAAGTGATGGATATAAAATTTATTTATATTTTGGGTTTCTATTGTAGTTTCTTATACTTTCAAAGAACTTTTTTAGTAAAAATTATAAACATACCGATCAAATGTTAGTCAAAGTATATACAAATATTATAATTAAAAAATTATCCTAGATTTTAATAAATATGATCATTCTTCGTATGCTTATTCGATTCCTTGATTATATTATATATATATATATATTAGGTTGTTCTCATTTTTCAAATGTTTGAAATGTTAGCAACATTGTGGATTTTCTGTTTCTTGGTGTAAAAGAAGACGACATACAAAGTTTGAAAAAATCGGTCAACATTACGGGGTTGCGCTCAACAAGGTCAAAGTTTTAAAAATTTAGAAAAAAATATAGTTTTCCGCAAATTCTTGAAAATGGTGGGCGTTACAGACTTCAATAATATTAATAATTTAAAGAAAATCTAATTTACTACCAGACGTATTTTTGATGTTTTTTACAAAACAAAGTTTTCAGTAAAAACAAGCAAGAAATGGAGTGTGTAATGTTGCATATTTCATAGCTTTTTGTATAATTAACTTCACTCGCCTGTAGAAGATGACTTGTTCGCTCAGAGTAAAATAGTATTTTAAGTTTAGCAAAACTTAGATGATAAATCCAAAAATACCTTGTTGCATTCTATCAATTCAGAATCAGTACAATCTGAGTTTACTCATATGATTCGAGCCTGTATTGACCTACTAGAAATCGATAATGAAAAAAAAAAAATAATGTGTTTTTTAGATTTGCTCAAGGTATCCTCTCAAAATTTTACTTTGTCTCTGACGCATTTATAATCCATTATATGCGTCATTTTGTACGCAAAATATGTTTTTTTTTAATGTACATATAACTCTCCACTTATTATGACATGTTTACCAAATATTAAAGCTGGTTTACCAAGCTTTCATTTGATATGTTTGGTGTTCTAAAAATCGCTATACTTTAAAGAAATAAGCAAATACATTTTGCACGTACTCTCCCCAAAAAAAATGATCTTTTGATATGAATATACAATACCGCTGGTAACCACTGTTACCTGGATAGAAAGAGAAAGAAAAAAGAGAAAGGTGAGAAGTGAGGCAAAATACTCTCTCGCTTCTCTTTTTTTCTTTCTCTTTCTATCAAGGTAACAGTAATTGATACAAAAAAAGCTATGTAATATGCTAACATTACACACTCCATTTTTTCTTTTGTTTTTACAGAAAACTTTGTTGTAGTAAAAAACATCAAAATACGTCTGTCATTAATTTTTAAATTCCTTAAACTATAATTGTTATGAAGTTTATACGTCCATTATTTTCAAGAAATTGCGGAAATCTATATTTTTACTAAATTTTAAAACTTTGACCTCGTTGACAACCCCGTAGTGTGACCGATTTTGTTCAAACTTTGTATTTCGTCTTCTTTATCACCAAGAACAGAAAATCCACAATGTTGCTAACATTTCAAACATTGAAAAATAAGAACAACCCTAATAGTATATGTTATATAGGTATATATTTTATGTTGTGGTCTGTGTTTTATATTTTTTATGTGTAATATATATATATACATATATAAATATTTTTTTATTTATATTTATTTACTTATATATGTATATATATATATTGATAACCAAAATAACATTGAAAACATTGAGAATAGAGAACCTTAAATTCATATATAAAATTAAATCACATCATGATGAATGTAAATAAGATTCTTAGTTCTATTAACCAAACATAATGATATAATATTTGTATATATCAACACGGTGGTGATGCATTCTTAAAAACCAAATTATTTCGTAAGCATAGACTTTTAAGATATTTGGAT
>CP045891.1:7526001-7590302 GCA_013387185.1 Caligus rogercresseyi | reverse complement strand
CAGAGGATTAGTTTGCCATATTGAATAAACGTCTGACAATTATTTTTTTTGCATTGATCCTCCCAGCTTTTAAAATAAATTGAACCATTAGCCCTCGTTTTCTCCTAACAACAATGTCTATAAATACTGTATCCAATAAAGAAACCTATTTTTAAAGAGAGGCCTTTATTGGAATCAATATTTTATATTCATTCTATAGTCGATTTTTTACTTCCAAAACATTACATGTTTGGACATATATTTAAAAAATCAATGTCGCATCTTGTCCCCGGATTTAATGCATGAATGCCGCTAGAGGGAGGTTATAATCATCATTACAGCTATTAATTGGCGGTTATTTTCCTTTTTTTTCTTATTTAGCATTGCTCTAATTATGGACTCTTTTCCTTACAAATTGATGTCTTTGTGAATTATATATATATATACTAGGGTGCGACCACATAACTTCCTTTTTTTCAGAAGGCAATAAAACAAGATATGTAAAGTCAGAAAGGTTTTAATTTGTTTCATGATTTTAGTACATATTAAAGTTTTGTTTCACATAGTTTTGAAAATCATATCAGATAGGTACGTCCATACACGTATATACCTGTATATACTGTATATACGCACTGTATATACTGCGATTTGAGTGGGCCAGCCCTTTCCCCCGATTTGTCCCCTTGTGATTTTATTTGTGGGGATATTGAAATCCCGTGTTTATGTCAACCGCCCGAGAAGCCTACCAGACTTGAAGGCCAACATCAAAGAAGAATTGCCAATATACCCGCTGATTACGCTGGTGAGGTCATGGCAAACACCCGAAATCGGTATATACAGTGTTATGTTGCCGCACCCTGTATATATATATATATATATATTATATATATAGATATATATATATATATAGATATATATATATATATATATATATATATATATATATATATATATATGTGTGTGTGTGTGTGTGTTTGTAAGCAGTTGTTAGGGCATGGAAGCAACCCTCGGTATACTTAGTGAGTGTTGTTCACACTAACGAATCCAAATTAGTCAAGGGCCCTTCTTCACATCTCATAAATAATTCCTGCTAAATAATCTATTGACAGGAAATGCGGGACACAAAAAGAAGCAATTCCTAACGAATTGTGGTGAAGGGAAAATGACCTTCTGATTGCTTCTTCTTTACTGGTGTATTTTTCTCTTTCTCTTCTTGTATGTGTGTGTGTGTGAGAGAGTATCAATTGCTACTTGATTGGAAATAAATGGGGGTGCACTCTGATGGTGTTCGCTCCGGTGACAAAGACTCTTCTCGTTATTCCCATTGTCCCCTTATCAGTAAAGGAGGTTTATATATCGACAACCATAAAAATGGTTGTGAAGGATCCCTTCATTGTTGTTGTTATTTTAGTTGTCGGCGACAACAACAGCTGCTTCTGCTGCTCTTGCCTTCCTCTTCTCCTCCTTCCTCCTCCTCTAATTACATAAATCAAAAACAAACTCCTTCCTAAATAAAATGTACTGGCATATGTCGAAATCTAACACATAAAATCATCCAACTCTGAAATTGGTTTTTATGTTCTTCTTGCCTCTTCATTTTCTTCATCCATTAGGATATAATTAACATAAACGGAGAATTATAAAAGAAGAGTTCTCTCATGGGGAATCCTGTGTTTTTTCACTTGTCCCAAGAACTCCTTTCAATAGGATATAAACTACGCTGGATGATAAACTTATTATTGTTATTATTCTTGTAATTCATCCGAGTTCATATAAATTGATCTCTTCCCTCTCTCTCTCTCTCTCATACATCCCTGCTTGTCTTTCTTTTTTAATGGAGTGAGTCCCATGTCACACTTTTGATTCCTATCTCTTTGTTTTGATCGAGGAAAAGGGGTCCCAGGATGGAGTGATGTATAGAAAGCCATCATTGAGATACGAGGATGTCAGGAGCTAACAGCTTTCCATTGCTCCCTTTTCTATGCGTATCTTCCTCCGTGGAAATGAATAAAAAAAGGGGATCAAAAGCGTGTAAATTGGATGGTCTCTCAACCTCTCAAATTTTAAAATATTGCCCGCGTAAATCCCTCTAAACGTCTTTACTATCATTTTAAAATTTGTATATGCATTCATTAAGCCAATGGTTCTGATAATTCTGAATCTTAAATTATGATTGTGTCGTTAAAAATCTTTTCGAATATTTTTATATTTTAAAATCTAACAACGCCAATCCTGCCGCTGCCACTGAAACAAGGGACTTTCTTAGCTGAATATATGGGTAAAAGTGAGCTCAAACGCCGTACCGGCTACAGATTAAAAGCTAGTAGGGGAGACCGGGGACAGTTGCAACACTTTTTGCTTTGGCTTTATAACTCAGAGATGGTTTGGTTTAGACAAACCAAATTTTAATACAATAAACTTACATGTGTCTGTTAAAGTCAAAACAGTTAAAATATGAGAACATAAAGTACTTTCTTTGCATTTGAATGTAAGAAGTCAGATGTTGCAACTGACCCATGCCCGGGGACAGTTGCAACACAGTATGAGGACTGTTGCAACATGTTAGAAATAGGTATTCCAGTGCTAATTAAATGTTTATATTTAAAAAATGTATGCTATCATAATGTTCATGTTATTTATCTATCAGCTTTGATCATATGACAATAACATAAAAAATAAAAATCTATGCGCACGCTCACACATACACATAGGGTAAACCTCTTTTCTCTGCTTTAACCTGATGAACTGTATAATATTTACTTAAAAACTGGTGAAAAATGTGTTTAATATATTGTTATGTGGTCCATTTTTATTTTGCATTGTAAGGGGACATTTGCATTAGTTGTTGCAACTGTCCCCCGAACGGTCAGTCATGATAAAACCTATTAGCTAGCTAAACAAGGTGACCTTGATTAATGCTAACTGTATTAGCTTAAAGTCAACATATAACTTGTCTCAACCAGGTAAGTTTGAACTTAATCACAAAAACAGTGACAACACTATTACAAAACAAAACTCCAGAAAAAAAATACTTTCTTAGCTCAAAACAGTTTTTAATAACTTCAGAAGTAGTGCTTTAGTAGTACTCCTTTTTCTCTGCAATGGAGGGAACTCTACTGAGCATGTGCAGTGTGAGTGTCATCACTCTAGCTTGTTCCTGATTGGACAAAAGGGCCCTGTTGCAACTGTCCCCTGGTGCAACTTCCCCGGTCTCCCCTACATTACCTGAAACCTGGATAAAAATGCTGTAAGCAGATTGAGACTATTAAAATTGCAAATTATGAGCCAGAACTTTCAACCATGTTCAAACAAAACCCCTAAAGTTCGGGGAGTTAAAGGAACGTGTTAGCTCAGTGAAGGCGTGCTCAATTATCAATGCTGAAGGTGCAGGTTCGAATCCTGAGAGGACAACCTTATTTTAAAAAATTGAGAAATATTTAACTAAATAATAATAACAATGTATGTCTACAAGGATACCATTTGAACCAAATCAGCCAAAACAAACAAACAACAGATCTGTAAAATTGGTTCCTGTTCTAGAAATTGAAGCATATCTCCAGAATTTGCTTTTCAAGAGACGAAGTTGATCGATAAGGACAACAAAGTCTTACTTAAGCGTGATTGATTGAAAGAAAAGAAAAGTTAATAAAAGCATTTGGTATTATGCAAACCATAGTCACTCTATTTACGGCTTTTGATGCGCAACATTAATTCAGAGAGAAAATATGATCGTTAGTGACACAAATGACCTTTTTCATAGGTTTATATCAATGGCATTTAAGAATCCATTTAAATGAACTCCTCCAAATTCATCTAACTGTTCAAACTTAGGGAAATAATTATTGTTCATTTAAATCGTATATAATGGTACTCACTTTGACAATAAACTATATAAATGAATAATAGTGAGATACCAACTTTAAAAAACATGTTATTTGTGTGAGTTTGCAAAAACCACCTTTTTCATATCTTTAATTATCTAAGACGAATTCTTGGACCGTCTCACAACGCTCTGCCACGACGTCATCGCAGCCGGAAGGAACACTGTATTTATTATATTTCAAAGTGTTTATATGGACTTTATTAATATCTTGAGTTATTCTGGGTGAGGCTTCTTCCTATGACACACCCGAATAGGCAAGTAGGATAATTGAAAGCCTATTTGGTTGATATTAGCGTCTATCACCTATTTAACCATAATTCATATCCTGGACCATTTATCCCATTTGTCTTATAAGGAAATGAATAACCATTTCTACTATTCCAATGCCTCCACACACTATATATATATATATTCTTTTCCTAAAGACAAAAGGGGGAAACGGAAGATATCCTTTATGATATATGACTCCCCTGTACTCTAATTTATGACTTTGTGGATAGTCCTATGCTGGGCTTACCTACTTAAATAGAAAACCTTCACATCTCCCCAAAGGCACAACCTTAACAGCTGACTCATGAGAAAAAATTACTTGGCATATCATTACTTCTTATTTACATGGATGGTCCTCTTAGCTTTTTTAACAGCTATAAATAAAGGACAATTTTTAAAAAACTCTTCATTCAGAAGCTTGCATTAAAAAAACAATCTCATTTGGTTTTTTTTTTCGGTTAAAACAAATTATTCGGTAATCTGCGGAAAATTTCATACAGTGTTAAAAAGATATACACTAAAATTATATACAGGAAACAAAGTAAACCTATTCGGGTAGTTGCGAAAATAAATAAATTAACATTTTAGTTCACATTTACAGCCTTGAAGAATAACTTTATTTGAAAAGTCACATCATTTATTAAATTGTTTAAAAAGTTGTGCTTTTATTTATAATAATTTAATTCCCCAAAGTAATAAAAATAAAAGATAACCTCTAAAAAATAGATATAATTTCATGAAAAACATGAGCACATATAACCAATGACGAATTGTTTAAAAAGTTGATGCGAATAGCTTGTTAGAAATCTTGAAACTTTATAATATATAGCTTGATGAAAAGAGTGCATTGTAACCATAAAATATGATGTATGATATTTGCAAGCACTTGTTACAATTTTTCCAAATGTAAACTATGATTATTATTCGTAAATACAATCTTTACCCCTATCTCTCATTAAGGAAGTTCAGCATTAATTCTTCCCCAAATAGTTAAGTGTTCAATTATAAAATAAACAAATACAAAGTGATTTTTCAATATTTGAAAGAAAACCATCAAAGACATCAAACATTAAATAACAGAAGTATCACAAATTAATTATAAGGCCTAGCTAACATTATTGAACTTAGATAAATGCATACAAACTATATAAATAAACATTACACTTTGAGTTCTGTTCACTAAAAGTCAATTAAAAAAGTGATTATATATATATCATTGTCTGATATTAATAAAATAAAAATTTAGATAAAAAAGTGAAGTGATATATATATATATATATATATCTGATATTAGTAAAATAAAAATTTAAGATATGGAACCGTTTACATAGAACACACAAGAGACTGAAAACCTTTTCGAAGAAACATAAAAATTTAAACAAATACTTAAAAATGTTCGGGAAATAAATAAATAAATAATAAATATTTTAAAAACCATTACTTTTGTAATAAATCGTTTTATTGATTATATTCGTCTAAAAATAGTGAAACTCCCTTAGCCGAATACTATTCTACAATGAATAAGTATATCCAATTTTTGTCCAATTACTCACATTCTGCGCTACGAGTGGTCATCAAAAGGTTTGGCCAAAAATATTTACAAAGCATCATATTACCTTAAAAAAAGTCTAAACTTACGAGTATTAATAAAGGACATTTCTATCAAAATATTTTACCCCTTAGCATGTACATCTTAATATTTCAAGGCAAATTGACATTGTTTCTTTTTTTAAGAGGGAAGAAATATGATACATTTTCTACGAATCATTGGTTGACCGTATTTAATATGTAATTTTTCTTTTTCATCCCGTCGTCCTTGAGGTCGGAATAGTGTATGACTGTGGTAGGCTTTTTGAGCTGATTGAAATATGAGAGGAGAAGTGTGTCCAGTGCTCAGAAATACATTCTGTAATTAGCCTTTGGTCGTAAATCAATCAGTGGTCTCATATATCTGTTTACTCTTCATTTTTTCATCCTTATTTTCCTAAGACATACTTGCAGGCTATTCAATGTGCTTGTATGAATAATTTAGTGAAACGACAAACAAACAAACAAATATGAATAGTTGCTACTACTACTACTGAATGAGTCTCTTGTAATAGGATCAGAGAAACCGGAAACGGTCGCGTGCCAATGTTTTCCGCCACCTAGAGGGATTCTCACGCCTCCAAATAAACATTACTACAATATAATTGACAGTGAGGGCTGTGTTGAAATACAGATGATTTGTGGAAGGGTCTCCTGACTTCCTAACTCTATAAGTGTGAAAAATCTTGATGGCACTATTATTTACAGCCTAACCATGGTAGATAAACTACAAGCATAGATTTTACATCCTCCTTAATTTTTGTAAGCCTCTTAAATTTGAATTTGGCGATCACCTGGCGAAACAAAAAAACTTTCTTTAAGAAATCATATAAACCGGAACCTCTAATGTACTAAAATTTTCTGTCACCTATGACGATTTATAGGCCTATATATTGAAATTCACATTTTTTCATTCATACAATTGTTTCTTGTTTCATTCAAGGCTGTGTTTTGCCCAAAATGGTAAAGTGCCAATGTTTTCCGCCACTTATACAGACTCAAATTGAAAAATTATACGCTGATAGAACGTATATATATCCTTCAAAACATGCATCTATACATATATAAATGTATATATATACATTATTTACATATTTTTCTATTATAAATGTTATTTTAGTATGCAATATTCAAAATGTTATATGCAAATGTTTGCAAACAACAAAAACAATTTCTTAAACGATCATTTATGGACATATTAATAAAATGTTGTTTCCATGGGCCCATTAATAGACTTCCTTTCATAAATAGAAGCGATGAACTCAATAAACATTTTTCATAAGTAACCAAAACTTATAAACAGGCAGACTTATTGCTAACACTTTTTGGCGGTCAATCATCATGGTTTTTCTATCATTTTAAGAGAGGGAGAGAGAGATGAATTATTTCATGGCAATTACCCTAAATTATATTGTGCCTTGACCCGCCTTTTCTTCTACCAATTAAATTGCCGACACACGTTGATGATGATGATGATGAGGGAATTCCTTGGTGAAGTCATTCAAGAATGCCTCATTCTTGAATTCTCATAACCTTTCCTCCTCCGAGAAGAACGTGTGTGTGTGAATACAAGCCCTGAAATTCTATTCCGCGTGCGTTTTAATTTCAAGCTTAATTATCAAGGGTGACTTTGTTGTTTTTTTTCCTCTCTCATTTACCTACATTCTCGGCTTTCCAAGCAAAAATAAAATATTTTATAGTCGGACTTGGAAATCTAAGAAATATTTACCGCATCAAAGCTATATTTCCCCATATGAAAATAAAGAGTTAAAAATCTGGAGAAGACTTATGGACTTCCAATTTTCCACAGCTATATATATATATATATATATATATATATATATATCAGAGTATCTTTTACTCAATTCAGAACCAACTTAAATAGGAAACTTTTTTGAAAAGGCCTCTCGCCCTTCGTTTTTCAAGGTTGTTGTCCGTACTTATTACTATCAATTTGAACGGTTTATCGTTGATTATTCATTTGGCATAAGGGAATATTAAAAATGATGTAGTCTGTTTTAAGAACTAGAATATCTTAGGGAGATCCCAAATTCCATATATATACCGGGTGCGGGACAGAAATTGCAACACTTACCTAGTATATTGTTTACGCCCCTCTGTGTCAGTTAAAAGGATTCGATCAAAAATTATAAGAAATAAAAACTTTAATACCACTCTTTTTTTTCTTCTATATATCCGCCCTTAACAGCGACAACAGCCTCCAAATGGGACCTGAAGGCCTGACAAACAGACCGTATGTAATGAGCGTCCATTCCATCCCAGTGTTCATCAACGGAGGCCTTCATTGCTTCAATATTGGGGTGACGGATTCTGCAGGCCCTGGCCTGCACATGCGGCCAAAAGAAAAGTCCAAATGGCTTACATCAGGGCTGCAAGGAGGCCACTTTTCCCTATCTCAAAATGGGATGTTCTCTGATAAAAAAATCTGGGTGGATTTTGCTGTATGAGCTGGTGCTCCATCCTTTTGGAGCACCACTTCTTGGTTTGTAAATGTTGCCCCAACCCATGGCAAAAGTTTGGTGCGCAGCTTTTCAATGTACGTGGCAACATTCAAGCGAAACCCTCGGGGAAACCAAATCAATGGCATTGTATCCCCTGATGATGCCACAAAGCCCAGAGACATGGCTGAGGCTGGATGCTTGGTAGTGGTAATTGTTATAAGGTCTTCATTAACATCTTCAAAGGCCACAAACCTGTCATTTCTTTTATTTCTGACCGGATCCACAGTCCAGGTCTTTTCATCACTGAAGATGATGATCCTTCCAGCTGGTGCAGATTTCAGGTCATTGATCAGACCCTTGCAACGTTGGAGATGAGTCACTTTGATTTAAGGTGTCATTAATGGTCTCTCCAACATCACTAGGGACTTGCCACCACACTCCTTGACAGCCCTCCTGACCGTACTCTCATCAACACCAAGGTCCTTGGCATGAGCTCTCATGCTGGTGGTTGGAGCCCTTTGGATCACATCACAAATCAATTGGGGTTCCAATTTGTACTTGCTACCACTCCCAGATTTCCTTTCGATCCCTTGGTTCATGTCCAGCTTCTTCTTGAGGCGGTAAATGGTCGATCTTGCCACGTTCAGTTGCTTAGTAATCTCAGTTGGAGTCTTACACGCGCCAAGAAGCGTCAACACTTGAACTCTAGGGTGTCGTTCCATCTCTCTGCTAATTCTCAGAGGAAAATTATGATGACAAAAAAGCATAATCATAAACACTGCTACTAAAGTTATTTAGCGGAGCATTTTGTTCGAAACCTCTCGTAATCTCAAATGGATTTTTGTAAGTGTTGCAATTTCTGTCCCGCACCCGGTATATATATATATATATATATATATATATCATATCTACCAACTTTAGAATAACTATTAGTCAATCCAGGAGGACTTTAAGCATTATATTGAGATAAAATTATCGTGATTTAAATACCAAAAACACCCATTTTATAGGATTTAACTCTTTTTGATCTTTTCTAAACTATTTGTTTATTTGTAAAGTTCAAATAAATTTATTAAAGGAAGAATGAGATCAAAGATTGAAATCAAATATGAACACTCTAATTACTCATATAACACACTTGAGATCCAGACACGACAATAAACTGTACCATTTTATTTTTTTTTATTTACAGAAAAAATAAAGAGCTCAAATCTTTTAGGTATTGAAATCATTGATAACAATATTTTTGATCCTAAAATTTCCTTTACTTAAAAACTCTTGAAACTCACCTAGACAATATATTATTTTTTAAATGACATGGAAACTTAAAAATTATTTCATACATTTCGCCAATTCCTTTTTATCAATATATATCAAGCCAATTCTATTTGACCCATGAGACTTTTATAAAAAACATTATGTTATAATCAACGAAGTCATGAATGCTACAAATGAATCATTTAGTATTAGACTAAATTTTATTTAGTTAATAGACTAAATAAATATAAAGACATAAATATGAAGTATCATGATTTCAATAGATATTCAAGATGATTATGTAGAATTTATAGTCTACACTAATTTAGAGAAATTTGAAGAAGGTAATCCTTGAGTGAACTGATTGTTTTTTATTTAATATTTGTGGTAATGTCTTGTCTTGCTAACTTTTTTTCCGAGTCCAGAGCTGTGTTAATTAAAAACTCAAGAAAAAACTTTGTACAAACACCAAGACAGTCAAATCAAATTGATTCCTTAGTCCGTTGGATCTGATTAACTTATGCCAAAACCACATTTTTACCAATAAAAATCTAATCATCGGAGTTGTGCTTGGATATAGGATAACTATATTGGCCAATCAAATCATATTTTATTGTGTGTACATGTTTTGATAATAGAATAATGAACAAGTTTGCTAATAACGATATATGTATTTTAATAAATATTTAAGGTTCCATGCTTATTTAAAAAATATGGAAAGCCAACGATATTTTTTTATTTTGTTCCACAGTATGGACAAAAAAAGAGAATTTATATAAAATTATGTTAATGCTTAAAAATTTAATTAAACATGAATATATTTGAGCTACTACTTACACTTTATATATAAATGTGTATATATATATATATATATATATATATATGTATACCCATTGTCACTCACTAATAAATAATAAATACATTGCAAAAAACAATAAGAAAAAAAATTTCGATCCAGAGGAACTATAACTTCCCTTAAAAATAAAATATTTCACATGCGTATATAAGAATTCCTCAGAAAAAATATGATTGTATAAAAACTTTATATCAATACAAAATCTTACAACCTATTTGTGAGTTATTTATGTTATACTTTTATGGTCCAAAAAAGTTTCGCCAAAATAAGTGTATTTATGATGTATAAAAATGTACATCATTGTATCGATTGTATAAGACCTTCTATGAGTCGTCATATACATATACTAACTTTGTTCTGTTAAGACCATTTTTCCCTATAGAGATCGATTTTTTAATCCTTTAAATATATTTTATTTGGTTTGTTCTTTTGTCGTTGTATTAATTTAAGACTATAATGTCTTATTATGTATTTTGTACGCAACTACTTCGACTTTTATTAAGAACTGAAATACAGGAAAAAAAATATTTTTTAGCGACTATATTTGCCGTCATTCAAATTCATATACAACTAAGGGTCTACACATAAAGTGTATGTGTACATCCTGTTATATCATATACTTTTAGCTCATAATACTTCCACATAAATAACATAAATTGCAACAGAAGCAATACATTAGAATCTTAACTGACATAATGCAAAGATAGACAGAGAGAGTGGTCAGTACTCTCCTTACTCAACAAACGGCATTGCACATTAAATGAGGATTTAAAAGATGAACCCCTCCGGAATAAATCAATTAAGATGTAGTAAAACGGCATATGCACTTTGCAAGTGATTGAAATGCATATGAAAGAGCTTTTATCTTACTTGAACAACAATAAATCACTCCGTAATTTGTATTATAAATCCACATAAAAAGTTAAAATAAGTTCATAAAAGTTAACAATCTCGTGCTTATGAAAAGAATGAAATTAAATTATCTGACAAAATTACCTCTATAAATGAACTATCTGAAAATATCTAACGATCAATAATAACAATGGAATATTTATTATCTTTGGCTCCTTATTCTTAGTACTTTCGTAAACCTGTAAAGCAAACATCGAAAAACGAATGTTTATTTCGAACTAAGTATCCAGCAAAGTTTCATTCCGTCACCTGGAAATCCGGGATCTTAACGATGACCCTCATTGGTAGTTTTAATTGGTTGAATCTATAGTTAAACTCTAACCCTATCAATCAATTAGAATATACAAAGTATCACAGCATTTGGCATTTAACAAAGACCCCACTATTGAAAAAAAATATATAAGAATGAAATCGAAATATGTGGATTTTTTAAAATCATTTAACTCTCAACCCAAATTTATGAGCCCCACCCTTCCCCATTATTATATTCGATGTATCGGACCCTAAGCATGAAAACAAGGACGGCACTCAAGAGCGTTTAAAACAACTTGGGTCAGAGTGTAAGGGCGGCCACGTCCCGTTTCAAATACCCAATTAGAGCTCCTTAAAAAAGTAGTGAACTATGCAAAATATGTACTTTAAAAATGAATGCAAGTGTGAAGAAGAAGAAAGAAGAAAGACCTTCTCTTACATACACATATTTCTAAATACAAATAGGCTTAAAATTTGTCATTTTTTGCGCTGGCTGCGTGTGTGTTTCTTTAACGTTAATTATAAGTTCACGCCTTCAAAGCATTATGATTGTATGTACCTATGTGTATCAGCACCGATGTATGTACAATTATAATACACACACACATATATATTTTTATATCATTATGCATGGAAGGTAATTAAGTTAGTAAAGCTTGCGTGACGGGGCGGCCTTGCTAGAGTCTGAATATTCCTTTGGATGGTTGCTTCTTCTTCTTCTATTCTACATACAAGTCAAGGAGTCAAGAAAACTGACCTTAGGTAGAGATAGGCCGACTACATACACTTGCTTTGTGTCCGACTCATTCATTGTGTGTGGTCACTTTGAAACTAATATACATAGAGTAATAGTAATAATAATAATCAATACTCTAAGATAAATTTGATAATTTATTTTTGTTAATAAACTATAAAATAAATTACTTTCTCCCCCCCCCCGCCCCCTTCATTCTTTCTCTATGCCATAAAGAAAATGGTGTGGGCTCTACATCATAGTCTCTTTGTGGTGTTCTAATTAATTGCTTACAAAGGCTTGCACTTTAGAAACAACTAAAACACACAGTATAGAATCTAGAAAGATTTAGGGATCACAGAGGTCAACCCTGTAACTATATTGTTATATGTTTAAGGTGCTTGATACAGCATCCTAGCTCTTATTTTCATTGTGTAATGTTAGGCTGTAAAACCTACAACATCATGTTGATTTGTTTGTGTGCCCCTAGTATTATTTCCTCTTCTAGCATTTTCTATCATAGTTTAATATAAGATTGCAGCAAAATCAAAGTTTAAAAAAGGAAGGGTTTATAATGACGCATATTATATTTATTTCCTATGAAAGAATAAGTTTATTTCTTATACAAACAAATATATACTTTGATGAAATAAAGAGATTTTATTATGGACTCTTTTAATAATGCCACATAACGCACATACTTGGCATGAATGGTAGTACATTAAGTCAACCAAAATTTGGATTTTAATCCTTTAAAGCGTAAGGAATTCTTAAGTATAATATTTAAATAGAGGCATATATACACTCAGAGAGTGTAAACCTCCGCCGTCACGGGGTCCTTATGAGCCTTCCGAGGCGGATTTTTCACGACTGGGGCGGCGTAGAGGGACGGGGGAGGGTTTCCCTCGACGGAAATTCCGAGAGGAAGACGCTCCCGGCACCCGATTTCACAGCACAGCGACATCTATTGGCAGAGTAAGCTAACTTGAAATATTATTAGTATTTAGCTCATTTTGCATCTTAATTCTGCACTCAGAGATGCCAAAATTTAATCACTTGTTTCTTTTGGCATTTTCAACAACTCCACAAAGTTTCATCCGAATCCGTTCCGTACTTTTTGAGTTATCCTGCTGACAAACAAACCAACAAACCAACCAACCAACAAACCAACGCCAGTGAAAACAATACCTCCTTCAGCGGAGGTATAAGCAATGTTTCGCAAAATTCGATCTCTAAAGTTATAAGTTCAACATCATTAGAAGCGTGATCAACTCACAATGTTGAGGACAAAATTTCGACTCTCCAATAAGTATCAAGTGTATTTAAAAAGACCGTATATGGACCAAGTTAAAGAATAATGGTTATAGATATCCTCACCAATAGCATTGCCTATATTATATCGAACCACGTAAGCAAAAAAATCCAGTAATTTCAGCTATAGATAAATGTTCCTTAAACAAACAAATGTAAATAGACATAGGAAATATCCTTGCTCGACTCTCAAAATATAGAACTCGGATTCGATGTCTATGGATTGTGATCATTAAAAGGATCCTATCATACATGGACTTTTTAAAAGGCTGCATCGCTTATTCCTATCCATACCCATGCTGCATGGAACCTCAAAAGGACAAACTTTAGTTAAGATAAAAACTCAAGTTTGTCGCCCCTGTTTTTTTAAATAATCATGACAACAAGGAATCGCGAAAGATGTTAGGCTGTAAGATCATCATGTTGATTTGTTTATGCGTCCCTTGTATTATTTCCTCTTCTAGCATTCCTATCATGGTTTAATGATTTAAAGATACTTTGAGAGATGGAAAAGGAAAGGGAATCAAGTTACAGGGAGGAAGGGGAGGGTGGTGTTCTGAGGGTGGTCCTTCTACGTATATATATGTCCTGACAATTTCCTAAGAATAAAAAAATCCTCTTCTAAGCTTCTGGTTCTCTAGTACACTCTGACGACTTTTTTAAATATATATTTTTCCTTGTGAAAGCGTCGTCGTAAGAGTAGGACGGAAATGGAGAAGGAAGGTCTAATGTAATTAAGACGGTAATTAGATACATAGAAGAAGTATACAGCGAGAGAGAGAGAGAGAGACAAGAGTGATTGGGAGGGGAATTGAGAATCCACATCTATGAGTTATACAAAAATGTACCTTCTTCTCAGATGTAGGTAGCTAACGAGACAAGGGTGATGTGAATGGAGGGGAAGGATGGAGAAAGGGAATGGGGAAAGCTTGCTCCTATGAAAAATACTATGACAAGTCTTGGACAATGAGTTCCTAATCCGAGAGAAAAGGAATCCAATGACCAATCAGGGGACACCAAATTAAAAAGAGAGAAGAAAAGCAATTTATCAGCAACAAAAAATACCTGAAGTTTTGCTCTTGTTTTAAATAATATTGTATTAATATAATTTCATCCATAAAATATTCATTTTATCTGTTAAATAACTATATATTATAATGTTATTTTCTTATCCCTACTAAATCGTAAAAATAAGCAAAAAACCTGCTTTCGTTCATGAATCAAAGATTTAGAGTTTAGTAAAGTCAAATTGGTTTCACGAAATATTTTACCATATAGATATTATTATATTTTTAGAGCAAAACTCTACTGCATAAAAGAGAAAGGTAGTGTGTCAGCTGATGTATTTATGACCAATTAATCAAAACATTGAAGGTTTTGTTTTCTAATGACTAATTCATAGTAAGTTAAATAAACCTAGCAATACCTGAAAGTAGTCAAAATATTTATATTGGAATACTAAGTAATTTACTTACTAAAGATGAAGTCATAGGATATTAGCTTGAGTTTCTCCATAACTTTTTCCCGTACTTCATTTGACATGCTTGTCCGCACTACATAGGGTCCTCTTGTTGACTCCGATTGGCTATTGCAAGGGTAATTCGTCGAAAGTACGCAATATTATTTTTACAACGAAAGTTTCCATTTTTATTTGCTTAAGATAATGATTCAATGGCTTTGGTTTTCAATGTTTATATATTTGTTTTATGGTCTACTTAAAACGATTTAATGTTCCCATAGTTACATAATCAATACAATATGTTTTAGAAGAGTAGGGACGTACCATTTTGGCTGAACCTCTTGAAATATATTGTAGTTTTTTCGTCAAATAACAATGTAAAATATATATTTTTTTATGGATTATTTGACAACTGCGTTTTAAAATAATTGTAGTTTCCTCACGAAACAGTAAGTATTCGAACAACGCTTGCAATTTATTAAAATATATTACAACTGTCTTTGATCAAAACTTTAGAAGGTAATATAATTCATATACTAAATATTATCGGTAAATAAATAGATCGTGGATATCTCAAATCGTTTTATGAATAAAAAATGAGAGCACTCTTAATGAAACAATTGAGTAGAAGGCTGCTAATTAATTTCTAGTTTAGAAAAGAAGCATATATTAGGATGAATATGTACTTGAAGTACATAATTCAGTTTAGAAGGACTGCAAAATAAAAGTAATATCCAATTTAAAAATATGCCGAGCCAAGACTATGCTTCATCACAGATTCACTCTACAAAGTCTTATATAATAACACAATAATGTAGAGGTTATGAAATAAATATAGCTTTTTTATTCCTCTTTTTATTATTTTTACTATAAGAATACATATATCAACTACAATCTGCATATTTGCATCTATAAATATTGGAGAAAAACATCTTTGTTTCTAATAATAACTCTAAACGAAAGCAATAAGCAATTCGAAAGTAGTGAATATATATATATATATATATATATATATATATATATATATATATATATATATATATATATATATATATATATATATATATATATATATATATATATATATTTATTTATATACACACATAAATATTTATTTATATATATGTACACTTATATATATAAAATGAACTCCTTTCTCGGAAGTGTGTATATTTTTTTATCTTTCAAAGTAAACATCCCCTCTTTCTTATTTGACCTTTGTTCTAGTTCCTTTTTGGACTCATCTGTTACCCGCAAAGATGATGTTGATGACGAGCTTGATATTCGTCGTGTGTGTCTTGAAGGAAATACTTATCATATCCACACACACACACACACACACACAGAACTAGTGAGAGGCCAGGAAGCAAAAAAATATTTGAAGTTCATCCAAAAAAAAAAAATGTAAACCTTACACCTTCAGCTGAAAGATTAAAAACAGAATGAGCTGTGCTCATTTTGTGGTCAGGCTTTCAATAAAATATGAGATTCTACATTCTAGATATAAGCTATATATGTATAAGTGAACGTGTTAAGAAAATTATTGCTTTTTATACAGTAATAATAATAATAATAAAGAGAACACCTCGCTTGACCGCGAAGGTCAGGCTTCGTTATTATTATTAAATACTTTTTGTAGCCATTATAGCCGAGAGAGTTCTGTATATATATATATATATATATATATATATATATATGTGTGTGTATGATGTGCTTGTGTTAGAAACGGGAATGATGATTTGAAAAAGAGATGTGTGAAGAGAGATGAGAATATGTCATGGACTATTCACAATAATTCCAAGAATCCTTCATTGCCCAGGTCTGCATTTCAAGAAGAAGAATATTGAAAAAAGCTGTCCATGCCTTCTGCAATCGTTCGTTTGATGTGTACTTAGTTTTTTATTAAGAAGCTTAACCTTAGAGTTATTGAAAGTCGTAGATAAGTTATTTTCCCCTCTCATTACTGACAAAATCCATTGGCATCGTATGAATCTATTTAAAGTGCCATCAGAACGTGGAAAGTATTATTCTTGAGATTTTTTTATAATATAATGTTTAATTTTATAGAGTCATTTTTAGGTTTTTTAAATATAAGCTGCAAATAAAGAGAAATAAATCTATTCGTTCTTGGATTTATATAACTTTTGAAACAAAGTGTGCCTTCTTTTATTTATGACTTGATTCACCGTGATGAGGCTATGTTGGTTAATGTTTAATATATATTTAGTATATTTTTTATAAAAACCGGAATATTTTTTTAATATGATGATAAATGAAATATAATAACAATTCGAAACGATCTTAAGTAAAAAAATAAAGAGTTCTTACCCTTTTGTTGAATATAATCGAGGATAGATATAGTCATAATCTTTCCATTCATCCTCAGGATTCAATACTGATATTTGCCTGTTTTGCACTTTGATCTAAACTCATTTTTGTACAAATGTTCATTCTTGAACATCCTATAAGAAAGAATATATCCTAGTGTCTACAAGAACATACTTTTAAAAAGTTAAGGATCGTATATCGAAGACAATATATGCGTATTCTTCTTACGCAAATAAATAGCTGACATATTGTGCATTAAAGGTGTCATCGCGTGTCTTGATCACCGAATGTGTGTGTCATTTGCACATTGGCACTTGCTTATGCATCTCTAACAACTAACTTCAACTGGACAACGTTCATTTCAGCCAAAATAAAAATGTATCGAATATTTACTTCATTTGGGACATTTCCATGGGAAAGTATATCACGATATGTATACAGAAGCAACATTACCTACGAACACAAGAAGAATAAAAGGAATATCAAGTGAAGCACAAAGAAGAACAAAAAATATAGAGTAGCTACTATTGAGGGTATAAAAATAACTAGGCTATCGGATTACACTCTCTGCGGCTGTTTAAAAACTCATGTGTGTGTGTGTGGTCTTGACTTGCAATTTTTGAAGCAATTACATTGCACAAGGAGCAGCAAAAGCACAGAACATCACGCCAACCCCTCTTGTACGACTTTTATCCTATGTCTAATTAGAGTATAGACAGATGAAACAGAGAAATCACACACCCTTGAGGTAAGTATTATTATGATTATGTTTTTCCCTACAAAAAAATCATTCTCATTTCGAATTTACACTTTTAAAATATGAGTTTTTAATTTCTATAGCCAGGAATTAGCCTCCTAGCCTCCCTCCTCCCTAATGACCCTTTCAAATAGTCTTTTAATAACAGAGCGGGAAAAGGGCTTGAATGTCAAATTAGCCACAATGAATGAGGGTACATTTTTTCTTCTTTTTTATACTTTTCTTTAGGCTTTTTTGGTAAGAAAAAAGAAGCAGCAAACCCCTTCGATTAACCGTCAAAGCACTCCTCCAATGAAATAATGGTCTATAAACATTGAAATAATAGTTTTTTAAATGATTTTTTTCTTCCTCCCTTTCAATCCCTTCTCACTTCATGGCTTCTCATCAGAGAGAGAGAGAGATTAGATTTTTGAAAAAAGGAGGCAACCTGTGGTATGTGGCCATGTTTTTTTTTCAATCAATCCATAGTTCACCTCCCACCTATTAATACTATTATTATTATTACTATGGAGGAAGCAAATTGCTTTTAAAGAAAATGGTTTCTTCCTTTAAATATATGTGTGTTTGAAGGTTTCATTAGATATTAGATTATATCCAATCCTTCCTCCTCCTCATACCTCCTATTATATATTCCCCTGAACAATATTATAACTGCACGAATAATTAATATTCATCCCTGATTCCTCTTACATTCAGCATGTTTTCTCTTGAAGCCTAATGATACTTTATACCTAAGTTTAATTTGATATTTTAAAGCGTAAAATAACACGGCATGAATCTCTCTCTCTCTCTCTTACAAGGGAAATAATGTACTATTTTGTGGGTGTTCCGCTTGTGTTCCCCATTATTAGGAGTATATACAAGTATGTACTATTTGCTGGGATGTGAGTATTTCTCAGGAATCCTTGATCATCACGAAATCGTGTTTTTGTCAATTTTTTAAATAGCATTTTAGACAAGAAAAAGAAAATCTTAGGATTTCTTCTTTGGGTGCTCATTTTAATGTATGAATCGATATTAGTAAAACTAGTAAAGAGAACAATTGAAATGGAAGGTAATGAAACATAGGTAAATGTTAAAAAATGAGAAATTGGACGGCATTAAATCACTAAAGAAATAAAAGTTCTTATTTACATTAATGAATACATTGTATAATTATATAGCTGTTATTATTAATTACATGTATTTGAGGAATCACAACAAACTATTCTTTATGTGGGTCTCCGAAATCCATCAGATTGATAGATATTATATATATATATATATATCAACGCATATTGTTGAAAGTGAGTTTTACCCAATTATAAAACAAATGCAAGAAGGAGCTCGTTAGCTCAGTGGAAGCTTGCTCAACTCCCATGAAGGGAATGTTAATTTTGGCCGACCTCATTAACAAGATCCTATCTTAGACAAAATAATTTTATTAATAGAATTCTTATTCAAATCCATATAAATGCACACCTATCGAATCAAATAGGGGAAAAAGTGATTGTTAATAAACGCCTATACACGCCATTGAAGTTTTATAAGCTTTATCTCAGTCCAAGTTACTTAAGAAGGATCTTTATAGAATCAACAAACCTTAGACAAATAGTTAGTATTACAATCGTAGACATTATTTTTATCAAATAAACATATGTATCTCTAATACAGTCATGAAAGTTTTAAGCTTAAAGCGTTTATTTTTCCCCCATATAGCATAGCTGTTTGTTTCTCATGGCCTATTATATAAACCATGTCCTCATATTTATTATTGTTTGCGTTCATCCTTAATGTACACTTTGGTTATTTCTGGCTTAAAGCTTATAGGCGAGGCCTACTCATATCATCATCATTAATAGTATAATAATAATACTCATCATGATTTAGAGTAAATGCTTATAATTGAGAGTTGTCGGCCCTTTTCTCACGATACTTCCCTCGCGAGAGCTGCCTGCGTCGTAATCAAAAGTGTTGGAAATCAAATTATAGACGTCCACATTGTTTTATTCTCTCTCTCACACACACACACACACTTTCCATGCTGCTGTTGTTGTTATTATATCATAATAATAATAATAGAGCAAACAGCCTGTGTGGTCTTTTCATAGGTGGGTTACTTCACTTCAATCTCGGTCTGCATAATAATGTGTAGTGTGTAACTACATTCATGTATGTACATTAGTGGGCATCGACGAAGCCCTCTTGGGAGCTTCATATTTTTGATATATTCAGCCCCTGTTTCAAGAACCTTGGACGCCATTTTTAGACTTTCTAATCAATAATATCCAATCTTTTTTTATATCAAAAGTCTCAATACTTTATCCCGATGTCACGCCATATGCGCAGCATATATTACGTGTCCTATATTTTTATTAGATTCTAATTATATACTAATTTGCTAATCAGTGTTATGTTTGTCCCAAAAGCCTTTACAAGGATTAAGAAATCAATTCCTCAAGAATCAAGAGAGAGTTTGTCTTGGAGACAACATACCCTATTTAGCGACCAAAGGTCTCCCTATGTAATAAAACTTTATTTAGTTAACATCAAGAGAAAAATATGAATATAAAACTTATATAATAAAATATACAAGCTTTGTATTACATACCTAAACATCGTACTCTCATTTATTGTGAAACATACGCAAAGTGTTACGCGCCAATCATCTTCCAAGTGCACTGTTATATTCTACTATGAACAATGGCATATAAAATTACTTAAATATAGTTTATTTTGGCTAAAGAGTAATACATAATTTTACTTGAGTCCTATACATTTCATTATCTTAAATATCTTAAGCCTAGTCTTAGACAATGCTCACTAATCTACATACTTGTGTGGGGAGAACAGTTTCGTTTTCTTCATTATTTCATAGGTGAGTTATTGCAAAATGAGAAATGCTTTAAGTTGACTATAAGGTCTTATTTTCGCTCCTCAATCTCTGTTCGGAATGGTTCTTTAGTGTAATACTTTTTTTGAGAGAGAGAAAATGGGCATTGAAACATTTAGATATGTCCAAAGAGGCTTATAATATGAACTTAAGATCGAGCAGATATAATTACAAAATGGAGTGCTGACCACTTAAAAATAAATGAAGTGTCTTAGCAACTTAAAATAGACAATATTTTTATCTTAGGTGTCAAAGTAATACCACTAATTTAGCATAGAAAAGTATAAACAACAGACTTCCTCTAATCCACTTATATTATATTATTAAACTTTTATAAGACAATGAACGTTAAATGTATTCCGCTGTCATAAAAATTTGTTATATTAAGTTGATATTTTACCAAATCATGAGCACTTAGTAAAGTCAATTATTCGTTCGACACCAGCATCGATTTTTTTTGAAGTATTTACCCATAACTATTTTCTATTTTGTCCAGCTACATTATGTATAAACACGGCTTCTTTTTCTAATAAATTAATTATCTATTATCCTGTTGTAAAAATGACTTTAGAAGCTTGGGGAGTATTATAATGTAAATAGTTGAAAGGAACTATCAAAGCCCTTAGTTTTTATATTCTAGATCCATTCTAAAGAATGATTGGCTAATGAACTCTGCAAAATAATAAAATTCAATTAAGGCTGAGCTTTTAAGACTATCCTTTCAAAAGAAAATATTGCATGCTAGGTTCTTGGCTTTAAAACATGCTAGCTTGATGATTGCAGTCTCCTTGGACGAAATATGTTTAGTAAATAATATGTAATTAGGAACGCAGGACCTCAATTAATATTTATAAGTATACAAAGAAGAAGGAAATTGGCGTCCCTTTTCACCTTTCAAAAAGATACTTTTATTTTCCTCTTCCTTTGTGTTACCAACATTTAATAGGAATCAAATATTATTTATTATGGATATGATTCTCATTTTGGCAAATTCCTCATGAGAGGTGCTTTGATAATACTTTAAAAAGCGAATAATAGTAAAATAATAATAATAAAACCACACAATAAATCTTGAAGTTATCCCCCTCAGGTCACTATTAAAAAAGAATGAAAAATATATTTTAACAAAAAAAAAATTCTTCTTTCTTCCCTATTAAATACAGTGTTTCTTCTTCAGACACGTAATTTTTATTTGAAGCTTAAGAGAGGAATTTAATTATCATAGGGGAGAGCAGTAGTCATAAAAGAAGGCATTTTAGTACAGAGGCAAAGTCGGCTTCTTGTCCCCTGGGTCATGTTCTTAATTAGAGAGTAAGTTAGCCTCTCATTTGTGGATTTCTTTCTTATGTACATATTATATCTATGTAGTGTTGGAGAGGAACGAAGGAAATCATCTTTTATTAAAGTTCCATTTGAAAGAGTTAAAAAATGGTACTTAATTTATGTTAATGAATATGCTGAATATGTCTATTTACAACTGATTTTTTGTGGAGTCAAAAAAGCATAATCGGTAGTATCACCAGAATAATGATACAAATAAATGTTGACTCACAGAGGGGAAGGTCCTTTTTGGTCAACCTCATTGATAAGATTCTAGGTTCGAGTGACTAATTATCACGCTAGATTGCTTATCAGATTGCTATGCAGTTGGAAGCTGCAATTCTATCGAACCATATAATCATAAATAAATAAAGATCATACAAAATATTTGTACTAAATTGATCGGTTATTTTGGGGTTTAATACAATATATTTCATTTCTCAATAATAATATAGTCCATACCATTGATAAAATTAACTCATTAAGTTAATGACATGTGTCAAATCCTTATGTATCACTTTATTTTTGGAAAATATAGGAAGAGATAAGTTTGTAGTGTTTGGTTTTCGCGGGCAATTTGAAGTGCAAACCCTTTGGTAACTATTATGAACAGCTGGAATCTGTTAAAAATATATAAAATATTATGGTTTGTTTCGGGATAAAGTAATAGTGCATATGACTTTTTCCTACTGAAAACTGAATTTGGCGTAAATACGTATTAAATCAATATAAATAAACAATTAAGTTACAATTTATACACAAAAAAAGTAAATGATTACTTATAGATACTTTGATATAGTAACAAGCAAGTCACAAACGATGATATGGGAGTTCGATAGCCGTTTGCGTAAGGTGTATTCAACTCTTAGTGTTGAGGGCGCAGGTTCGAATCCCGAGAGGGTATGGTCATGTTTGGTGTATCTCATTAATAAGATCCTAGATTCGACTAGGACAAATTATAATGCTATATTGCTTATTTATATCCAGTAGGATGCTGCAATTCTATCGGACCATATAGGCAACACAAATGATGAAAAAGGTAGGATTTATCATCTAGTATACTATCATGAATAAGCTAAGATTAATATATAATATAAAATTTAATTCATGAACGGAAGTATCGAACTATGTCCTTAGGAAACTTCCTCTGTGAATCCTCGAGACGTAAGTTGTAAGAATACAGATTTCCTCTCACAACAGCCTATTTTCAATCCAGTGTCTACGTATGTAAATACTCTACGTATATTTTCACACAAAATAGAGCTCCATCTATTTCCATTCAACATGGACTTACAACTTATCTTCTTTAACTAGGTTGATGCACACACTGCAAACATCCAGCTACATCTTATCCTTGCAAGCACACTTCGGAATGTATGCTTTTTCGCATTTTCTACATTAATTTTCACACATTCGAGTGGGGAGGATTTTTTAATTCAATTATATTTACGAGGAGACGATTTGAGAAGGCAGATATTTTCAAAGAATTGTCCTAGAGAAGTTTGACACACACACACACTCTCTGGAATTCAGTGTGGTGAAGCGGGTCTTTGTTTCTTTCCTAGCTGTGAAGAAAATGCAGGCTGATGACAAACACAATGATGTATGCCGAGTCCTTAGAGCAAAAAGAATATTATTATTATGTATCCAGCTCAATTTAATTAATCTCCCCCTCTCAAAGAAGATTCATTTATCAAATGGCCTGCAGGAGTAAGGCATGGATAGGGGTATCAATTAATTATATAAGAATATAGTCTTAATTAAGCATCATTTTAACTGTCAATATTCAGGCAATGAGAGGCATTTGTCAGCCGGGAGAAATTATACATACTTCATGCCTCCCTATTCTAAGAAACAAATAAAGCCACCCAGTGCGTTGAATATTCCTTATTTTCAGATTGTATACAAAGAAAATGTTTGTGTACTTCAAAGATACAGAGAGGAGGGGGACTTGCATTCATTACCAGCTGGTTGTTCACGAGGAATGTGAGTTTTTGAATGAGCATATTCTTCCTCTGAGTCCGTCACATACATCCAGGGAGACAAAGTCCTATCCAAATATTGACGTAGAATACCTCTTAGTTGACTCTATACCACAGAATTTGCATAACAATTCTTCTTCCTCTATCATATGAATAAGATATGAACAACCATGGTTTTATTCCTTTGGAGTTTAAATAATGAAAAAAATTAGCATAGTGCACACATCTTGGGGAACATTATTTTCAAATGTTTCCCTTCTGTCTCTCTCTCTCTCCCTTGGCAGTTTAAGAGATTAAGGGGGGATATTGGGGCATATAGGTGTCTCATCCCACTAATCTACCAACATATAGTCACAACAGATTGCCCAGATTAGTCCTCATATAAATACATGCTATACAATTGAATATATACATATACAGGGTGGGGTGTGGAATAATGGGGAACCCCAAGTGACTTTGGGAAGTGATTGACGGATCTTCAACAAAAAAAAAGTTATATATCCTTAATTGTTATCTTCCTTCCAAAAAGGTGTGCTCCGTGAACTCACGCTATGCTCCTAATTAGTTTGCTAAATACAACCCCTATCTATTATGAGATCAGCTCTTACGCTGATATATCTGTTCAACTCTCGATGTTGAGGGTGGAGGCTCGACTCCTGAGAGAAGAACTGGTCTAAAAGATATTTTTTAATACTGTGTTCTTCCATTATATTATACATATATATATACATAGTATTCCTGTATTAGTTATGCTGGAAATTGAATGGACGACTTTTAAATTCTGGAGCCTAAAGAAATAGTTTTAAAAGTACTTTTATATTCATGAATATAGCATTTAAGAGATAAAATGGTTTATAATCAAGTACATTTATAATAAATGTATAGCTCAAATATGGTATTATTCGCTTAAATATAATATTATAATCCCAATAAGCAATAAGTTTGTTCCCTGGAATAACATTTTGAAAACCCAACACAAATATTAACCTTACTTAACCAATGAGTACGTTACTTTATGTAAATAAGCCGTAAAAATAATATGAGCATGTTTATCTACGCATTCATTTTCTCCGCAGACAATAAAAGCTATCAGCATCATTCATAAATATGATTACACTTGTCTTCTTCACACCTTGGACTCTCGAGATAAGGAGGTGCCCTATTTATTTATTTTGTTTCGAGGCTTTTGAAGCCAGATAAAGCTTAAGCTAGCATGTGATTAGTTACACTTGACTTACCGAGTATGCTAGTAGCGAGTGGCATAAACGTATTGGAATAATGAGGATCTGTTTATCATGTTCATGGACACAAGTCTCACTCCTTATAGTACTGGCCCTCCTTGGCATAGGCCTCTATAAGCTTGAGGAAGACATTCGAGTAACCGTAGAGGAGGTTCGAAAGAGTGTCGTAAGTGGTATATTAACATATATTTGAAAATACCGTAAATGTATTTATATGTATCTTCAGCCAGAACTCGTTGGATCTCATGGCTATCTCTGGAGGAGCACTTCATGACGACTTCCGACGGATATATCCTTCTTATCCATCGGATTCCTTCGAACCAGAAAGGGAAACAGGGTCCTCCTGTACTTCTCGGACATGGATCCTCCATGGGTAGCACGGGATTTCTCCTGGGGCATCCAAAAGATCATCTCGGATACGTTCTTGCAGATAATGGTGATCTTTGTTTTTCCATTTTTTTCCTTTATAATTTTTTCCGGAGACTTTAGTACTCATCTAAATATCATTGCAGGCTTCGACGTGTGGCTCATAAACAACCGAGGAAATAGTTTCTCACGGAACAGCAGTATTCACAAAGATATATCCACATCCTCAAAGGCATTCTGGACTTTGGTTTTGAGGAAATGAGTCTCATTGACTACCCAGAGACCATCGACTTCATTTTGAAGAAAACGAAACAAAAGTCCCTATTCTTTATTGGTATATCTCAGGGGCATCTCAGTATCTGGCTCTCCTCTCGGACTTGCCTGCCTACAACGCCAAGATTCGAGCTGGAGTCCTTCTTGCACCGGCTATATACGTTAATAGCTCGGCTGCCTTTGCTTTCCGATTTGCTCCTATCGGATGTGTTTACAAATATATAGTTGAGAATCTATTGGGACGCTATGAGGCCTGGATGACCAAGGATTTTCCTTTGGGGTGCCCATCGATTCTGTTCCTCGGGTGCACCTCTGCATGATCACTGTCCGTATCTTGGATCCCTGTTCTATGGGAACACCACGTTCAACTACGACGAGCTGCCGGCCATTGCGGATCTCTTATTTCAAGGTAAAAAAACTAGGACAAAAAAGCAAATTACAAAATGAATATCATTTACAGTATGATTTTGATTTTTTTATCAAATACCAAGATGGTGAATCAAAAGACGAGTCCTTAAGTCAAATTCCGGTGTGAAAACGTATGTATTATCTATAACAAACCAAATATATAAGGAATGGTTGTTGAATGTTCATTGAGGAGGTAAATGCATTGCTTCTAAAGCATTTCATTCATCCAAGAGATGGTGAGATATCGTTTTTAATCGGCAGCAAGTTCAACTTCCTCCATTTCTATTCGATAATGTAAAAAAAGTACCTAAAAACCCATCTACAATGTTTATTTTGTTTGTATTACACATTACCTTTCGGTTTTTATATCCGACTATCTTATTTTAGATTTGTATAATGGGAGAAAGAGATTGAATAAATACATAAGTATTGAAAGATAAGTACTAAGTATTTTTGGCGTAATGTCTTTCTCCCTTCGCTCCATTAGGGTCAAGCTACCGCTCCTACGATCATTCTCACAATGGTACAAGTCCAATGCCTTTCAGAAGTACGACTTTGGCTCGGAGGAGGCTAATTTGCAGCGCTACGGAGTGCCCTACCCACCCTCTACGATCTCCGCAAAGTAACCGCCAAAACACATTTCATCTTGGGAGGCCGAGATGAAGTCGTCGTCCTAGAGGATGGCCTTCGCCTCCTCTCAGAGCTTGTTTCCGCAAAGACGTCCAAGAAGGTCCTCTTTGATATACCCACACCGACTTTGTTGCCTCGACCCACTCCAAGAGCCGTCTTATCCCTCTATCCTCAAATATTTGAGGAAAGCGAAGCATTCCATATAACACATATTGTATAATTTTTATTTTGCAATCTCAGGCGTTGAAAATGGGGAATGCTCTACATATTATTATATAAATGAAAATATTTTACACTCTAAGGCTTGAAATATATATATATACCACACACATATCTATACCCACACATTTTTTATTTCACTCCTTTTTTGCGTGAATTCTCACATTTCGCACAATCAGAGTGTGATATTGTACAGCATGTTTTGTGCCTGTGTGCTAAAAAAATGTAAATAAATATATAATAGCCTTAATATTGAGACGACGCTTGCTTCGACGTGTCGGATAATAAGTCTTTTTTTGGTACTTTATATACCATAGAGAGTTAACTTAAAAGATATTGATTCATCAACAGCTCCATTGCTCTTAAGGAGTTAAAGAAATGTGGGTTTTTATATGTTATACCGATACATATATATATATATAATGCAAACAATACTGACATAAATATAAATTATTTCTACTCATTGATTTTAAAAAACTGTACTTGTTATGATATAGCATACATTTTTAATCTTTCATTTGTTTTTTGGTAATATTTCATATCTTTCGAACGGCAAAAACGAAGTATTATTGAAAATCACCTTACAAAGTTTTTTTCCACTAAAATAAACATAAATATTAATTTAAATTGAGCTGCAGTAATTTTCTTCTAAAGATACACTGAATTTTTATTATTTTACTATAAAGAAGTTTTAAATAACATGACCATTGATATACAAAACTCCCAAAAATTTATATCGTCGCTGTTCAATTTTATTTCAAATGAATTTTTTATGAATTGTTTTTTTACGTTTCATATCGTCTACTCACGGCAAGAGGTCCGTTTTAGCATTTCACTGATTGTAGAAAAAGTGTGGCCAGCTAAAGGCATCAAAACACCCAGTCTTAGAGATCAAATTCTATTTGTATGTAAACTTCAAATTGTTTATCCGACATTTCTGTCAAACTTTTATGTATAATGTCCAGGGACGTGCTAGATTATTGTATTTTATAATTATAAGATAGAATTATTGCATATTGCAGAAATTCCTCATATTGGCAAGGTTACATAACGATTTTTTTTGGCAATGGTATAAGATATGAGAATGAACACCTTATTTCCACTAAAAGCGTTATTATCATTGTGATAATTATGAAAATTGAACAAAACGTGTAGTATTAAAGGACAACTAAATTGTAAAAAAACAATAAATTTATAGAACAATTTGTAGGACAAAATACTAACAAAATAGTATATTTCATTTTTTTAATCAAAAAAAATCCTATTAAACAGTCCAAAAACCTTAGAAATATATATTTGCTTGACTACTCCAAACATGGAAAGATAAGATTTCGAGCAATCCTTAGAAAAAAATATACGATATAACTCGAATTCAGACAGCACAAGTTACTAGAAAATCGTCATTTTGTACCTAAAAATGACCTTTATTAAACTTTAAAGTAGTTTGGATAGTCACAAAATTGGCCTTTGAAGGCTGAAACTTTCCCAATCTCATTTTTTCATCACTACACAGCATAAAATCCCATGGAGCAAAAAAAATCGGAGCGATGGACCTAAAAAACGGGACAGTCTGATGATTGAACACTGACTCTCCATCAACGTTTATATCGCACAATCTCAATTTCTTAGAGTGTGTATTGAAGAGGCGTCTAGAGCAATAATACTCTATAGAATTGATTTTCTATATTATTTAAACATCACCATTACATACCTTTTTTACTTTATTTTAAAAAGATGCATTGAAATCCTAAGCACTCATATATTCTCACGAGATCAATAGATGTATTTACAACGAAGCCTTCAATCAAGGAAACAGGAATGACATGATAGGACGAAGAAGAATATAAAAGTATTGAATTGAGATTGTTTCCCTCTCTTACTCATTTCATTAGGTGCCTATATATGTATGTATGTATGAAGTATAAAAGTAGGTACGTAATCAGAAGATGCTGACTCACAAGTGATATCACATTTCAAAGAATGTAACTAATAAAAGCTGGGAGGTACTGGAATGAAAATACACTAAATGAAAATAATAATAACTATGTTTTGATTCTCATAAAAACTATGAATGTGTATATATATATATATGAATTAATGAACAAATGAGCCTTAAGAAATAGTGTGTACTTATTTAGAAGGAGGAGAAAAAAGTACTTTAATGCCTTAATTGCATATTATATTTATATATAATATACAGAGAGAGAGAAAGAGAGAGACTTCTATAACGATACTAATAATGTCATTTGCAAGAGGCGTATCTTCTTCTCATATATATATTTTTTCTTTCTTCTCTGGTGAAACCCTCCCATTAAGAAAAAGTTAATTGCTGGAAATAATTAGAATGGGGACTGTTAGTAGAATATATGTTTATTTTGTGTTGTACAATTTAATAGGGATTATACAAAAAAAATCGTATCATTTCATTTGCTTAAGATATTCCCCATGCTTAAGACGCAAGTACTTGACAATTATTCTGTTGTACTACTATATGGTTCAATATATGTGTATCCATAAATAATATTTTACGTTCAGATTAGTCAAACTTAACTATGATTTTTCTTTAAGCTAGTTCAAAAAAATTTTAAACTCCCTGAGGGATTTCCATTTGCGAAATAACGTAAGCAAATGATGATTTGTTTAATAAAACAGTCAGGACTAGTGTATGAGATCTTTCATGAGTTGATAGAGTATAAAAGTTACTATAGTTAGCAGTGTGTTAAAAGTGTATTATTGCCTTAAAGTGTATGTTAACTTTAATACAGTATATTTATGTTAATTATATGATAAAATATTTAAAAAAAGACACTATAATTTTTATCATTTTAATGTGTCCAACATTTGTAATTGAAGCATGTCATACAAAGATAAACTACCTAGTCTTTTGTCACTACATAAAAGTCATATTTCCTATTTACTTGGTCAGGGAACTAGTTTAAAAGAATAATAAAATGTCAATCCCCTACCAAAACATATGAAATGCTGTTATCTTTAATTGTATGTACTTATAAATAATAATGATACGTTTATGGAATCCTGCCTAGCCCTTTACGACTGAATTATTTCCCCCATTGATTAGCATTTCTGCTGTATTAAACAACTTTCTTTGAGTAATAACTTTTGCAATACGCAAAAAAAGTATGCACCCAATTTTGAACTTTTTTTTTCCATAACTGATGTTAAATTTTTATAAAATCAAAAAAAAGACAAAACAAATTATCTTTTGATATTCATATATGAATACATTTTTATTTCATATACAACTTTAATTTGAATGATAATCTGAGAAACCATTCGTGTGCTTTCCAAATCAAAGTTTTATATTACATTTTTTACTTATCAATTATTTTTTGCATCGGTTCTGTTATCATAATTAATTGCTCTGGAAAGAAATGCCACATCGTTTTTTCCATGTACTTCATGAAGTTTGGGAGATGGAAGTCCACGTTTGGTATGATTTTTTTTAAATTTCTTCTACAATAAAAGCGTAAATATATATTCTAAAAGCAAAGTAGACATACAATGAAATAAAAACTCACTGGACAGTTGTGCAAATACAAATACATAAATAAACATTATAGTTTAAAATTACATCCAGTGATAAAATAACCTAATATAAAATTCTACTTGTTAACGGATAAAAATTGTCTATGTCTTTTATCATAGACTTGATAGCAGTCATATATTGTACTGAACTTGATGGCACAAATCGGACCAGGTCTCTGCCCATATCCATCCAGTGATGATGACGATGAGGGGTTTTTAATTCAAAAGAAGCGTACCTTGGAGCAGCACCAATGGATATCGCTTTTAGGTCTTCGACGTCGACGAAAGAGTTAGCGGTCAGTTTTATGATTTTCCAGCCATTATCAAGCCAATGCAACTGAAATTTTAAAGACTGGTCATGGCATAACGTCTTCTTTCTTTACTTCTAGTGATTTGCATCTCTTCTATATAGCAAACCGGAATTAATTATATCACTTTAGTTGGATCTTGCTGTATAATATGAAAATATGGTTTCTCAACTATTTCTGTGATGCAAACTTAGTAGAAAATCTTTAAGAAAATTAAAGTTCCTCTACATCAACTGAATTTCCTGAAAAAAAAAAATAATGTTTATTTGTGTTTCATTTTAACGCATTAGCTTTGGTTTTTATGTATTTATGTACATTCTGTAAAATTAAACTGTGAAATTTAAAAAAATAAAGTTCCTTGGTATTTTGTTGAATTTAGCCATTTTGTACAATGACTTGACTTTTCAAATGGATCAATTTTATATTTAGTCTCATCTTTGCTTTCTAAAATAAATTAAAATCTAGAGCACAATCAAAAATTATATATATATATATATTACGTTATGGAAAGGTATTTTATTATCTGCTAGAAGCGTTCACAAAGGATATGAGAAGCGACGCATGAAAAAAGAGTGGGGTGTCATTTCTTTTTTAAACACGTAACACCTTGGCTATCATTTTATTCTTTATTTCCCACAGTTTATTAGGTTCATATAATTATAATATATGATATTACATAGTTCATAAGATCTTTGTATTGGTTTTTAGAACAGCTAATTCCAGCCGATTAGTAGATGTTCCACACAAAAATAAAGGATTACAAATGAATCCTGAAACGGTAAGATGTGTGAGTGACCAATAACCATCAAGTGTAGCACACAAGAAGAGGATTCCAATTATAGCATGACCCATATATAACACCCAGTGTGTGTGTGTGTGTGTGTCTTTAGTATCCCTTTGAGTTCATATTATTTAAATATCTTCCATACAGACCACAGGAGACGACGCTCCACCATATCTGATAAAGTTATTTTTCTTCACAAAAAAATAAAAAAGAAGATTCATTATCAATTCATTATCGATTAATTGTTCCTTTCTCCCTCCAACACCCTTTTTCATTATTTCTTCTTCTTTTGACACACACACACACACATAAAATATATGTTTATGGGCATTTAAGACAAATATCACAATTAAATTTCACAGACATTATGCCAAAAGGGGGGGGGGGGGATGTCGCCCGGGTAAAGATAGGAGTTGAGAAAAGAAAAATGGATTCGTTATGCTTTGAAGTTTCTCACAATGAGAAAAAAAATAATTGTATGTAGATAGATTTTTCTTAATTTTCCAAAAAAAAGGAGAGGTTGCGCTTGATGATCTAAGACATTGTACATATTTAGAGTTAAATAGACATAAAAAAGTGCTTACAATGTTTTTTCTTCATGATTCATACCTTTGATAACATTTGTATGGATCAATTTCGAAGCCTCTTCAGCAAACAATTCAGTTATTTTAAAATGTTAATAATAATATAAGAAAGGCATTTTAATAAATAAAAAACTAATATAGTATGCAATAAGTATAATTATGACGAAAAAAACTTATTTATTCCATACTATATCACTTTATTATGAATATTGTGTTAAATAATCCTTTTCAAGGCTTTTTAATAGCTCTCAAAATGATATTTTTTTTCTCTATCAAGCTTATTATGAAATTGATGAAGCTCAAAACCTTTTAATGATATTCCGTTTGTAAAACAAAAGAATAAAAATTAAATTAAATTCATTCTTTAATTATCAATTCAAGCACACACGATCAACCCCAATGATGAAACTACTACATATAAATAAGAGTCTGAAGAACAACTATGAATAATAAAAACCGCTTACAGAAAAATGAAATTCAAGCCGAAGGAAAGATGGACTTGAATACAGGAACAGAACATGCAAAGACAAAAGATAGCGAAGTCATTTGGCGTTTTTCTTACTAGAAGGTGTGATAGTTGAATTTTTAAATGGAATAAGTACCCTATTTTCCATAATTCTGTATTTAATGAAGTCTTTTTTGAATTAAGATAACTTACATTCTAAAAACAATTAAGTAGATAAAAATAATGTAATTTTTGATCTACTCTTCTTTGTTCTGACAGAATTTTGAGTTGTCTTTAATTAGTATATATATATATATATATATATATATATATATATTATATTATATATATATATATATATATATATATATATATATATATATATATATATCAGGAAACGACCGGGTATCCGGTTCCCGGCTGTTTTTTGTGAATGACGAAAAAACAAATATATGTAAAATTACCGGCCTGGTTTGAGCCCGGCCCATCTCCCGGCGAAAAAGGTGTCCCAGTCGTTTCCTGATATATATATATATATATATATTGTATCGCCTAGAAAGGGGTGCTGAACTCAAGCAGCAACCGAACGATACCAAGGACCCTCGTGCTGTCGTCGACAGGGCCTTCAGGTCCTCCAGCAGCGCCTACAAGACCAGAATCCCCGACTTCTTCAGGAGGGTGTCAGATATCTTCGAGCACAACCCAGCAGGTCCATCAGGGATGTCACCAACGAGCTGGACGTTTTTCACGTACCTTTGTTGGCCTGTGTGAATGAAGATTTGCGTTGTCACAGCTACAAACTCAAGGTTGGCGAGCTGTTGACGCAGAAGAACAAGACCCACTGGCCCCCTAGCTCCCCCGATTTAAATTCTATGGACTATTTTTTCTAGGGCTACCTTGACCGACGCACCAACCGACTGGCTCACAACACCAAGGCCGCCCTGATCAACTCCATAATGAAGCAGGCCAGGAAGTGGAACAGAACCCTGGTGACCAAGGCCTGCTCCTCCTTCCGCGACAGGATCCAGCGCGTCATCGACGCAGTAGGCGGATGGATTAAATAAGCAGAATCTGCATATCTGTACAAGCATTTTAATGTCTAAATAAATAAAATTGAACTGAAAATAACGATTTTATGAGTATTTTAAGTTGAGAGAAGAAAAACGCCGGATTTGATCTTACCACCCTGTATATATATATATATACTTATATATTGTATCGTATAGCTACATAGTTTAGTGGTTTCAATTATAACCTTTATATATTAGTTTAAGTTATATGTATTTTTAACTTAATAAAAATATTTTTGTAAAAATAAGTATTGTTGATTTGAAGAACTATATACAGCAATGAAATGCAGCTTTTTAAATTTAATGAAGTTTCTATATATATTTGCCTTCAAAGGGCATTGGGATAAATATTTTTATATCCCTAGAGCAAAGAAGTGCTATAGAAACACTCATTAAGCTTTAAAAGCCGCATTTTATTGCTCTAGTTAGTTATAAGGCGCAAATTTTATATTTGTCATACAATTTTTATTTACTAAGTGAAAAACGCAAGGAAAACAAATAACATTTCCCCATTCTTTGCAGTCATAAAGCACACTTTCAATTATTATATATTTTTTCATGAAATTGGCCTTTGTTCAGGGCAATAAATATCGAGCATCTCTAAAGAGGAACTACCTACCGCTGGACTCTCAATGTAAATAAAAAATCATGTTCAGCAAATACTTTAGATTCCACTACAACGTGGAATTGGACGAAGGGTCTCCGTAATTGAGCCCTCAGAAAAAGATATGGGCATTCCTTCCTACTGGTACATACATAGTGTGTGTGTGTCAATTCCCATGTGTGAATAAAGAAATATTCTAATCAGCTCTTGAGGGGATATAATTAGTCAATCCAAGGACACACCAAAAAAAAAAAGCTCCCTTATTGTTCTTCAGTGAGCTGAAAAAAATCCTCTCAATAAGTCACAAATACCATAAAATACTGAGGATTAATAGAGAGAGAGAGGGAGAGAGGACGACATAATTGATTTGTTGTTCTTCGGAAGAAACAAAAGACAATGGAACCATAGAGGGTCCCTTGAAGCCCCCCGTAATCAAAAAACTATGAACATTCTTCAATATATAATTACTAAAGAGTTTGACGTCTTAACCCAGAGAAAAAAACAATAAGGTGAAAAAATAAATCCTCCGACCCCCCATAAAATATCAAAAACAAAGAAATCAAAAGGGATTTTGACAAATTATTAATTTCTTTTAGTCCCTTTGGACCACACACGTCTGACGTCATAGAAATCAATAATAATCATTCTATCCTTATCTCCTTACCCGTGAAGAGTTAAAGAGTTAAAGCATGAAGATATCCAAAGGCGATAAAGGGGCTTCTTCTTGCCTCGACCAATCAATGATGCTTTTTTTAAAGATATATATTTTCTCTTTATTAAAAAAGGCATCCCTTCACCCCAAAAAATAAACGAATCTTTCATGGGAGGAATCTATGATTAAAAATCTTTTAAGAAGAATAAAAAAATATATATATAATATAATCCTAATAGGGTTGGTTCTTTTTATTATATATATAAGTATATGGTCTTCCTCTTGGTTGCTGCCTAGAGAGAGAAATAATGGTTATTGCCAGTGGATGATGGCTAATGGTTATGACTTTTATTATTTTGATTATTTATTCTTATATGTGTATGTATGTAGTACATTGAATCACTTTAGGATATGCTTTGATATTAAAAAATATTGTATTGAAATTGAGTTCCTATTTGCCCATGAATGGACTTCTTTCACGAAGGGAGGGTTTGCATTGGAAGCAATGAAAGGGATTGTAGGAGAGAATGAGTATCTATATCAGTGGTGCCATGGTGACGGCCCGAATGGACATCTCATTTGGCCAGTTACGTCAGTGGTTGAGAAGTGTTTTTATTAATAAATAATACTATGATACAATATCAAACATTAAAATCTACTTTTGTTGTTTGTTTAGTGTTGCCAGGCCAAAAATGTACCGGTAATTTTGGCCCCTGAGGTCCCACTTGAAAACAATCCGGCCCCCTGACCGATTTCACCATGGCATCCCTGATCTATATGGAAAGAAGAAGATGTCGAAAGACTCCGAAGAGATCCCTTAGAGGAGAGCCTAAAAGTTTGATATACATATACTATCAGCAGAGGACATGAGTCCTTTGGAATACACGCCTAGGATTTTCTTTAGTGTGGAGTTATCGAGAGAAAAAAAGAGTATGTTTAGTGTGATTGGATTTCGACGAGGTTTTTTTGTATATATCTCGGAATAAAGGAGGTCATCATGTTATAGGTGTTAAATATTATGGAGCTTACAAAATACTTATGTAAGGTGATAAATTAATTACGGCTAACAAACAGTTTATTTTTTGATCTGATGGATTCTAGTTCATGTGCCCTGAATGATTTATTCGAGACAATCATGTGGAGTTTTCCGTAAGTATTGAGTATCATTAATAAACCAATGCTATACAAGTAAACAAATAGGTTTTTTATGTGTAGGAATTAAAGCTTATTTGTTGTATTTGCAATATAAAACTGCTTTTCTTACTTGATCTTTTAAACTTTATTTTGATATATGATTAGATCATATACTACTTTTTGGTCAACTGACGCAAACGAGATTTCAACACTATATACAAATTGCAAAACTACAAATTTCGATATATGGACTCCTTGGTTAAACTCATATTCATTTACGACTTTCAATTTATATTTATAGGCGTTGTTTTTTCTATAGAAGTAATCAAATTCATATTTATAAATTTATAATACGTTTCAGTTCTATGAAAAAACTTAAATTATTAAAATAACATTGATAGTTCAAATCACGTTATTTTACATTTCATACAAAGCAAAAAAAAAAGTATTCACAATGAATTTTTTGTTTTGTTAGTGTGTTAGATGTATGCTTTATATGTTATTAATGTATTCAGAATTTCGTTGTATGCCTTTGGATTTTATCACCTTTCAATTTAGTTTGCTTAGTCAATTCCCCAAAATATTGGAGACAAAACAAATGTATTGGGATTTTAAGTTTAACTTATGTCGAATACGTTTTTACAACAATATGTCAATATAATCGATTTTTCTTCAAAATCTAAGTAAAATAATGACAAGTCGAATGAGTTAATCTTCTTCTGAAAAAAAACTTGTTTTCCGTAGCTCTAATTTTCCTGTGAGATGAGCTTAATGCACTTTTTCTTGTTTTTTCGTTTAATATACAACAATTATTCACAACTTATTACAATGCAATACAATTGTTGTTACAATCTCAAAATAATACTTTATGTTCATATCATTTGGGTCCATAACGGACATGAGACTTATTTACAATAATAATTAGATTAACAAGAATGTCCTTCATTTATTTAATAATCAATTGTAATCAGAATGAACAATGATTCCAAAATATCAATACACGTTTTGAAAACATAAATAACATTATTATTTTATTTGTCAATTTAAAAAAAACAAGTAGTAATAAGAATGAGTTATTTGGAATAAAGCAAAACTTATTGTGTCTAAACTTACAAAAAATGTGTACCTGTGGAAAGAGTTTTGTCAGTGTTATTGTGAATATATATTTTTTGCAATAACGGATACAGTCTTTCAACACATCCATAGTTATAATAATAAATTCACTTCATAATTGATCCACTCAAATGTCTAAACATGAAAGCATTGTATATCATTATTTTAAAATTAGGGCTGTATAAGTTTGTGTTTTCACTAACATTCAAATGTAACGCTTAGTCAGTTATTAAAAAAAGCAAGCAAATAAACTAATTTTTGATTCCAATGACTCGTAAAAAAGATTATTTTCGAATACTCTACATATGTTAAGCACAAAAAGACATTAGTGAATATCACTATAGTCCATTGAATTGTGGTTTCGACATACATAACACCTGATATCTCAAGCAAACTTTTATGTATCAATTTCATCAAATAGACTGCCTGTTTTACTGAAAGGATTGGTTGATTTTATAATAAATGAAACCGTCTAAGGAGATATGTAACAATTTAGTCGATTTCCTGGCAATGCTTATTTGCTATGAATAAAGAGTTGAAACTCATTTGACCACAAAGAGGTCTGTAGAAGGAAAGCTCAGGACTTGTCTTCTATATGGAATGATCCAATCATGGCCTTTAATATATGAACCAATTTATGGAACACTGTTCTTCTAAAAGAAACAGGATTTTATTTTGATGGACCAAAGCGAGCTCCCTAAGAATGAAAGCTTTGATAAATTAGATTGCAAGTATTTTGTATGACTACATATTTCTAAGAAGAGCGACAATGGATGTCCAACACCTCAAAGTATTAACGAGTGTCTCAGCACTATTTATCATATTCAAAGAATTATAATAAAAATATGCTTTTGTGAAGCAGCATCAAAGTGTTTGAGTGCTTGCGTCTAGTCTGATGTGAATGGTGTTAAGATTCCCAAAAATAAACTATTTTCATGCTAAACGTTGCTTATTTTCATTGCAAATTTATATACATATATATATATATATATATATATATATATATATATATATATATATATATATATATATATGAAGGCATAACTTCTGATATACAAGTATTTAGCTGCATATTATACACAATTAATTATATAAGCGATATATAAGTGACCAAAGGTTATCATAATGTATTAATTATAAATTGATAAGAGTTTTTGTCTGAAGATTTAAAACGAGAGTAATGGGACCAAATTCCTGGGTCGAAATTGAACCCAATCTCTACAAATAACTCCTTTCAAAAATAATTTTAATTGGCACTAATCACAATTGAATATTAATCAGAAAATACATCTTTTAGTATTCTGGTGGTATATCGAATACTAATTAATAAGTATTCGTCATTAATGGGCATTCGCCTTAGGTTACAGAAACAAATGTACCCAATATGGGAACTAAACTTAAAATAAATAATCAGTTACATATATTCATTTATACCTCCATATAAGAGGTTTCCCCACGACAATCATATCATGAGGGAGGAGTTATGTTTCGCCTTTATGGAAAAAAGCAACAATTCTACTACCAATCGGCTCAATCCCTCCTCTCCTTCCTCCCAACATTATCCAGCGTGAAGACACAAATAATCAAGTAGACATTTTTCCTTCCCCCCTTTGACAAATTTTTGTTGTTATTTATGATATCTGACCGATGGGAAAAGAAAAATCCGGGAGATTCTAATTAGAGGTTTTTATTATAAACTATCATAATTTACAAAGACTTTTTTGTTTGAAAATAAAGGAAAACAAGGCGGTATAGTTATGGTAGTAATAATAATAATAATAATATTGGTTTTGACTCGTCTTAGGTTTTTGAAATATCTGAAGGAATGCGATGCGACAATACGATACTATTTTGATCTAAAGCTACCAAATTCAGAGAAGATGAAGAAGAAGAATACATACTAAGAAACATAAATATGAGAATATAATAATGAATTTGTGTTGGTAACATATTATTTAGCTCTTTGGGGGTGTGGCGCTGAGGGTGGCGGTGGAGACTCGTTGCTGCTCATTTTTGGGGGTGAAGGGGATCTCTTTGGGGTAGGACGTAGGGTGAGAATCGTGTGGGGTACCCCAGGCTAGGCGTCCTTGCTGTTGCTGCTGTCCCAAGACCGCGGAGAGGGGATCGATCATTTGGTGTGGCCGACCCGCAGCGGCCGCAGCTGCCATCATCATCATGGTCCTTGCCTTTCCGCCGCTGCCAACATGCTGTGGCCATTGTTATTCTTTGCGTTGTCACTTTGTTCGCCTACGCTCTGTGTCATAAGGTGATCTTAGAACAGACTGGAGTCCAGGAACATGGCAGGATGAAGTCCTCCCATGTGTGGCGGCGGAGGAAAGCCGTAGAGCTCCGTTTCGTAGTCGTTGAGCCGGGAAGAGTCCCTAAAGCCCTTGGCAAAGGGGTTGGAGTCGATTTTGAGTTTGGTGATGAGCTGGTTCTGGTAGGCCGTGACTGCGGTGAACACGGTTTCGGGGTAGATCCAGGTGTGATGGCTCTCGCGCTCGATGCAGGATATGGGCCCTGGTCCATGAAGCTGGGGCGGGAGACGAGATGGACGCGGGGTTGAAAACGGTGCATGGAGTTGAGAATGATCTGAGGGGGAAGGGGAAAAATAATAATATGAAGTATGTACAATAATAGGGAACGCTCTTCTAATTGAGCTTCAAGTTAAAATATGAGGCTTCGTGGTTGTCGGGATATGCATGGATGGCAATGAAGGGGGAAAGTTGACACTCTGCTCTTATATGACAGATTAGGCTCTATATCTCACACCACCACCAAAAAAAAACCGTTAAGAGTTGGAAGATATAGAAGGTCTTGCCTGAGTATTATTTAAATGTAAAGTCAATTTGAGAGTCTTTCTTACCTGTCCATTTTTATCCATTTCGTTGTTGGTGAGCTTGACCTTTTCGAAGGAGACAACTTGCTTCCGAAGCTGATCGCCCGTGAAGGGAGAGTCCGGATGGATGTAGAACCGCTTAGGGGGCGGGGGGTCCGCCTTTCCGGCCACCAGCCAAGAGGATCGGTGGTAGGCATAGCGATATCGCTTATTATCACAAGGAACAATATCCAAAATGACCCAGTACTTTCTATCTGATCGTATATTTGGAAACTGGCACGCACGGTTGGAAACATTCGCCTATAAAAAAATAATAGCCCTTAAAGAATGAACATTCTTCTTCAGAAGTCATAATTCTTTTTTTTTTCTCTCTCTCTACCAAATACAAAAAATTTAAATAACTTTTTTTTTAAAGGTGGTAAAGGATTTATTTTGTGACATGGATTAGCCTGACTATTCGGACGCCTTCTTACCTTCCAGTTTTTGTAATAATCATTTCTGTCTCTAGATCGTGGAATTTATCCCAGAGTTCTTTGGTCTCCAGGGTGCAAGTCACATATCGCATTTCCTCTGTGTTGAACTTGGAGGTCATTTTCTCCTTTTTCTTGGGCTGCTTCTTGGAGATGGACACATCGTCCTCCTCATAGGTCTCTACAACATCCAACTCCTCTTCCACGTCCCCAAGATCGACTTCGGACTTGAGTGAAACTATAACACAACACATTCATTGAGTTAAAATATTTTCCATCACTTGAGAGAGAGAGAGTAAAAAAAACTTACGGCTTTCGTCTTTGGGTTCTTTGTCCACCTTCATGATGGCGTCGATGGAGAAGTTGGTCATTTTGAGTCCGGATTTGATGACGCCGGAGTCCATGATCCGGTGCTAGAGAGGCTTGGTGAAATCATCAACACTCAATCAAGAATTCACGAACGATGTGTGTGTATGTATGTGTGAACACCGAGGAAACCTCTGCTTTACTGCTTCTCAAGAACCCAAAACGTCTTTCCTCAGGTAAAGCGACAGCTGTTGAAAGGAGAAAGAAGAAAAAATAATAAGAATAAAAACTGCGCCGACGGGGAATATAACAAGAGGGAGAGAGGAAAAAAAGAGATCGGGCGTTTGTTGTTCGCAGGGCTACCGCAAGAATCTTCTTCTTCTCCTTCTCTATCGCTCTTCCCTGCCACACATACATGAACATATATATAGTGGTGGTGTTCAGCCCTAAGAACACTTCCTTAACACCCCCCAAAAATAACAACACGGCAAAAGGCGGAGTCTACTTCCCCCCCAAAAGACAAGAAGCAAAAAAAAAGATTGCTTGGGCGCGAGAACTTGGAAGAGAGGAGAGGGACTTGTCAGCACTAAACAAGGTGCCGAAGTTACTATTTTTCTCTCTTCTTTCTTTTTCCCTCTCTCTTTCTTTCTCTCTCTCTCTAGACCTCCTACATGCTGAAAGCTTCCCTAGTTGCAACGTACATAATAATATTATAATGCCATATCATACTCTAAAAGAGACCCAAGTAGCTCTTTTATGTACAGATACATCTACATTAAACAGGATGTACCACAAAGATTGAGTGAATATATGTATTATTTTCAATCAAATATATTTTCACAAATTAATTTATGTAATAAAAACATTCATTTATTTTTGGCATGTACATAAAAATACATTATATTTGTTAATTTGATGATACAAGGTAGGAGCAAAATTACTATTATAAATAAAGTATCTACTTGTTCACACATTTAACTGTTATATAGAAGATTAACTTTCTTTTACTATCTATATTATACATTGTTAGGAAGAAATGCCCAGGAAAAATACGGCCTGGGAAGCAATGGCCCAAGAAAAATACGGCCTTAGAAGAAATTATCCAATATAGAAAAAGAAAATGTTGACACATGGAAAAAATGGTCTTAATATATGTATTTGACCCTTCTAATAACCAAAGAAGAAAATAATATAATTGGCAAAAATAGAGAATACTTATTGTCATTATTTACTCAATTTATAAGCCAAATAGTATTCCTTATTCCACACAAATCTTGCATGGGCCATTTGTCCATGAGTCATCATATTTATTTTCTATATTGGGCCATTTCTTTCGGGATCATTTCTTCCTTGGCTGTATTTTTCCGGACCATTTTTCTGGACACTAATTATAAAAGTTTGATATTACTTATCCTTGTGATGAATACAAGGCTGAGTGATTATTTTTTTATAGTTTAGAAACACAGTTGCCTTTTCAACAGTTTATTAAAAGTATATATATGTATATCGATTATGTTTTAATATAATAGTTAATAGAAGACATATTTGTGAACTCATTTACTTCAGGTTTACAGGGTTAAGATATTATATAAAAATTATATATATATATATATCACAATTTCTTAAAATCACATTAGACGATTGACTATATATATATATAAATTGTTATTTTATTATTGTGTTCGACATTCGCATACTTATTCACTTGGTGCTTATAATAAAGTGATTGCATGTATTGTTAAAGAATATACGCCTTTCCACAGCTTTAAAAAGGTTATTGAAAGGTATGCAATATTTCAAATTAAATATGAGCTTTATAAAAGGTTGCGTGACTATTCTATTATTCTTATAAAATATTATGTCATCATTTTGACAGTTTTTTAAAAATATATATAAATAATTCCTTCCCAGGAATAATAAAGGTATTGTAGTTTGTGTATGAATTTGAACTTACAGTATTACATCTCTCCCTCTCTGAACCTCCTTTCTTCTCATTGTAATCAAGATGTTTACCAACATAACACTCACTAACATTGTACATCTGTGAAGAGATACTCTCTCTCTCTTCTTTCTAGAAACGTTATTTGAGAAAAGATTCTAATACTTCGTTATTTTCTATTATTATTTACTGAAAGGGTTTCTTCCTATGTGTGTGTGTAGAGATAAGAATGTGTTTGATTTATCATGCTGACTTATTATGTAGGTAAAATGAACAACAAGGGATAAAATATAACCCATGAGTATGGTTACACGTATAGAATTCTGTTGAATTGCGCCTTTTAACGAGTTTTTTTCTGTGTTTATGCTTAGATTGAATGGGTGGGATACTTAATAGAAGAAAAATCAATCGGTGGGAAATATATATATATATGTGTAGGGTTTGAGGTTGAATATTATTATATATATTTCAAACAGGGAATCCTGTATGTTGATCTCCAATATACATAACACATGTATAGGTAGTTTTTATCAAGTGAATAGCAACATAGCTTCATTTCATGAAGAGGACGTAATGCGTCTATGATTTTCTAGAGAAAAATTACATTTAAATTCGTTTTTATGAATACTTATGGGCCATTTATTTTAGTTTTGTTAAATATGTGTAAGCTGGAGCAAAAATATTACTTAAATTTTTAATAAAATGGCATATTTTATCTTCTTCATTGCAGTGAAATATTTAAGGAATATCTTGAAATGTCAATTATATATATATATATATATATATATAGTTAGTAAAACGTTATTTAGTTAGCAAATGATACTCTCGAGAACTCTTACCAAGTTTTTTGTAGTTGAAAAGCAAACTTAATCTATCTTTAGCACAACAAACAACAATTTTTCCACATATTTAATAATCTATCTTAAAAACAGCAACAAAATTAACAAATATTTAGGAGATTAATTTGTTTCGGATCATATAAAATAGCTTTTCAAAACTTATGTTTATAGTTTTATTTTTCATCTTTATTCATATTATTTTTTCTTTTTATTCGTTAATTGATAGAGTTTTTTAAATAGATTGTGAAGTAAAAAAAGTACGTGAACGTTAAGGCGTGTTCAACTCTCAATATTGGGGGCGCAGGTTCGAATGCTCCCAAGAGGGGATGGTCATTTTTGGTCTACCTCATTGATAAGATCCTAGGTTCGATAGACTAAATGCTTAAATGCTAGTATATCCTAAAATGTTCATTTATGTTATTTTCGCAACTACCCTGAATAGTTTTACTCTGTTTCTGTATATGATTTTAGTGTACTTTATTATTATACTGTATAAAGTTTTCACAGTTAACCGATAAAAAAATTAACCGAAAAAAAGTTAGTTTGTCATAGTAGAAATGCCATTATTTCACATAGATTATAAATAAAACTATGTATTAAACTCGATTACAGACTACACCCTGAAAGTAAGCTTAAGTAAGCTTATCGTCTTAAGTTATTTTATACCTAGAGAGATAAACAAAAGCATGACACATATAATTAATTTTTCACATATAATATAATTGTTATATTACAATCGTTTCAAAACATTCATGTTTAGCAAGCCGATTTCTTAACTTTCATTAATTATTTTGAGACAATCTTGATCACAAATGTAAGCTATTTTTAAAATAAGTAAATGATTGATATGAAAATAATATTCATATGACTACTGCTCTTAATATCTTCACGAATATAGCTTAAATATACATACAATTACAAAAAAAAATGCTTTTAATAAATACTATTCATGAGCACAATAATACGCATAGTAAAGTGAATATGAATCAATAGGAAGCGATTGCTATCTATAAAAAACGAACATTTAATAAGCTACAAGTCAGATATAAACTATATTCAAACCTTGGCTTCAAAAAAAATGGAAGAGGTGGCTGGTACAGCTGTATTTTACTGAATATTAACTTGTACAATTTTCAAAAACACCCTCATGAGGATATCCGTCAAATAAAAAGTAATATTTTCGTAAGATCAACACGTACTACCACATCTCAGAGTCTCAGTGGCTTTACTTCCCAAGGAAAAAAAGTTTAAGACATATCAATTCCATCCCACTTGTCAAATGACTCATATAAACTTACAAGGCTCTACTGATTTCGCAAGTAGTTCTACGAAAGTTTATTTATGATCCAGACTGAAAAAAATGATATTCAGATACAAAAGATTTTAAACCAATCAAATTTTATAACTTTTGCTAAAATTTAAGAATTTAGGTGATTTAATTCACTTTTTCATCGGTCTTTCATTTACAGTAGTTTTCGGAAAACAATCATGTATAAAATAATAATATATATCAATTATATATATATATATATATATATATATATATATATATATATATATATATATATATATATATATATATATATATATATATATATATAGTTAAAAACTACGTACGTTCCTTCGTCGAAACATATACCGACCTAGATATATTTTAAAATTGCATATTAATCGATCACTTCATAAAAGAAAAATTTAATTACACTTTTCACTCAACTGCTCCCTCTATCGGTGAAACATATATTTAACTCGCAGTTGTTCCATCACATCATTTAGGGGAAAGACACTTCACCCTTCTCAAACACACTTCCCCGACACTGCACAAAGTTCATAACTTGATAGGGGTAATGAGATTTTATCTCTCCTTATTATCAAACATAGCGTGGTGTGATACGTGTACATATCTGCCAGCCATGTCAGGTGAGGAGGCTTCAAACAGAGAGCTAGAGAGTTCAATTGAAATATTATGAAAACAACCCTTGCTTAATCCACTGGAGGATCATAAAACCTCTTTTTTTTCTTCTTCTAGGGGGTGTTGTCTCATAACATTCCAGATTGCATTCAATTCCTTAGTCATCAATTGTTTTTTCAAAGGATTAAATAATAAACAGCTCCTGAAAACAATTAGGGGGGAAGGTTGTTATCTATATTACCTCTCGCACTTTCCCTATTCGTCATAAATCAATAAGGCATACTAATAACAAGGATTTGGGATTCACACCAATAAAAATAGTTGTTGTTTATTTATATACTACTTTACACAATAAATAACTCTAGGGGTCAGATAATACATATATATATAGAGAGAAAGAGAGAGAAAGATATTATAAAAGGGTGGGAATTTTTACACCAGGGTGATTTGAATATATAAACAAATTGCTCAGTGGATTGTAATATGTCTATTTGTTGCTATTTCGGTAGTTCTTTAAATATATTTTGTCCTTTATTTATTCACTTTATGTTGAAGACTATAAGGAAAGCTGTACAGGAAACGATGTTGATGCATTAAATACTATGTTAAGGCTTTATTTATATATAGCTATTTCGAAAATTATAAAAATGTGTTTTTTAGGTTCAAATTAAATAATAAAATATAAACAAATTCATCCCCTGAGTACCAGGTGTTTGGACAACAAGATGTGAGAAACCTCTTCATCTTCTTCTTCTTGAATGTCCAAAATTTATGGTTGAGCCTTTTGACTATCAACAACCTTTTCAAATCAATTCAATCTCCAGCCTCTTCAGTTTCTTGATAAATATTGACGTCAGAGACTGACAAAAGAATGCACAAAACCGAAACAAAGTTTAGGACGGGCGTAGCAAAAGATACATTTGTATATATATATATATATATATATATATATATATATATATATATATATATATATATATATATATATATATATATATATATATATATAGACTTGTTGACGTTCGCGAAAAATTGTCGTTCGTCATTGTGAAAAAAGTTGACGACGCTTTTTTATCGCCTTTCTGAAAAAAGTGATGACATTTTTTTTAGAAAGGAATTGTATCCCATAAAAATCAAAAATCTTTGTCTTTTTTGGCGCCAAAAAACAAACGACGAACGATAAGGAATTTTCCTTATCGTTCGTCGTTTGTCAAAAACTATGTCGTTCATCGTTCGCGAACGATAACAAATGAACGATAAATCAACAAGTCTGATATTATATATATATATATATATTATATATACAATTGTACAAAAACGAAGAGCAGTAAGGTAGGGCCTTCCAAACATGAAATAACAGTTAATTATCCGTTTAACCAAATGAATTTTATATCTATTTCACGAATTCAGATATCGTAGGCTAATTTTTCTTAAGCTTTCTGTAGATCGGGCTACATCAAAGATATTCCAATGGCCATTTACGCACAAAGATATTAACGGATGAGTTCTCCGGCTCACCCCCCACTTACATATATGGAATCTTGGCATTAAAGGCTCAATTCTGGATGTCGCTGGAATAAATGTTACTCTAAAATTGAGTTGCTAATAAGTTGCAAAGTCCTTCATAAAGATGCATTATGGTTTCCACCTTGATACGGGTTGAGTTTTTACAACGAAAAAAGTTTGTTGTATATCGTATATTCAATTAATCAAAGTCAAGCACAAAAAGATACAAATCGTAGCAGAGTGTAAAATCAGTAACTCATTTTTGGGAAAGTGTTTTTTTTAATCAAAATGATGTCTTTTTAAGTGGGATATAACTCATCTCATTCATTTACTGAACAACAGGTTCGTCAATATGATCTATTGCGATAAATCGCTATGAAACTTTCTTCAGCTCGAATCAGGACCCTTAGGATTCCACTAGAGCTTTGACATTTTAAAGTCCTTCGTTGGACTTTGATCTATTTTTTTAAATTATATATATTTATAATATGGAAAAAATTATTAAATATATATTTTATTGTTTTAGATTCAATCAACTCAGTCACCCAAAAAAATTGATCTCCAAATTGAAATATTTTTACTATATTTGTTAAATATATTTAACCTTTATATATGTCATTATTATTTCTTTCAACCACACTATAATTTTTTAAAGCATGATTATATATTTTCGGAACAATGTCCGTTGCCAAAAAAAAACTTTAAGATATATTCTAATGTGCCTTGTTTTTATACTGTTTTACGCACTTTAAAAACATCGACTGAATCTCAGATCTCTTCAATCATTCTTGTAGTTGTGATAGTCATTATTTAGACAAATGTATAGAAAAATATTGAGGGAACCGATTCAACAAAAAAAATAACGTCTTTTTATGAGTAACTCTCTACAACAACAGAGCTTCTAAGCAGTGTTATTGATAGCTCATTTAATATTATGCTTTCCTCCAAGTTTGACAAATTTTAAAACATATAATAATTATAGTTGTATGTTATCTTAAAATGTAATAAAATTTATTATTGAACATTATCCAATTAATATGCTATCGAACCTAGGATAGTTTTTTGTAACAGCAAACAAATATCAAACGTTTAATGAAGAAGAGATTAAAGATAATATACTCTACATTTAAGAGATGAACATAGTCAAGCTTATCAATCATTGTTTAAACTTATATGTGATATAGTAAGAAGGCGTAACAAATTAATATTCATAATTATTTATAATATCCCATTAACAGTCTACTAAAGGTTTTACCAATCACAACTATGGAACATATGAAATTTCAAACAATGCGTCTCTTGGATCTTATATGGAATATTTTGGTGAATGAAACTTTGAGTTCTGATTGTCACAATTATGGCATATTTGGCTTTGATGATTAGCGTGTAATAGCCCTTTGGTTCCATATGCAAGACATTATGGCTTATATAGGCTCAAGACAAACACATCTTTGTGTCTTATTAGATATATTTTTTTAGTGAGGGTGTTTTTACGCTAATAACTTTATTCATAGACCAATTGCTTAAAAAATGACTGAAAACTTGTCAAGAAATAAGTCTATATAACGATCCATCGGTTCGATTCAAATTCTGCAATTCTAAACTAAATAATCGTCTATCCAAGCCTAGGATATGTATAAGAAATAACCCATATAAAGTGAATCTACTTTTATAGTAACTATAAAATCCTTTCCATTAGACCATCAAACAATTAGATAGACAACATATGCTTATCAATATACATTATTAAAAGAGTTTTTATAACGAATCTAAATATATGTGAACAACAATTTTAAACAAGTGGTTCTTAGGCCCTCCTTCAGTCCGCGATCTCTTTCGCCGTGTTAAGTCAGGCAGTCATGATCCAATTAAATCCTTCGTTTTCTTACCTTAATTGAGATCCAGCGCTAGAAAAAGAAGAAAGAGAATAAAAAAGATTATAATCAAATTATTATTATTATATTCAGATGAGTGTCGTTGTTTAAAAATGTTTTTTTTTTTCGTTCATAGTTATAATTATTATAGCTATGTGATGAGCCTTCCCCCCACACACACACAAAAAGAAGGCGTCCCTTTGTTCTAAATATACATATATAAGTATGTACTTCCATTATACTCTTAACAGCCGCAATAATATATACCCTAATTATGCAAAATTTGACTCAAGACAATGCTTAAAAACTGCCGAGGCTTGGTCATGCATGTAAATCTACATTGAGTTATTTTTGGATATTATTTGACGGGTTTTTATTGTTATTTGGTTAAGCCTTTATGATGTACATATTATCATAAATACTTGGCGAAACCCCTTGCTGCCACCCATGAACAGTTTGGCCCTTGTTAAAATAGAGCAGGAAGCGTGAAAAATAGTACTAAGTTAGTCTCATTTTATATTATATGGACGCGATATCCAATGTGATTTCCTCATCTCTTAAGTTCATCAATCGAACGAAAATGTATTATCTGGATGAGTAAAGCTTTAGTTCTGATACAAATTGATACTTTGGCATACAGTAATCCTTAGAACTCGTTGAAGCATGCTTTTGGCACATGTAAATCGTGACGCCAGGAGAATTGTCCAGAACATGCTCCAAACTCTCCAATAAACATTATATTTTCCCTTGGAAACTCATTTTTATACCTTACATCGTCAGATTGACTGTCTATTTATCGTCACTTATGATGGTAAAGTAACATTCATTGCATGAACCCAATAGGAAAGACACTATAATTTATAAATATTATTGGCTCTGAGCCGATGATTACACCTCAACTGCCCCTATTAAAGTTATTTATTTTTGACAGCTGTTTTTTGTCATCTGGCTTCTTCTCTTTCTGCCAATCATGTTCGATAAAAAAAGATCCCAGAGTGTGTTCCTTACCCATAATCCTTCAATGACCCCAGCATCCAATATGCTTCCTTCAAACTCTTCTTTCAAACCATGTGTCGATAATACAGTGGTCAAGATTTTAAACTTTAAATTATAGTTGTATGATATGAAGTAACGAATTAAAGGTGAGAAAGACTGCAAATTTTCTGGTTGACATTCACGGTTTTACATACTACTATATGTGTATGCTTTGGAGCTCCTCTTAGAGAATAAGTGCCTAAATTATGTCCAACAAGGACTTTAAAGAATCTTTGAATGAGCGTGGAGGTTCCAGAAAAGTTAAATGTAGTTGCAATGAAGTATAATAAAGTCATGTTTGTTTATATACTTTATAGATACATTGCTATAATTGTTACCTCCGCCGAAGGAGGTATTGTTTTCACTGGTTGGTTGGTTTGTTTGTTTGTCAGGAGGATAACTCAAAAAGTACGGAACAGATTCGAATGAAACTTTGTGGAGTTGTTGGAAATGCCAAAAGAAACAAGTGATTGAATTTTGGCATCTCTGAGTGCTTCTTTAAGATGCAAAATGAGCTAAATACTAATAAATATTTCAAGTTAGCCTACTCTGCCAATAGATATCGCTGTGCTGTGAAATCGGGTGCCGGGAGCGTCTTCCTCTCGGAATTTCCGTCGAGGGGAACCCTCCCCCGTCCCTCTACGCCGCCCCAGTCGTGAAAATCCGCCTCGGAAGGCTCATAAGGACCCCGTGACGGCGAGGTTTGCACTCTCTGAGTGTATATATGCCTCTAGTTGACTTATGCTGTATCTTAACAGATAATTGGATTAATATATTATTTTGCACACTTACTGGTCTTAAATCAGATATGCATATATATGTAAATGTGACACTAAATTGATATCACATATATAAAAAACAATGAAATAACTTCGTGTATCATATTTAATAGCATCTGAGAGATCCAACCTTTTTATATTGTTAAAACTTTATAAGTTCTCAAATACATACATTAATGCACACAATAAAATACAATAAAAAGTCTGCAATTTTGGAGCTTACAAAGACTAACAAACGTTTTATTTATCTCAATGAAAATTAATATGACAAATATGAGTTTTCTTTAAAAACAATATTATTATTTTATTTCAATATAATTTCATTACGACTTGGTATTTAAACTCTAATGCTGGTTTTTGTTTTATATTCACAGGATTTTATTTGTATATGTACAAATAAAAATAAGAAATTATTTTTTGACAACTTTGTTATGTCATTTTTTGGTTAATAATAAAAGTTACTATTATGATCAAAAATATATGACACTAATGTATATATAATGTATCTTCCTGTTCATTGCAATGATTTTCACTTTATTTGGCGTGCAACACATTCGCTTATTCCCCCCTGATTTAACACCTGGAGGGCCAAGAAATAAACAACACATAACAATGAACTGCAATTATGCTGTGAAACCGCAAGGGATCAAACCGCATCGTGTTTACAAGGTACTTTAGGACTACTACATATACTTATATAATGATAATTATATGGATGGGGGAAGGCAATTGCTCTCTAGGGAGGTTATGTGTGCCTAGCCACCCACCTGATGGATGGGTCAAGCGTTCCTCCTCCTCCCTCTCTCCTCCTCCATCACGTAAAAGGATCTTCTTCCATTCACTCCATTCAAAGTCATTCAGTTTTCTTATTTGTTTACATATTCTCAGAGGATTCATCCCATTACTAATTTGTTTATGGGTCAGTTTTTGAGTAAGTGAAGCTTCTATTTTTGGCTCTGCGTTATCGATGCGCCTGATTACAATCTGCCAACCACCGAAAACAAACAAACAAACAAATGACTCCAGGGGTCTTTTTTTTTTTGTTTAAAGATGACTTTACAGATGAATTGATTGTCTGTAGTTGTGTTTTGGAGGAGATGAAGAGGGGTTCCATAAATAAATTAGCTGAAGAAAACTCTGTTTTGAAATAGCATTAGGAAGCTATGGACTTATGAAAGGAGGGATTGTTGAATACATTGGCATATAGTCATTGATGATGCTAACAGTATTCTTAAATATGATGTACCAACAATTTGTTTATTTGTATGTTTATAACATGTAACAAATATTAATTGTTTGTAATTATTTGATGTTATTATAAAATATTTTAATAAAATTATGAGGCATTTTTTATTTTACATTTTTTAAGTAAACATTTTTGTTTTGACTAATAAGTTATTTCGTCTTATAAATTTAATATTTTTTATCATTAAACATTTAGGTTCCAACTATTAAACGTTTTTGTGGAAAATACACTTATTCAACCTTTTACAGCCGTAATTTAAAAAAAACCAGGTGTATTGAAATCTTCTCATTTTGAAGTATACATAATTAAAAGGCTCTTGACATTTGATTCATCATGGGTTAGAAACAATGAACGTCTAATAATCTAAGCACACAGGACTAGAGAAGGAACCTTTTTTTATTATATATATTATACAAGTTCTTTGGTGATGTTTTACTTCACATAATATGACAACAGTTATATATATATATATATATATATATATATATATATATATATATATAGTTCTTTGGTGTTGTTTTACTTCATAATACAGAAACAGTTATGTCCAATCAAATCATAGTATTAATAAAAATATTGATGGAGTAGCGTTTGAAAAATGGTTCACATATAACATTAGCGCTTTCAAAAACCATTTAATCCTCAAAGTACGAAAACAAATCTACTCCCCAGAGGAAAATGCATGGATTGCTACTATCACGAAATAAATGTTTGTCCAAAGTACTTGAAATAGTATGTAATCAGTTTTTTTCTTGGAATAAAAAAACTACTAATAAAATTACAAACGTTTAAACGCAATACACATGATTGGAATTTATTTTGCCTATATGGTTCGATATACATAATTGCATCCGACAGGATATAAATATGCATTAAAGCATTAAATTAGTCTATCGAGCCTAGGATCTTATTAATGAGGTAGACCAAAAATGACCATCTCCTCTCGGGATTCGAGCCTGCGCCCCCAACATAGAGAGTTGAACACGCCTTAGTGCACACGGCTATCGCGCTCCCAACATTGGATCATTTCCGTCTGCCGTCTGTATAGAAATTAGAAATATCCACGCTCAGAATGTCATGAATATAGTATGATTTTCTTTTCATAACAGCCATAACTTGGATAGTATTGGTTACTCAACTTAATGTTATTACACGCATTTTTTGAATGGCATTCTTATCACTTTTATATGTATGTCAAAAAATAGGTCGATACTCCAAAAATATGAAAAAAATATCGGCAAAATATTTTGGCAATTGTCATTATTTATAATAATTGAGTTAGCTGTTTGTTGCCTTAGTAGTAGAATACATGGAATGATATATTACACTTTAGGGGCTTATGTGATTGAATGAAAAGTCTTGCAAGAGTTAATTAGAGCTAATAGCCTAATGCGTAACTACATGATCACAATAAATTCCCTGTCAAATCCTCCATTAAGAAAAGGGGAGAGAAGAATGGATTATTCGTTTTGATTTCATGAGTAAATGTTTAGTGAGACGTCAAGACTCTCTCTCTCTCTCTTAGCTAAGAGAGACCCAATTACGAAAACATAATTGAGTTTTATATTGCTGTTGTTATTGTTTGGGCTATTAGGAGCACGCCGTGGAAGGTTTCGCTGCTTATGATCCGTAAATAATGAGAGGGGATCAGAGAGGAATTCGTCATGGGGAAGAAGTCTGGATGAGAATACAAAGAGGCATGCAGAGAAAGCTTTGTTGAGTTAAATATATGAATGAAGTAAATAAAAAGAAAAAGGCCACTGGGATGTTGTTGTGTTTTTTTATGTCTCTTGTCACTGGATGATTGCTTCTTGCTGAGTTTAAGCAATGAGTTTGCAGGGCATTCCTTTTGGAACAATGGAAAGTTGTCCTCAATGTCCACAATGAAACCCCCCAAAATGCCACGAGGTTAATCATTCTTGTATCTAAGACAGGAATATTTTCTCAAACCCTCAGCATCGACCGCTCTTCAACCTTGAAAAAATGCAGGACCCTTTATAGAAGGGAACCAAAGCGTGCTACTTCTATTTGAAATTCGCTAAAGGTTTCTTCTTAACTCAAGTCACAATACTATGTATATAAAAATCAATGACAAACAAGAGATATTAATACTTTACCTTGCCTAATTCACTTTGTATCATAAATGCGCTTTAATTGTAGTTTGAATGATTCCAACCCACATATAAGAATATTTTTTATGTTTAAATATATTTCTTTTTTATCGATTATTAAATTCACTTCTTCCTAAATTATTTTAGGCAAGAAAAAATGTATATTTTTTCCTCAGCACATGCGACTACGTCGTAAATTGACTGTTCGGACATTATTAAGATATTCAGAATGTATTAAACTCACCTAAAAAGAACTGATTGTGTAAATTTGTAATTTATTTGTATATACGTTTACAAACAACATATAGTTAAGGCGTGTTCAACTCTTAATGTTGGGGCGCAAGTTCGAATACTCCTGAGAGGGGATGGTCATTTTTGGTCTACCTCATTGATAAGATCCTAGGTTCGATAGAGTCCTTTTAATGCTAGATTGCTTATTTATATCTGCTGGATGCTGCAATTATATCGAACCATATAGCCAAAAATACACCTAGTTTTAGGATATCCATGTTTGTTATTCCTCTAATACAAATTAAGGTACAAGCTTTGAATGTAGCTATATAAAATGAAGGGGATCATCGTCATAAAGACTCCAATTTACATTTATATACTCTAAGGATGTGTTATGCAAAGTTTTCTTTTAAAAGTTTGTGGAGGTTCCCTTCATACAGGATTATACTTTTACATTCATATAACTTCACACAATTTAATATGCGGATACACTCTCACACACACATATATATATATGTATACACATTCGTTTGCCTTTAATCTCTTCTTCTTATAGTAAGAAGAAGAAAAAAACTGTCCCATTCATTCAACTATCTACTTAGTTTAACCTCCCCCCCCCCCCCTGTCTCTATTTCTTCCATTGTAAAGAAATAAGTTAAGACGAAAACCTTGGCAAAACAACTTCCCAAGTTTTCATTTCTTTTTCTTTCTCCTACCTCAAAAAAAGTTATATATGAAGAATCCAAGTGTAATTATGGCCATTTTACGAGTGAGGGATAATCTTTCTTTGCTTATTTCTTATTCTTTTTGAGACAGACGTTGCCTTCTATGATGAGATAAAGAAGCGTCCCTATTTTGGTTCTTTTTGACAAATATCGTGACAACAACCGTCAAAACATAATGTCTTTGCGCAAATAATAATGGTTTATGGGTTGTGTTTTTAAAATAAAATGGGTGTCTGAGTGATTCCTTTAAAATAAACAGGGCGGTCATCCCAGTAAACGATTTGTCATTTAAATCCTCAGAACATTTATTTAGCATCTTTGTGTATTAGTCATTATGGGTGTTATAGCATTGATTGTCATTCTCCTCCCATAAATACTTTGTGACAGTTCTTGATGAATGAGGGGAGGTTTGATGAAGGATCATCAAAGGATTTATTTTCTGGTAATATCCATCGATATGTCGAATTGAATTTGTTTTCTAAAAGTAGTATAATAAGTTAAAAATATTATTATTGTTTATGTTGTATACAGGAGATTTCAATGATAATCTGTGGCTACAAAGCGTTGTTCTTAAGAAGTAAAGGCTTTAGGATCTCCGTGCAAAAACACTTCTATCAGGAATAACAAGGTTTCATGCGAGGAAATATCGCACATTGGGATAAACTAATATATTTGCCAAAATATTTATATACCTTATGGGATCATTACGAAAAGATCTGATTATTTATTATTATAAAATTATGCCCTCTTTTTTGCCTATATGATTTGATAGATTGCTCCGACAGGATAAATAAGCAATCTAGCATTATATTTAGTCACTCGAATCTAGGATCGTATCATGAGGTAGACCAAAAATGACCATTCCCTCTCGGGAGTATTCGAACCTATGCCCCCCACGTTGAGAGTTGAACACGCCTCACATGCACGGCTATCGCACCCCTTATGCAACTTATTTTTATAGAGATCTTACGCATACCAACCAAGCCATAATGAAATAATAAGCTGTCATGTTTATAGATCCTTTATTTATTCACAACTGCATCAGTATCATCATAAAGCATACAATCGTTAATGATGATATCAATGCAATAATATATATATATATATATATATATATATATACAGAAATAACAATAATCTTATTTAAACATTCATGTAAAATAAGACATCCAATATGCAGTCAAACAATCAAGTACAATATATGACATTTACAAAGAAACGTTAGGAGTAAAATAATGTATTAGAATATAATCAAAAAATAAAACAAAAATATGGCAGTAAAAGTATCTTACAACATTTTGCTTATTTTTTAATTCTGTAAATCAATTTCAAAATTCCGTGTTTTCAAAATGGAAATATCTTTTGAAACAGAAAGGTTAAAGGGATCCTTCACGAATTTCACAGGAAAGATGTTTATTAAAACATTTAGTAATTGATGTATCATTTGTGAAGACAAATCAACATAGTTTTTGTAAACTATAATATTCACCGGTGAAGTAATAAATGAAAATCATTCTTAAATATTTTGCCTTCATTATTCTTTTTCTTTGAATGCATGAGTGCTATGATTAAATTATTCTTTGCTTTAAACTATCTCAAAAAAATCATATTTGATGATCTCCTTGAATTTTAGTCTCTGTTTTTGTGACTATTTGGTTTGATAGAACTGCATCTGATTGGATATAAATAAGCATTATTCCATCAAAATCAGTCTATCGAACCTTGGATCTTATCAATAAAGTAGATCAAAAATGACCATCCCCTCTCGGGATTCGAACCTGCGCCCTCAGCATTGAGAGTTTTAGAATAGGTATAATGCTCCAATGGAACTCATATGACCTACACGCAACAACCAATACTTTTCTATATAATTTGTATAAGTCAGACATTTTTTATAAATATTATTTTATGGGCATCCTTATCATAAATAGACAGATTTATTCACCAACAAATAAAGCCAAAGCATTAAATCCCATACAACTACTGTAAAAACAAAGATCCCATATAAATAACAAATACAACATTAGATAAAGCTAATTTTTTATGAAAGGGTATAGCTTTAAAAATAAAATTGATAAATAATCTATATTTATTATTAAAATGTAACAGTTTTAAGCATAATTAATACAGTCAAAGAAAGTCAATTGCATAGAGCTCCAATATAACATCTCTTAAAAACTGTAGAAAAATGTTTTCCATGTCATATTTAGCTTTTTGTCATTGTTTTCCACCAAATTAAAGCTTATGAATGCCTCATATTTCTGACTTTATAATGAGTGCCCTATGTATTATAAAATGAATTCAAATACACACACACACACAGAGGCCGACAGAACATATTCTTTTTTTTTGTTTATCTTGAATGCACTCAACAAAGGCACAAAAGGCAACAGAGTACTTCGCTTTATGACAAGTTGATAAATTTAAACACTGAGTTTATGAGGAACTCTAGAACCTGTAAAAAAGATGGGCTCTCCTAAAAATATGACTTGTAATGGTTGTAAAAATATAGTCCTATATACAAGGTAAATCCTCCCCTTCCTTCTACTAATGCTCTCATAAAGATTCATCACGGATTGACATGATGGGCACTATTCGAGAGAAGATTACCTTACCGACCACTGAGATATGTACTATACTTTTAACAAGCCATTAGATTATAAATTTCTAGTATCCTGTCAATGGTATTTAGCAATCCTTGATCAATTTACTTTTTTAAATTTATTCATAACGACATTACGCCGACAATAATATTTTTGTCAACTTTATCTTTATAATAATGATGTATAAATAATGTATAATAGCCCATGAAATTATAACGAAGAGGCAATTTTTTTGACATTGTTAAATAGAAGATAAACATAATGATATATTTAATGTGATTGCAATACTGAATACTAAGTTTTATTAAAATAAACAATATAAATGCCATAAAAACTATTGTAATATTCAATACAATATTACAATCACACAATGAATAACCGAAAGTAAAATACAACAACGATGAATAAATATTTTGATTTTTTTGCCTATATAGGGTTCGATAGAATTGCATCCGACAGGATATAATAAGCATACTAGCATTAAAATTAGTCACTCGAACCTGGGATCGTATCAATGAGGTGGACCAAAAATGACCATCCCCTCTCGGGATTCGAACCACGCCCCCAACAATGAGAGTAGAACACGCCTTAACGCACACGGCTATCGCACTCCCTTTGAATATTATGGTTGAAATATAAATATTTTATTGTATTAGTTAATAATAAATATCTCCTATTTTTTCATCTAAAAATACTTCACATATGGCTTCCATACCTCATAAAACAGGATTAAAGCACAGGCTTTTCTAGGTTGCAGCCTAAAGGCCCAATGTATAGAGAACTCCTTGAATATGTCAGGCATTTAAAAATGTTATTACGCTATATATATATATATATATATATATATATATATATATATGTATATATATGTATAATCAGAGCAGCGACTACCGAATGTAAATCGGTAGTCGATACTACCGACGGTAGATTTTCCTACAAATCCAAGTACATATATAATTTATATAAGATTAGTACGTATTAAATTTCAAATAATCTTAAATAAATTATAACAAATTATGTACTTAATTGTCTTTTTGTTATAAATATTCCGATATTAAATGCATTTGAAGAAATCACAGAGCAGATACATAAATAAATTTCTCTCTCTTTCTAATCTACTGTACCGAATATCGATCGATACTGTAGATATATAATAAAATCTACCGAATTTCGATATCGATCAGTAGAAGGTATATACCAAATACCGAACCGGCGGTAGATTTATCTACCGAATCCAGCTCTGATATATATATATATATATATCCGGAGCTTACTATCAAATATGTTTTGCAATGACATCACTGGTAGGAATATAGGTGTCAATTATACCTAAGAGAGCCTCCAGAGAGGGGAATAACAGGGCTTAGGAGCCACTGACTACATATTAATCCGCCTCTGCCTATAATGTAAAAGGAACCATGTTGTTTGGTCGGTAGATAGCTTAAAGAGCAAAGCTTTGAGGTTCTTTTACGGGGTTTTCTTCTTTAGGTACACAGGGAATCATCCCCATTATGTCTACACTTAATCGGATTAAGTTTCTTTATTTGAAACCCAACGCTGAGAGGAGGGATCGACTCGGTAAGGGAGCCCTAATTAAATACCCCTCGCCCTCCTCCCATCACCTCGTGTGTGTCTTTTTCTCTTATAAAGAGAAGGAGAATAAAGGAGGAGGTCGCCTAGAAAATATGAGGAGAATGCCCCTTTTTATCCCTTCTCAAAAGGGAAGAAGAAGAATGTTTGATTGATTATATGTATCTTGAGACCCGGGAACTAATAATTATAAAAAAATCTCGTAGCTGTCAATCATAATTGTCTATTTTGATAGTGACAGATAAAAATGAGGAATGTGGAATGGAGCTACTAGCTCTACAGCCATGGCCACATTAATTGATGACGGCGTAATTGAATGTGTAATATATATTGACTGCAGATAGGAGGAGCTTCGAAATCATTATTAAGGATAACACTCTGGGACTTTTTTCTGCAATGTGATTGTTGGATGAAAATGAGCGGGATAAATAACAATTGGCATTATGGATTAAGGAATGACTTAACTCTTGGCAATTGAACATCACACGTAGCGGAAAATATATTCCCTAAAACATCATATAATTTACGAATCCAGAGTATGAACCCGGTCATATAATTTGCAATATTCCAACTTTTTTTTTACTACTTCCTCCTTTTTTTTTTATTGGATGACGTGTATACATTGAAATATCTAATGATCCAACCCAAATTTTGAACCAAGCACACGTACTGGTGCATCCGTTATATTTTTATTAAAGGACTTTCATATATATAGATTTTTTTGACATCGAAAAATAGTCACAACAGTCTACTGAATTGCAGCAGTTAATTTCTGATAATGATTTTTTTTAAAACATCTAAATTTCTTGAGAAAACTTTTCGTCTTGCATGAGACATGAGGCGGACGGCATCTGCTTAAATATTTGTATATCATAATTAATTGTCGAATCAATTGATGCTATGTGAACTGATGTTTATGTCTAAATTTTGTCTTTGTATAAATATTTAAGAGTTTTGAATAGTATGAAACAATTGTAATATAGGTGGTTCATAATCAAATTGAGAGTAATCGTTTTATCTTGTGCAAATTTGATTACGAAATATTACAATTCGACCATTTCAATATACATTGCAGAGACTATTTATCATTTATAATATCCTTTGTATGAAATAATATTGAAGAAATATTTTGTAGGATTTCAAGAAACTTATGAACATTACTGATACAACGCTTCAGAAATTACATTTAATATTGACATATAAATCAATACGTCAAGGATAATTGCAAGAATGCTAGAAATGTGGCGAGATATTCTGCCCTGAAATTAGGATCCCCGATGCCCGTGATGATTCCTGGACATATGCGTATAGATATACGTGTCTTGCCTTCGAAGATAATTTTAAAACTCCACAACAAACTCACCTGGTAGTCTTAGGATTTTTTTCTATTCAATTTGCATGTTTAAATGATTTAGATTTATGATAAATTTTGATATTAGTTTTTCTTTTAATTGAGAATTCTAATTGTGTTATTTTGGTCTTTTACTATGACATATTTTTAATCTAAAATGTTATATTATATATTTGTTTTGTAACACAATTTCCTATTTGTTTTTGGGTTTCATGTATATACTTTCAAGCTAAATAAAGGTCTTTCCGAAGAGGAGTTAAACAAGCTAAGACAGTTAAATTCTTAAATCCATGTAAAGTCTAACCTGTCTATAGCGCCACTTAAGGGAAAACCAAAAAGTGACTTCTGTGCCATAGTGTTTTAGTACTCATTATTTCTTCAGCGGGTTCTGTGTACGAGTGACCGCTAACACAAGTTTTGACTTGGTCTAGATAAAGCATTTCTAAAAATGTATCTTTGGATTTAGATACTCGTCCAAATCATGCCCTAAATCTGTTTTTGTTTCCATTGTCCTCTCCTCGGAGATACCTGTATCAGCCGGTACAAATAGTGTTTTTCCTATTTGGTTCGATAGAATTGCATGCGACTGGATATAAATAAGCATTATAACGTGTAAATTAGTCTATCGAACCTTGGATCTTTTTCAATGAGGTGATTAAAAATGGCAATCTCCTCTCGGGATTCGAACCTCCACCCCCAACATTTTAATCTGTTATTTTAGAAATGTTTTTTATTCTACTGATGTTTTATTAACTGCTGTTTGACTTATGTTTAGGGTTTTACTTTTATTAAAACTGATTAATGTTGCCTATTTATTATATAATATATACATATATAAATGTATATATATACATCTACCATATAAATATATATAGGTATATAAATATATTTATATACATATAAATCTCAGGCAATTAATGTCTTATAAAAAGGTTTATAATTATTTTTATAATCACTTTATAGGATCAAAAACAATTTGAGCAACACTCATATACACACCTTCAAATAAATTCTATAGCAGGGACACAATTACCGTAGCCCCATTAAAAATAAGTAGAGCTACATTTGGAATATATGTATGTACTTATGGGTCAACTTTTTGTAAGTGAACCCTTCATTTAACCCCCTTTTTTAAAAACACTCTGGAGCTAATAGAGTGTATCTTGTTGAAATTGTCACATAATCAATGGAAAGACATATCTTGAGTCAAGTCACAAGCGAATGAAGCATCGAATTACAATATATTTATTATTGTTTACTTACTTCTACAAATCGCTTGTAACTTAATTATTTGTTAATGCCTTGAGTCGAAGCAATTACTTTCTTTCTTTTGTGTTTTGCGTCTGAATGTTTTCTTTCCTAAGACCTACATAAATATTATTGCTCCTTGTATGTAATATACTGAATGGGACAACAAAGACAGAAAGTTTGTTTTCTCTGTCTTTTAGTTGTTTTTCTCCTCCTGGTAGAGTAAATAGATAGTGTGGCAGTAATACAAAAAAAGAAAGACTTTCTTCGGATGGGAAGTCATCAGACAACTGTATCCATAATATAGAGAGGGGGAAATTCTCCCGCCTTTTCCCCCTCTCTTTGCTTCGAAAGTAATTCGACATTTTCTTTTTCTTTCTTACTCCATCTTTTTGTTTTCCTCGGGTGGGGAATGTCACCATGAAATGAAAGAAGCCTTCTTTCTCAAATCTTGAGCTTCTTTCTCCCATTTCTATGAATCCGAAAGACTCCAGGAGAAGGGGAAAAGGAAGGGAGGAGGAAACTGGTACACCATGGATGCAGGGAAAGGGTGCGATTCTAATTTTTCACTCCATAAACTATGTACATTAATTAGAACTCTCTTTTAGGGCAATCATAATAATTTTCTTTATTTTACATATAGAGTTACTGAGTTCTTGTTTTTTATGGAATGGGATCATCGATACATAAAATATTGAGAGTTTTTATCTTCAACAAAAAAAAGAGAAAGAGTTGATGTTTTCATACCTAGAAGACCGAAACACCATATACTTTGTAATTTTATATGCTACAAAACAAATTTACGCCTAATGTTGATTTCAGCATTTTCACAAATATGGGCCATGAATATATGTTTAAATACTCTCGAATGAGCTCAGGCTTATTTGTCCTACCAATTTGATAACCTCAGAAGGACCAACAACTAACTATATGCAGATTTACTACAAGGCAAGTGCACGGGAAGATGTAGACGAAGTCGTTGTTGATTTCATTGACTATCTTTCCGATCTTGTTGAAGAAGTTAGAGCAAAGTAAGGTGTCTTTATTTGCAGCAGCAAGAGTTGTGAGTTACATAATTGGTGCGATTGCCGCTATTTATACCATCTGATTACCTCTTACCTATGTATAAATATGTGATATTTTGATCTACCTCATAGATGAGATCCTAGGCTCGTTATATGCTATTTATATCCAGTCGAATGCAATTCTATCGACCAAGTAGCAAAAAACGATGCAGTTGAGATTTTAGAGGTTTTTCTTTGTTTTTAATTATAAGGAAGGAAATATGAAAAACTTTATACATGCACTTTGCTAACATTTTTACATATTCCATTAATAAAACAACCACTATCGAAACCACTCAAAACAGAACCACTAAAAGAGCCTATCATCAAACATTTACACAACAAACAATACATTATAACCGATTATTAAACAGCACGATAGTTATTTTAACATACTTCAAAACGATATTTTTACCAAATTATACACAATCCCTGGACGTTAGTCCATTATTTTATGGTACACACTAACATATAATGAAACAATTACAGATATAACTATACTTACTATATTTATAATTTTACAAATAAGTCTGAGAGTATATCATTAAAAAGATTACATCTGAATCAAATCACAAGGTAAATATGATATCTACTTCATTGAAATATTTTTTCAAGTTGAAAATATCAAGGAGTTCATGCAACACCACTTAAATACATGATTCGTCCAGATAAATTACTATTCTTCATCTTCAAACTATAAATGGTTCATAAATGCACGAATTATAATAATAAATGATACGCATTCAAGTAACATGCTTTTATACTCTTTCTCACTTTCTTTTATGCAAGAATACTTGCAATCCTTTAAAACAGGCATTACAGGTAGTGCCTTCTTGATGTGAAGCATAATTAATCATATGATTATAAATAGACAATTGTAATATATAATATATATACAACAATAGTAATTATTTATTCAACTAAACCTTATTAGGACTAAAAAGATAAGCAAGCATTTACTATTGTACAGGGTCTTGCAGGTAAATCTGCACAAAGTTCAACTTCGTCCAGATCCATAAGGAGTGCAAGTAGAGTT
>CP045891.1:7514346-7525901 GCA_013387185.1 Caligus rogercresseyi | reverse complement strand
GCCGATTACATTTGATTTTACGATTGAATGAGCCAGCTTTTCCTTATAATATATTGCCAAAAATAATTGAGTTCCATCTACTTTTTGATTCCCCCTTTTTAGTTTTTTTCTTCTTCTCCTTCTCGTTTTCTAACTAACGACTATATGTATGGATAGCCAATGTGTGGTTTGGATCTCTTGATAAAAGAAAACTATATTTAAAGGCAATAATATTATGCATAGGTGTGTGGAGAAATGCCCTTATTGAGTATTATTTATTATCTACTTCCTAAATTTTACTACTTACTAGATTTTACTACTAACTAAATTTTACTACTTACTAGATTTTACTACTAACTAAATTATCTACTTACTAATTTTACTACTAACTAAATTATCTACTTACTTATTATCTACTTACTAATTTTCTACTAACTACGTTCTCGCCATTGAAAGTCGTGGTTTATTCTTATGACATATCCATCTTATTTACCATGACGTAAATTATTTGGTGTGTGAACGAGGTGTCCCTTCATTGAATATTTAGATTTCCCTCATCAAAATAAAATTACCCTATGGGAAATGACAACATGACATATTTCATCTCATACGTCACGGCAATAGCATGCACAACCTAGAGGCATATATACACTCAGAGAGTGCAAACCTCCGCCGTCACGGGGTCCTTATAAGCCTTCCGAGGCGGATTTTTCACGACTGGGGCGGTGTAGAGGGACGGGGGAGGTTCCCCTCGACGGAAATTTCGAGAGGAAGACGCTCCCCGGCACTGATTTCATAGCACAGCGACATCAATTGGCAGAGTAGGCAAACTTGAAATATTTATTAGTATTTAGCTCATTTTGCATCTTAAAAAAGCACTCAGAGATGCCAAAATTGAATCACTTGTTCCTTTTTGGCATTTCCAACAACTCCACAAAGTTTCATCCGAATCCGTTCCGTACTTTTTGAGTTATCCTGCTGACAAACCATCCAACAAACCAAAACCAACAAACCAACGCCAGTGAAAACAATACCTCCTTCGGCGGAGGTAATGAGAGCAAGGCCTAAGGTCCATCGATTTACCTATTATACTATGTCAACCGATTTGTATGCTCTTTTGTGTTTAGAAAATTGTGTTCAACAAAAAATATAATTCAGCATTATAGAGCAAATTACTTTTATGTTTTTGTTTCCATACAATGTCTGCTCTAGCTATGTCATTTTTATACATTTTTTAAACTATATAATATTAAAAGGAGCATGTTAACTCAGTGGGAGCACGCTCAACTCTCAATATTAGGGGCGTTAGTTCGTCTCCCGAAAGGTCAATTTTGATCATTATCCATATTTAAAGATCTTAGGTTCAATAGACATATTTTAACACTATAATGCTTAATTATATCCACACAGATACAATTCTATCGAAGAAAATAAGCAAAAGATAAAGTAAATTTTCCCAATCATAAAATGGAATGTTGAATTTTAAAAATAAATTTATTCAATTAAAGTATTACATTCCCTTTGCACTTTGTCAGGCATCGTGTTATGTATAATTTTGTTATGCAAAACCACAAAGGCAATGCAGGCCAATGCAGCCATCCTACGACTATATCATATATATTATATTTATATATATATATATATATAATATATATATATAGTATATATATATATATATATATACCCCTTGCACATTAGAATGCAGCCTTCCCTTGGACTTTGTGAGGAAAAGTGTTATACGTAATTTTATAGGTAAGACCCCCATCATAATGCAGCATCAATTCCTGTGTAAGAATGGATCCCATGCTCTCTTTGACCTTTTGAGACTCTGTCCTCCTCCCCGAATAAATCACCCACCCTCTGGTCTACCACCAAGCTATAAATAATTTCCTTTGAGACTCATGTCATAAATATGAATTTCAAATCTGTTGAGAAAAAAAATATATACTCGGCATTTATTAATACTAATGTGTTTCAGGGTGATTGCCAACCAGGGGTGCCTTTTCTTCTTCTTCGTCGTCGTCTCCACCATGTTGGACGACAGTCGGTTGTGAAAGAAGAATGCTATAACAACGAATCAACTAACTTGCCAATTAAAGGGAATAAGTAGGCTACTTAGGTAATTCCTAATTTAATTTCCTCCTTTTTTCTTTAATAACATCTGCTGCATGGCTAAAAATATGCTTTTTATCAAAATTCGCATGCAAGGTAGCAAAAGAAATTATATGTAATGAGGGCTGACAATTATAGTGAGTTGAATTAATGACGAGCAAAACCGGTGAAAAAGATTTAATTTACTGTGAGTGTTATGTATATATATATATATATCAGACTTGTTGACGTTCGCGGAAAAATAGTCGTTCATCGTTCATTTTAAATTGAATCGTTCGTCGTTCGTTTGTCGTTCGCCATTCTGAAAAAAATTGACGACATTTTGTTTAGAAATAAATTTATGAAAAAAGTGATGACGGTTTTTAAAAGGAAATTTGTCCCATGAAAATTAAAAATCTTCTTTTTTTGGCGCCAAAAACGAACGACGAACGATAAGGAATTTTCCTTATCGTTCGTTCGTCAAAAACTTTGTTGTTCATCGTCGAAAGACAATAAATGAACGATAAATCAACAATATTATATTATAAATTATATATTATAGAATGTACTATATAATATCTTACAAAATTGTCAATTCACCTAAATGTATGTAAAATTCAAAACATTATATCTATTTCCCTGCAGTTATTATATTATTCTGCACACGAGGGAAGCACACATCTCCTCAACATCTAACTTTGATCACACCACGTGCATTCAACAAAGTCACTTCTTTATTGCTAAACAAAATAAGTAATTGTTTATGCTTTCCACTGACTGACTCTAAAATGCATTGTATAGATCAGATAGGAAAATATTCGTCTTGGGGGCTTCTATCCATCTCGACACTTATTTATGCAAGACCATATTCACCAGAAAATAAATAATATCTTTTGTCAATTTATGCAAGAAATTCTCCTGGAATCACATTTACATTATTGGAAAATATTGTTTTGTAGAATGCATTTAAGTTATACTCCGGCAAAATATGCTTTATAATGAGTACTATCAGTTGATATCTCACTTAAGAGATGTAAACTCCATGAACTTTTTAAGATGAAGACATTACAGTTGAGATCACGTAACTTATATGTAATCCATATAAAGTTGCTCACCATGTTTTTGAGAAGGAAAAAACCAAAACGATAGATAAAATACTCAACGCAACCTCACCGGTTAAATATTTATCTTAAAAAGTTTTAAATATATGTATTTATCATTATGTTGTATTTTACTTTCGAGTAAATTATTAGCGTCCATAAGATATGGTTATGTTTGATATGTATCGATTAAGAATTGTGTTTAATCGACTGGATTATCTAACTATCCATAAATCCAAATTAGATATTTCCTACGTCTTGAAAGAAGGCCCACATTCAAAAATAAACATTTTAGCTGTATTCAATATTTTGTATACAAGATCGAATAATCATTTGAAATCGATCGGAACGTATTGATGGGGTTCATACGCTGAATCCTGTAATATATTTTCTTTATGAAAAGTTTATTTAAAAGTCACAACCTTTTGTTAATTATTTCAGTCACTTTGGAATATATTGTTTTACTCTTCTTTCTTTCACTTTTATAGCCTTTGTTGGGCATCAAAACAAGCCACATAAGTTAATTTATGGATGTATAAAACTATGGCCTATTTTGCTTTAATGATAGAATTTAATAAAACTTTGTATTTCAAATCCATTGTAGGGGCTCAAAAATACATTAGATTATTGATTGATTACTAATTTCTAAAACTCTAATCCATTTGCATATAGAATAAAAATAAATATGAAACGATGATAGATTTATTTTAAATTAAAATACTTAGTACAGTAATGTAAAAATATGTATATGTACTTTCTGCTAGATTTCTTATGGAGAGACTATTTGACCGTTTTATATTTAAAAAGTAATCCAATGTACAAATTATTCGATTCTTTTATTCTAGCATTGGTATAGGAAAAAGTATATACTTATTGTTTTTTTAAAATTATATTATATTTTTTTCTTCTAGATAAACGTTCATCTCGAAAATGGACATTAAAAAGAGCATATTAGAATACATAAAAAATCTTCAAAGTGGTATTTTGTCTGCAGATTAAGTTTACCATCAAACATGCAAATGATAAAGCTAACTTTATCACGATGAAAAATTGACAATATTTTAATTAAGGCTGTGAATTTGAAAAAGGTACAAAACTTGAACTCCATCTTTTCATAAATGTATTCTTTTCACTAACTGTACCAAGAAATATGTAGTTAAATATCCTAAGCAAGGGTCGAGGCAACACGATAAAACTTAAAGCTCAGAAAAGTCTCTAAAAGAAGGTTAAATTTAATCAAAATATGATACTTTCAAAAATGAAATACGAATGATTGAAAGAGTTGCCTAAGTTCCGTTGGTAAGTCCTTATTCCTTATCTTCATTACTGATGGAGTTCTTAAATCTCTGGAACCAGTCTGTCTATCTAAGACATCAAATCAAAATTTATTTTAGAGCTCAATGAGACGGATAAGCAACATTCCAAGAAAGCATTCAGAATCCAATAAGGGGTAATAACGTAAAAAATAAGAATCCTTGTATAAATAGAGCTTCCATTTTATAATGTTAGGAATTGTCCAGTTTATAGCTATCAAAGTAATCATATTCCAAAATTAATAAACCTTGGCTCCTCAGCAAAACAGTTAAAATCAATATTTTAAATATGTTTGCTACCAAAAATACCTAATTGTATTAAAAAAATACAACATTATTTTTACAAAAATTGTTTGCATTTCCCACAGATTTAATTAATTTATCTTATATTGGTATATAAATAAATAAATAATATATATATATTAGAGCTATGTCTAAAAAAGTTTTTATATTCATTTATCCATGACAATACATGATTTTACCTTCCTGTGATGGAGTTTTTTATATTTCTAGATATTCCCAAAAAGTAGTGTAATATTAACACTTCAGATGGTTGTCGTTTTTTGCAGCCCTAAAAGGCGTGAAGGCCACATCCTTCAAATTCTTGATTGCCATAAATTATAGAGTATTACTTCATAATTTTGACATGTCTAAATTATAATGAAGGTGAATATAATTGAGAGCTCTTCCCCTTCCAGCTGAATGTTTTGGCAAGGGTGAGTGTTAAGAACAACAGTTGGTAGACAATGAGAGGAAAACTGACAATACATATTATTAGGGAGAAAATTCCACTTTTTGGGCAAATTACTATTATTCCTACAGCACATTAGATGGGTAACAAGGGGAAATATTAAAGATGCTATATATCATGAAGCAACAGCAGTGAAGCAGCCTTTAAAGGCTTCCATGCGAAAGAAGATCCAATAAATATGGAGTAAATAAGGATCTTCTACCCTGGTATTTGAAATTGAACGGCCGGGATCATTTGGGCTTGAGGAAGAGTAAACATACACTTCTTGAAATTATCAGGCTTCTTTATCCTCTAGGATCATGGGAATAATGGATAAAAGAATACATAGCAGAATTAATTGACAGAAAACATTGTAGGCACAGTTCTTGATTTCAGCCTTTATTATCGGTGTCATCACCCATGTAAAGACTATTTACAATTCGATTTTACACGATTTTGTTGAGTTTCATCCTGTTAATAAAACTATTTTTCAAATTAAGTAAGGGAAGTCTACACAAAGAAAAAAACGATAAATAATTGAAGGCGTCCAATCTATTCGGAAGTATGGTCCTCTCGAACCTATCCAATAAACAATCCATTTCAAAATCAATTTTTGCCCAAAAGGTTCAAACTTGAAGACAATATTCTGGCTGCTCCAAGACCTTAGGATTCCATCTCTGTAGGATAGTTTATGGTCTTATGAAGCCCAATAAATCCAGGATTTCCTCTTCCGTTCTCCCTTCTACAAGGACATCATAAAGTACTTATTCAGAAATTCAAAGATTTTATAAATTGCATGTTCTTAATCCGCTGATAGTAACTTACATAATGCTTTATGGGTTTACTTATAATTGTTTATAATCGTTTGTCAAGTTGGATGCTTAATTTATATACTAAAATGTTTAATTATGATATGGCAATCATTTTATGTATATATTTCCACTGTTTTTATATATTTTCATAAAATGTGCCAAATAAGTATCTTCTTCCGCCCTCTCAGCCATAAGAAGGAACAGCAATGCATGAGTCACTCAATCTCTCTTTTTTAATTTGTATTCAATCCATGTTCATTTATTTAAAAGCAGTATGACCCTTTTTAATTCAAAAAGCTATTCCTTTTAGGGGCAACCCCTTTCATCTAATTATTTGTATTCATGCTCTACACAATGACAAGGTTCCTAAACATTCCTACGCACTCGATGACTATTATTAATATCCTCATTAGAAACACATATTGTATGATGAATCCAGTCTGCTATTCTTCTAGTTGACGGCTGAGGCTACTCTGTAGACATACAAAAAGCCTCACAACAACACGCAAGGTAAATAAACAAAGTTGATAATAAGAATTCACACAATGAAAATAATGTGTTAAAATAATGAATGAAAAAAGGTATTTATAATATTTTTAATCCATGTTTGTGATTTAAAAAGAGGAAACTCCAATAATAAAAACGATAACAACAAGTAAGGGATGGTGTTTTGCATGGGGATATATATATATATATGCTCTATATTTAGAGGGGACGACGCTTGCTGAGAAAATAAAATATGGTTCTAATTGATTAGACTGCGTGAGTTATACCCGTGAAGAGTGCCCAAGGTTAATTATATTACATGGCTTTGAAGGTAATGACTATCTTATTTATGGAGAGGAAGGAATCACTGCCGTGTTTCAATCAAACAACTAAATATGTTTTGAGTAATGAAGAAACGAACGGAAGTCATAGTTCAAGAAGTAAGTTAATCTCAAAAAGGTCCATAGACAATGTCATCATGGAATAAAGTTCTATATGTCAAGCATATGCACCAAAAGTGGTCCACAAGGGAATTCAATCAGGTGTGCAAAATCCTATAAAAGTAATAAAAAAATAAACATTATTAGTATTTCTTGCAGTTTCATTTCTTGCTGTCTTAAAGTTGCCTTCAATGTCAAAGTCCTTTGGCACCCCTGGTGTTAGAAATGAGAAACTTTAACAAATAAATACTTTGAATGTATTACGCGGCAAAAAAATATCCACCATTTTATTGTGCCAACTTTGATAAAACAAAGGACTTATATCATGTGTAACGTCTTGATGATTTAACCAACGGTTCTATATAAGTCTTGTTAGGCTCACCCGACTCAAAGATCTCCTATCTTAGATCCGGCTAATATGAAAAGAAAAACAAATGATAACTTAAATTCATTTTAAGCTTTCGCTCACCCCTCCAATCATGAAAATTAGTTTGTTGATGATCAAGCTCATTCTTACTTATAAAAATACTTATACATGTCTCAAATCCATCGTATTTAAAATATAAAATTTATTTCTATTACACAAAGAATTGCCTCACAAAGGGAAATAAGGAGACCTAATATCATTGGTTGCTATAAAAGCCCAAGACTTTATTGAAAGGCCATGCATTTAAATCAAAATAAGTTTAGTTTTGTTCAACAGAGCGTAAAAAGACGGGCGTGTTGTGTTGAAATATGCAAGCAAAGAGTGATTTGTGTTTATCTTTTGCTTATTTGGTTCGATAGAATTGCAGCTTCTGTGTGGATATGAATAAGTATTATAGCTTAAAAATTAGTCTAGCAAACCTAAGATCTGTGTTGATCTTTTGTTCTCAACGATGAATTGGTAAATGCACTTTTATAAATATATTCTAAGCTTATAGATCTTATTTTCATAACATTGATGAGTTTTTCTTTTGTTAATTACTTGATTGTCCATCATAGTTCAGAATACGTAAGTATAGGCTATCAATGTGGACAGCTGACCTTAGATATGACGCTTGAAAACTTCGATGAGCGTACCCCTAGTGCTTCAATAAGCCTCAAGAAATCTGCCTCTACCAACTGCGTCATGCTGTCAACCTTTCAAAGGCCTGGGCCTGTCACAGCCACTGAGAGAGGCATGCACGTTATCAATAGGCTTGGGGGGTGACAAAGACTCTTGCAAGTTTGTCGATAGTCATTTAATTATAAAAATTATATTTTTTTGTTTCCTATTCTGATTTTGTTATTACTAGATTATTTGTTTATATTAATATATCTTTTCAGTAGCCACGAGGGCTAGAGTTATATGAGCTCGAAATCAATCATACAACAACATGTTTTCACGAATATTTTAGTTTAAAGATACATTTGCTTGTTTTATTGTTTACATTCCTGACAGAAAATAAAAAGTCTAATCTCGGCTTGGAAGAACCAAATAAATCCATCAATAGAAAAGTATTCGTATTTTCGATTCTAACTTCAATATATCGTACCTAGTCAAAAGTTGGTCAAAGCCATACTAGTCTTTGCAATTGTGTTTATCTTGGAGATATCATATAAAAAATAGTTATCCATCCTGTGTATTGAAAGCTTTTTAGATTTTCTATATATCTTAATTCTGAGCTTTATTCCAATCTATCCAAACAAAAAATGCCATAAGTTAGAGCACAGATAAATAAAAATGAGGTTGTTTTATAAAAACTATTAACATCAAACTTTATATCAAACATTTTGTTTGGTGCTTGAGCAATTAGTTTGTTTCATATACATATACATTTTATATAACAGTGTAATATTAGGCAAACTAAGCAAATTTTAATAAATTTATTTTTGAAGTGTGATTATTTTTTTAAATCAATGCATACATAATATTTCTTCAATTCGATGTGTGTCTCAATTCATTACTGTAAAGCTATAAAGAGTACTAAATTGTTAAATCTTTATTTTGTGATATGTTTCCTTTTCACTTGATTCACATTCCTACCTCGTTATATTTAAGGAAAACGCTCTCTGCACTTCTTTCTCGAACGTAATGGTCAAATAAAAGGAGTGTGAATAATAAAATATGGTAAAAATAGGCATGTCTTTACTCGTAGTTGCCTAGGTGCTCTCTGTATAGGTATGGATGAATACCATTTAAATACTTCAATTATTACTCATAATTTCCATATGGAACTCCTCACGTGAAGGGAAATAATGTAGTCTTAGGATATAATATTTGACGATAAATGGGTCATTACTCTGAATGTAAGACGAATAAATAGTACAAAAAATGAGCTGCCAACTGAAAAATAATATTTATTTATGAGTTTGCGAGAAACCCCAATAACGGCATCCATATTTATATGTATTTCACCCCCCGAAAGAATAAAACAAATTATGTGACACAGAGTTCGTTTATATATATTGGATATTATAACCAACGTCTTAGATATTAATCATTAAACGACTTAAGCCAATGAGATTTTCATTCCTTAAGAATCCATGTTCTTTTTTGTTTCACAAAAACACTCTGTTCATTTTGTGAAATAAACCGCAAATGTACTGTAAGTAACTCATATAACAACGTACAAAGCACCTTGAGGTTTAAAAAATATGTAATACCTTGTGGCGCAAAGGAAATAATGAACCTATGAATCAGCATATAAAAATAATAATAATTATTATTATAATTAATGTGAAGATTTAACCACAGATAAATGATTAGGCTTTATCCTTTGAAATATACTCAGCTGCGTACGTATTTTCAATTTATATTTTGAACTCTATGAAATATTATATTATTCATATATAACAGGGAATCGGGATAGACTAGATTTACCTACATGACTCAACAAAACATGTCCTTTCAATATAATTGATTCTTTGGTTATTCATAGAGGCGATGAGTCAACGGAACCTCTCTTATGCAGATGTTTTGGGTCTATTGATATATAAGTAGAGTGCGTATCCAATACCTCAAGCTTTATTTTAACTTAAAACCACAAAAGATTCTTAGATTGTTATGTATTGTGATTATATCATATGATCATCAATATGAATAATGCAATATTTTTAAAAATAGATATTAATTTTAAAATGTAAAATATATTGGTTCTTTCGGCATCAAATATCAGTTGAGAGTCCTGATCTCTGGTGTGTTGTAGGTGAGTATTTTGTATATGAATGACATATAGTAATATATAGTGGTGAAAACTAACACAGATTTAGCTATAAAGGATTCTGCTAAAAAATATCTTACGTGCTTTGCATATTTTTTAGTTTCTCAACATCGATGAATTAGTTGTTTGCAATTTAAAAAATTAAAGCTTGCATGATTAAAATAGCCTACACTTTCAATATCTTTGTACTAAAGGGAAAATGCAATTTATTCATTATATCATGCTGAAAAACAAAAAAACCCTGCCAAAATATCTGGGTAAGATGAATACCAAACATTGTTCTTTAAACATATATATCTTTCCTGATATATTGCTGGACTCTTAACTTTGCTCCTTCCTGTAACTTAATCATCAGCTATATATATAATACTCTTTCAAACCACGATTATTGGATGTAGAAGCCCCTTCCTGGTGTACTTTTAAAGTTGTTATTCACAAAGCCTGAATTAAACACCTTTTCCATGCATTGCGTGTTGAAGCCCAGGAGGAATACAACATGCATTAATTATCACACAAAAAGTAAAAAACAACATAAAATCACATGGAAGCTGTTGGACTTGAGAAGCATGGCGTCATAGGATCATACTTTGTATATCAAAGAAAGTTTATTCATTTAAACATACATTATATTAATTTTTGTCCTATCAAATATCATATATAATTAGTTACATTATTAGCAATAATGCATTTTGTCCCAGATATATAATAATATTTTGTTTACGTAGCAGATCGAATGATTCGATTAGTGCAATCCCATAAAACAGTTTTCAATAACAATTTATTTGAACGATTATGATGGATCAATAAAAAGAAACATCATATTTATATCCTTATAAATGCAACTCAATCGAACCATAAGTGATAAAAAGGATAGAAAAGGACAACGAAAGAAGAATTTATAAGGCAGAGTTATTTTGAATTTAATCTTTAGAATCTACTTTTCGTATAAATTGTTGTATATCAATATATTTTTATGCGTTTGGACATATAACTTTACTTTTGATCAGCATATTGGCTTAAACGATTTACTTACTCTATGTAGATAAAATCTTTTATTCAAAAACACTCAAACCATATCTTTTGAACATAATTTTAGTATGTTATTCATGCGCATGATCATCGTTTTTATAGTTGTTTACGATACATCGAATGTAAAAAAAGCATTCAATCTTTTTTTTTCTTCAAAGTATTACACTTCTGCCATCATCTAACAACTATCTCCAATAGAGATTAAAATATAAAATATGTCCAATACCTACTTGTTCGAATCAATATTGAAAGTAAATCCATAAATTACATCTTGCCAGCCAAAGCAACAACATTTTGGCAAAAAAAAGCGAATGGAATTTGATCACATTGGAAGTTTATAAAGCTCATTAGATCAAGAAATATTATTTTTGGCGTCATATACAAAATTAT
>CP045891.1:7443762-7514246 GCA_013387185.1 Caligus rogercresseyi | reverse complement strand
TTAATGTCAACGTTACTTTGAATACCCGAGAAGGTATCTCTCAAAACAAATCCTACATATTTATTTTCATATTTAAAATATTGGGTATATTTAACAAAAACTCATACGACATATTTTTAAAACAATAACATTACTTAATTCTTCACGAGGTTTCAATTCTTACTGGAACTACGGGTGCGTTAATGGTTTTAAGTGAAGACAGTTCACTTGCCAAAATTTTGGACGGTTCTTTTAAATGGTCTTTATTTAAAAATTGTATTACATAGAATACATAAAATACATTATAAGAATAGGAAAATTGCATTAAAAATACTTAAATTAACGTATAGTAGTACCGGTTTTTAATTAGACTTTGTCTATATTTTTTTCAAAGTTGGATTCGAATAAAATAATGACAACTTTCATAAATAATTGGTTCAATCTTCTAAATAACTCCTTAATAAAAAGTATATGAAGTGGTTCTTTTATGTCATTGATCATATTTTAAAGTACTATTTGACAGACAAAAAACTCTTCTTTTCCGATGATGAAGTAGTTTCTTAAAAAATATAGAAGTAATACGGATTTATAGAAATATGTATCATTTCAAACCAACCGTAATACCGATTTTGATGTATTATGTAATTTTTATCGCTAATGTATCGGTTGTAATGGTTATTGTTTCTTATAGTCGTCATTTTTCTTCCCCAAAAAATAATTTTAGACTGGAATCTTTATTTATGACCTACAGCGATTCTGGGGACTATTCTTTATGCCCACAATATAATTCTTCATTTTCATAAAAATACAACTGTCCCATAATTTGTAGAACCATTCTAAGCATGTTGAAGTTATTTTTAATTAACAAACCTATATGAAATAAAGCTCAAAGTAAATTAATTGTAATTTATTTAATGGAAACATCTCAAAACGATTCAAATCCCATTTTTGGTACACATTACGCAAAAGCTTCCCTAATATATAAGTTGAAGGAATAAATGTCCATAAAAAATATATTCAAATTAGGGGCTATCCAAATATATACACACTATGTTTTTTGCATTTTAGAGTATAAAAAAACTTATATTTGAGTAAGGGTTAAATCGAGGTCAATTCTTATTAAGAATTATATGGAATTAAGCGATATATTTTTTACATGAATAGGACTGCTCGCTTTATATAGATGTAATTAATATGAAATAGGCCTTTGGCATGTTATTCATATTAGTTAATTTTTCTTTCATTTAGTGGCCTGGTTTGTTTTTCATTTAATAAAATAAGAAAAGCAAAATATTTGCATCGATATTTTGCTCCACATAAAAAAATCCTAATTATTTTTCGTTAAATCCCCAGCCATTTTTGAAAACAAAAGGAAGGAGAAGTGTGATGCTTCTCTCTATGTGTCTAGAAGTTTATCAAACCTGTTGAAGGGGAGGGAGAAGTCAATAAGTTATTATTGATAGATTACATACATGTCTTATTATTGTATTTAGTGGGGGCGTGGAAAGAAGCGCTCACTGGAGCATGATATTGTTTAAAAATGAAGAGAGACATTTGGGAGATATGTCTTTATATTAGGGACGAGGCTTCTTTCTATTGTCGTGATATCGTAAATCTAATGTTAAATGCTACAGCATTAATGCAGAAAAAAAGGAATAAAAAAAATACAAGAATAATGAAACATCGAATGAACGGAAGAAATTGAATGGCAAAAACTAACGATATGTAGTTATATTTTAGAAACGAAGAAGCTAAATCAAATGACGTTGTATTAAATTTTATATTATATTTTTAAAAATTATAATTTTAAAGTCACCGAATAAACTTAGGACTCATTATAAATGATGGGGACATAAACAAACAATACTCATGGGAAGTTAAAGGTATCGACTTCGTATTTTCATTTTACTTCTATTTTGGTCATATGTGAGATCAGATTTTAAATGTTTATATTAGAAAAAAAATCTTCTAATTTTAGATAGTTATTGACCTAAATAAGCCTAAATACAAAAATATATTTCACATATTTTACTTCTATTTATTCGAAGTTTTAGCAAAGAAGAAAAATATGCAAATCTCATAATTTTAAGAAAATAAGCAAAAAATCACGAACTTAGACAAGAAAAGTAGGCATTTAACAAACTCGAAGCAAACATTTAAGTCAGTCATAATAAAAAATCTAGTCGTTAATAAGACTATTTTAAATTCCAACCAATTTTTATTCTAATAAAATTAATATACATACAATCAAATTAAATTAAATAAACATAAGATGTTCAAAAGATATATCAACATTATCATCTTTTTTTATGGGTCATTTATTGAAAAAATCATACATAACCTATATATACAATAATAAATAAAAGAGCAAGCGGGGTTGTTTAATAATATAAATACAATCATCTCAAATATAACCTATTAATCAAAGGACCAATAATAGGGATATTATTTTAAATTTAAGAAAGAAGTAAATAAATAACATACATATAATATATATATAAAAGAAATATAAAGAAACATAAAATGTAGCAAAAAAATTTTAACCATTCACAAAATAAATTAATATTTACTTATTAATCCATAGTTAAATTAAAATTTATTTTTAAATTCTTTGTTCTTTAACTATCCACATCAAGCAACCAATTTTTTTGAGTGTCAATTCTTTTTGGATAACTAATAAGACAATTGCGTGCTCAGGTATTTAGAGGACAAAAGTGAAAAACTGATTACTTTTCAAATACTTTATTATATCTGACATATTAATTAAAAAACTTTTTCAATTTTATTCCTTTTAAAGTTCACTTTTGAGCTGTTCTATTACCAAATTTTATATAACGTTCATATAATCCGTCGTTTTAACTGAATTACAATATTGGTTTTACCACCTAACCTTATATATATATATGTATGAATGCAATATCATCATACACAACGAATTACATCATAGGACACCAAACTAACGAATTTAATGTATGCACTCCAAAAAACACTTTTTCTTACATTAGTTAGGCATGTTTTATTTAAAAATGATTTTTTTGAAGCATTCGGTTTGGATTTTTTACAATTTGAACTGCTTTATGCGAATAATACTATTTATACAGATGTAAAATGATTGAAAAGTACTTATTTTATAGCTACTATATGTTTTTACACCTGAATTAAAAATGGATTTATAGGGGCTCGTATGTCATCCACTCAATTATAATTCTTCTCTGGTCCACAGAGCCTCTGTAGATTTGTCAGGATAACAGGGAAACGACGGATCACTTTTTATTTGATTGCTCCAAGCCACAAGAATTTATACCCGAAACTGGAGAAATTCTTCGCCTTCAATACAACTTTTATAAGCAAACGAGGGACCATTTTATAGCTTTTATACTGAAAAATGGAGGCCGTCATCAATGGATCATCACCAAAACCCAGCAAATTTTATATGCCAACGATGCTCCAATGACCACGACATTTTTGGTATTTCCAATATGTAAACTTACATCTCCCTGTTTTACAAAAAAGTATTTAGCCAATTGGAAAAGTGTTTTAATTACTTTATAATGTTTTTATACTTTTTTCTGTTATTTGATTCCTGTTTTATCTGTCTAGTAGAATTTTATTTCTGTCATGTGTAATAAATCTTTATAGAAATAATAAAGTATCACCTTATGGCCAAAATAATGCACTCAATTATAATAAGAAAAATAATAATAATAGAGCCATCCTTTTCAGTTTACACACGCATGCAACCCCTCGCCATGATCTGAAGGATGGCAGATCATGAAGGTGGCAACCAAGCGGGTACCACTACCTTGTCTTTTTTTACCCCCCATCTTATTTTCTTCTTCTGAAGGAGTCAAACAACACGACATAGGTGGGAGAAGGGGGGGCTCTCTAATCAAAAAACACAATGAAAAACCAATTTCGTCTGAGGCTGTCAGAGTATTTGGAGAACTTTATAAATAGATACCATTCTACTTAGAGGAGAGAATGAGAGGGGTAGTAGGTAGGTAGGTAGACCCTTGACAAGAACTACGACAATCCCATGGTGAGAACTCAAAAAAATTAAAAAGCAATAATTTACCTTTAAATGTGTTCACTGTGCGCTCGCGTGTGTGTGTGTGTGTCTATTAGAGATATATATATTTCAATTACAGCCTCCTTAAGAATATATACAGGCATATTGTTCGTATTCCACATGCATATAGATACATGGTTCTGCTCCTTTCTTCAAATGTCAAGGAGCCAAAAAGAGTTATGGAGGGAAAATGTGTGCGTTCGTCCTTGGAGTCCCATTGTGGAATCCCTATATATATATTGTCTATTGCCCATGATCCGGTCAAGATCTCCTCTCCATCTATTCAATGCTTCTATTATGATTCGGTGATTTATTCATGACCTCTATTTTTTTTTGTTACTCCAAACTGACAACTCTTTTAGATCACTAAAAGAAGGAATAAAGGACCAACATTATTTGTCTGTCTTTATTTTCTGTTCCTCTTGTTGAGCACAATATAGGGGTTTTATGGCCTTAAAATCAAAAAGGGTGTCTTGGTCAAATGGCACATATATATATTTGGAGGGTATCCAAAAAAGACATATTTTACAACGCCCTTGTTCTTATTAGGGTCATAACAAACTCGGATCGCCGTGTTTTGTCGGTTAGATGAGTTGCATCTCTTGGATATAAAAATGGTGTTCTTATATATTGTTGAATGGGTTAAATATTGTCTTAAGAGTTTATAAAGCATGGTATTCCCCTTGTTTGAAGTAGAGACAGGATTGACACCTTGTACTTTACGGAAACACGTTTACCATTCAACAGTAATGCTCCTTTTTATTATTTCAAATTAATTTTATTTAAGCTTTGCTTTATAATTAAAAACATTAGTAATAAAAAAAAAAACAGTTTATTATATTAAAAAATAGTATTATGTTTGGGAAATGACCAGAACTACCACTCATCATAAATTAATCCTTTTTATATAAACAAATATAAACGACTTTTGTCATTTAAATTATCTTTTAATACATTTATTCGACAATTTTTCATCTTCCAAGGCCCACAAAATTATTTGTTGTCCACATATTATAGTATTCCATGTTATAAGACGAATATAATGTTATAAATAGGTTGCTATTTTTTAATACATACTTTTAGATATGGTGGTATCTTCTTTTCCAAAATGTCTTATATTTTCAAAATGGCGGAGTCAACGCGGGAAATTTGAATACGAAATATTGAACAAATATTAGACATCATATCTTAATGTAAATAAGATTACCGAATCTCTACCAAGGACACCCCACTGATAAATGATTTTTCCTACACGTATAGCACCTGTTCCTATCTCCACCAACTCATAGATGATATCCTTTAACCACCAGGAGCACCGTCTAATTGGAAAAGAGTGCAGGAGTAATATTTAATCATTTCATGATGATTACTACACGCATTATTATTATTATAGCTACAATTCCTGATGGTTCCTGTTGTTGCTGTTGTTACTTTTCGTCTTAATTAGATAATTGGATATAAAAGAAGCAACAAGAATAATAATAATAAAAAGAGATATAAAAGAAATCTCTCCTTTTTTTGTTACTTTTTATATATACCTACAAACATGGAGTAGAATCAGTAGTTGTAGTAGTAGATCTTTCCACAAAGGGCTGCCTCTAACCATTTTCTTTTTCTTCCATAATACATCACTTTCCGTCTCTATTTCTTGTTTTGTTAACTTAATTATAGGAAGAAAAGCATAATAAAACTATGTACGTACTATGTTAGGGAAATCAAGTTAAAGAAAAGGGAGGCCTTTGTACGATTTATGTGGTAGTTCGAGGACTTTGGTTGAATGACCCTTCAAAAGCAGTGGATATGTACATAGGGGATTCGGGGATGCTATCCATTATGTGTTGGGGCGTCTGTGTCAAATATAACGCCTTAAAAAGCACAAACCAGGGGCGGAGTGGCCACCGGGAGTATTGGGACTATTCCCGGTGGGCCGCAGGCCTCAAAAAACATAAACGGCCGTTGACAGCCTCCCAATGGCATAATGGGGTCTGTATAAGGCCAGCGAGGGCATAATTGTCCCGGTGGATAAATTCTTCCCACTCCGTTCCTGGCACAAACAAACACTATATTTTTCAAAAGAATGACATAAACCGCTTAAATGCATTAATAAGCAATTGAATTCACGTAAATTGCTCCTTAGACAATGAGAGGCTGAAATAAATCCTTATCGTCCCTTCTATTTGACGACATGCGAAAATTGATTACTTTTTTAAAACTGTCGATAAACGATGACAACATTGACCTCGAAGATTATTATTGTTTAGCACTCATTTATTACATTCCGCTATCGCCTTATTACCTCTTCAATATATATCTAACAAACAAAAATACAAACTTCTCTTTGATCCTTCATTTCGTATCTTTTTATTAAACATTGGCGCGGAATGATACAACTACCTACATGGATATATACCAAGCAAAGTCCAAAATATAAGTAAACTTTATATATTTAAAACAGCCCGAAATTGGGATCCTATTCTTATTATATTGTGTAATGATGGGTTCCTCGGACATTTCCTCCTTCAATTCGAGTTCCAGTTAGTAAAAGAAAGTCCCTAGATCACTTCCTAGAGCTACCATAATTTTAAGAGTCCCTTTGCTCTTCTTCCACAGTTTTTATTATACGTATCATTGTGGCCTTATAAATAATTCATCATGACTCTTCATGGAACCAAGATGGCTGCTTCTAATAAAATGGACGGTATTTTACTCTGATGAGAAAAGCTCATATATTACAATTCATTTGACCCTTAAATTCAATTATGAGAGCACTTGTTGTTTCATTGTGATCCTCATTCGCCCCTGCGTTAAATGAAAGGAAAGAAATTAAATTGTAACATATGGTATTGCAATTGATCGTATTTACATATTCTAATGTATGGTATGTTAATAATAATTATGCTATTTCAATATTCAAACTCAGAGCCTTATAAGTAGAGTTACGTCGTAAGAACTGTCTGTGTAGCCGCTGACTCAAAAAAAGAGGCTCAAACATTCATAATTTCTCGAGCGAGTTGAAAATTAACAGTCTTTGAGATAATTTTTAAAGATCTATTAAAAACACAACTACGCCTGCTTGAAGTGCGGTGGATTGTACAAATCGCTCAGGAGCCCAAGGAATTTCTTTCTTTTTATTTCCCATGATCCTCCGATATTCCTTGGATCCTTGGAATCCTCCAATTAATGAAAGGTTTTGTAGACACATGTTTTGTCATAGATTCCGATTTATTTATCCTAACATAACATAGGACCAATAACCATTATTTTGGGATAATATGGGATATGGTTGTTCAAAAAATTATATGAAGTTTGGCCATGTTTTAACCACGAAAGGAATTTGTTTTATTTATAATGGTCTGATAGCACGGATATAATTTTATTGTAACTAAAATACAGATTTTACTTTATAAATTAGAAGCACAAAATCCCCCATATCGAAAAATGTTTTTAAATATGCAAATAGAATTGTTGATGATGTTTGATTTTGTTTTGTTTAATATTGGTTGTGTTAAATTTTATGTTTGTACGTGTAGTAAATAAGTTTTTTGAGGTTTGGTAACACTCAAGAATAAATGTTGTACGAATGTACAAAAAAAAAACCATTATTTTCATTCCATGCATGTGTTTGAGCCGAAATACTTTTTCATCAGATGACGCTCCAATCTATTGTCGTAACTGTTTTATACATAGGGCTCTGTTCAAACTATAACAACACATAGGATGTGAATGGTTAGGTGATTATTTTAGCAAGCAAGTTCCGTATCGACATTAACTTGTATATCGTCTAATTGTGACATGGAATGCTTGTGGTTTCTGTATTCCTTGCTTTGAAAATTATATTATGTCCCGGCCCGGTTTGGCCTGGCCCGGCTTAAAATTTAAGTCCGGCCCGGGTCCCGGCGAAAAAAGGTGTCCCGGTTTCTGATATATATATATATATATATATATATATATATATATATATATATATATATATATATATATATATATATATATATATATAGATAGATATATATATATATATATATATATATATATATATATGATTGCACCTCTTTAAGTGACGTCATTGCACAGTCTTATTAATAACCCCATGAATTATAATTACATACGAATATAGGCACCTAGGTAACGTCTAAATTCCAAAGGACCTAAATTTGATCATGAATAGATATGAAACACGAAGCCCATTTTAATTAAGTATATCCATGTCTTTAAAAAGAATATGTTCTCTATATTAGGACACTCTCTTGATTATAAGGAGTAAATATATGTAGTTATATGTGGCATGCATATCATTAAATAGGTCACAAAGAAGAGAACAAGGAATCATGGAATGAAAGCAATCAAGGAAGTATGGAACAAAGAATCCAATGTAGGAAGAGGGTAACCTCATCACGGCCTTGAATAAAGATGTCCTCTATGACGACTACGAATATAGGAAGGAATAACACTAGGGTGGTTTTTTGCTCATTTGGTTAGCAAAGCCTACGTATATAGAACTAAGCATTGGAGGAGCTGTCATGTTGACTTCCGTGCCTCTTAGAAGCGTCCAAAGACAGAGGAAATCCCTGAAGGACTGCAAGGATCCACGTAAAGTGATTATTAGGGAGCCTAGGCCACAATTGTCCAGAATCCCCTACTCTAAGGCACAGAACTAAACTAAGCCTCCTCTTAGTATTTACATTTACACAAAAACCATCAATTGACTTTTCCGGGGAAACATCATCTTTGTCTTCCTCCTCATAATCTGATTCCTTGACAAGTGATATTGAGTCAAAGAGAGAAGAATGACGTTGTATTATTCCATAGGAATAATAATAAAAAAATCATTCAGATCACCTTATAGTCATAGATCAAATATTGCCTCCTCCTTCTTTCCTTACTACAATATTATTTTTGTTCCTCCACAAAGATTAATCAATCGAAACAAGGGAATGACTTGTACAATATGAACAAGTTTTATGTTATTGTGAAAGTCCATGAATAACCAACATATTAAATGACTTTATAATTGAATAAAGTCTCCCCCAATCACGAGAGAAAGAGAGAGAGGGGAGGATGGCCCTTCGGGTCAATGAGGTGGTGTAGAGAAACGCAAGCATTTCATTTTTAAGTGTTTATGTACCCAGCACTACCGACACCACTCTTGTTTATTAACTATTTTTCATGTGTATTCAAAGGTGGGGGGAGGTGAGGTTGTTACAATTTTTTCATAGAAGAAGAAGTGAGTGTTCCCAACTGGGAATTGAGAAGGGATGGATGATGCTTTGAGGAGAAAGGTTCAGGGCTCTAACTGATTAGTTAGCGGGGGGAATATAACACTATCAGAGTGTTGTTATTATTGTTGTTGTTCTTGTTTTCTAAGGACTCGGCTTTATGATCATGAATTTAAGAGGGAAGGAGAGCAAAGGAGAGGGAAGAGAAGAAGACCACCATACTTTGAAGATAATAAATGAATTCCTTAACGACCATTCATTACTAACCCACAACATGTGTATATATATATTTTATAGAGGGTAGAAAACATATAAATAACACTATGCACTATTGAATGGTTTTCAATGTATTTTATTTTCTGTTATTGTAGTCATATATGTATATGGAAGTAAATGTATGAGAACGCATTTTATGGAGGGATTCAAAATACATCATCATCATATATGGAGCCATGAATGTTTTTTATGAAATACGGAATGACCTCATATGAGATGAATTTTTCAGCTGTGCAAAAGAAATCTTCCCCCCCAGTTCAGGCTATGGCTTCAACTACTTGTCTGAATGTGATGAAATGTCTGGCTTTGTTTTTATTGTGGAGTTGGACTCCTGATTAGCTTTTATTGAGGAAAATGAAATAACTGTTTTCTATACGGTGTTGGATGACAAATAAAAGCATGAGGGTCAAAGAATAGCCTGTGGACTATATATGTGAATTTAATTCATATGAAAGTGCACTTTTATCCAGGTTTCTGTGAATACTCCTAAAATTACATACATGAGCCTTCCTAAAAAGTTTTTTTTTTCGTTATTGGCATCAATTGTATATTATTTTTCTAAACCTAAAGTTTTGAAAAATAAAATCCGATCCAAAATAAAAAGGAGTTTGTAACTTACTCGGTAAATCCCTAGGTATATTGAAATACGAGGTACGTCATACTGCCAAGAGAGCTGCATTTTCGCTGCCGGCGATTTTTAATGTTACACCGGCAAACTGGAAAGAATAAAAATAAGTAAAATTTATTGCTTCAATATGTTTTTGATACATTACAAACAGTAATAAGATTAATGACGTTTCACTATTATTGAAAATATGAAATAATGTACCTTGTATTCTATACACCTTGGTAAATATGGTTTATATACTTATAAAGAAGCAAAAAAATAGCTTCTGAATAAACTGAGGAGTTCTCTTCGACAGCAGCTAGTTTCTTGAAGTAATAAAGTTCTATCAAGGGTCTACCAAACTCAAATATCCATACATGTAATACGTATATCTGTGAAGATCAAAACAAATTTACCTCTTATGGCGTCATGAATGCAAATGCATCATAGATATATTTGTAATAAAATATTATATATATATATATATTACGGAAGACTTTTGAATTGATACACCCAGTTTATTGTTTAATATCAGATTGAGATGTGAATTTCATCAAGAAGAACATCGAATATATAATATATTAGAGTTTGAATCATGGGTGAATATATGGCCTTAGGAAAGTCGCTACAAGGCGACAAAAATAACTTTAAACAGGCTACATATAATATTTGTTGTTTATTGCGGATTCATGTTATAAGCGATCAAAATAAATATATTGATCTTTGAAAGAAATATAGTTTAAAATATAGATTTTATTTGAATATTTCCTTGATATCTTTGTCTTCTTTTGCCAACATATACATGCCATGGATGACGACGTAGCCTATTATTCAGTGTGACTAGAAGGGTGACGACCGCATGACAGAAAATCAACTTATTTCCCCATCACGAGTGAATCCCTCAAAATAAATGCTCTCTCCCCCCAACACCAATGCAAATAGAATAGTATCATTAAATACATATCACACCATGAAGGTATATTATAGTAAACACAGCACACACACATATACACACAAATATAAATTAGAACCATATGGAATAAATTATAATAATGGAAGTAGTCATTTTTATTGTTATCATTTATTACTGCTGTTATTATCATGGAAGGCATTGCAGCGGTTCCCTATCATAATCCAAACTAAATCCAGGCTTTTATATATGTATATGAATTGTCTCTCCGCAACATCTATTGTATGATAGCAAGGCGCAATCTGATTTAAATAGTTCCTAGACACGTAGGGAAACTCTTTGTTATTAGTCAAATAATCCATGATCTATCTAATGTAGGATTGTAATATTCGTAATACGAAAGGTTATCTCCTAGGAAGAAAATGGTCGATAATTACATTAAATTGAATCAAATATTTAAAATGTCTACATTGAATTTGATTTAATATACTCATGTGTTAGAAAACATTTATGGGCGATATTCAAACACTTTGCTTTTTGTTCATTTCTACGATATAAATAATTAACAATCAGAGTCGTAATCAATCAGAGAATCGATCAATCTAACTGCTGTCTAAAGAGCATTTAAGTACCATCTCATCATGCAAAAAAAATTTTGAGGTTGATCAAGTTTTCGAACATTTTAGATAGACATTGACCGTAAAAACATAAAGATATAAAGACAAAGAGAGCTTATTGGATCTTCAGAGAAATACGTCATTGTGTCCCGAATACAGCTGAACGATGTTTCTCTGCTAATAATAGGGAATAAGCTCTCTAATCTTTATATCTCTATGAAAAAAACCGACAATAATAATAACAGAGTTGAGGGAGCTCGATAGCCGTGCGTGTTAAGGCGTGTTCACTCTCAATGTTGGGGTGCAGGTTCGAATCCCGAGAGGGGATGGTCATTTTTGGTCTACCTCATTGATAAGATCCTAGTTCGATAGACTAAATTTAACGCTATAATGCTTATTTATATCCACACGGATGCAATTCCTCGAACTTATAGGCAAAAAAAAAAAAAATAATAACAGAGTCTGACGTCACGTTAAATATATTCATACAATGGGGTTGTGAGCCCGTCAATGTATGTTGGTAAGAGAACTCCTCCTCCTGATAAAAAACAAATGAATGGTCCTTTAGGCAAAAGAAATTCATAAACCTTGAATGGCTCTCTCTCGTAATCACTTCTCTCTTCTAATATCCTCCCATCGATAAATCCTCCTAATGATTATTAGAGCGGCGGAACTTGTTTGATCATCAATGCCTGTTAAGCCAAAGATTTCAATTTACCTTCTAATGAGAATGAGCTTTTTTTTTGGTGAGCCCATAAATGAAACAATTCATTCTCATGTTTATTTCACACTCTCAGGCGAGAAACAAAAAGAAAGAAAAGAAAAAACAAATTGTATTGGGGCGCGTGTATTAAGATTGTGAACCTATTTTTTTTCTTTACTGATCTACAAAATAATAAACCCCCTGGGGCTTGAAGAGTACTTATAATATGAAGAGGATATTGAGGCTATAGAAGTCCTTGAAGGACTAAATGTAATTTTACATGAAAAATTGGTAGTATAACTCTTTAATACAAGATGAGATCCATTAGTTAAAGCAAAATAAAGTGTGTTAAAGTGAGTACTTGAAGCCAGAAGGGTACAGATCCTATGAATTTTTTAAATGAAATTACTAATGTAACTATTGATTTATTATCTTAAAATTTTGCAAAACAAAGATGAATACGGAGACAGCAATATATATATTTTTTTATATTGACATTATAATGAAAAGGCAGATAATATCAACCAAAAATGTGTTATTCAAAGTATTCTGATGAATGAATTGTATAATTTTGTATAAATTCAAAATAATTATGAAAGGTATTTTTCCTTTTACAATTGAGATACCTACAAATATAGTTTTTTATTATTCAAAAGCATCTTGGATGTTCCAAATGGTTTAATATTCTTTTTTGTTTGATTTAAGAACCGGAAAATAAAAATTTATTATCTGCCAAGTCAGGGATGCGCAGCGGATGACCCATGATCTATTCGACGTTTTGGCAGGGCAAAAGGGGCCAGTGGGAGAGGAATAATGTCAGGGAGAGCAATTATTCGTCTTTTCTTATTCGTTTTGGAATTTCTCCAGAAACTTACGGTAAAACAAATGAGGGTGTATCCTCAAAGTATATGGTCCAACCAATAGAGATATAGAGAGCAGATTCCTCAATATCAGAGAAACATCGTTCATCTGTATTTTGTGTCCAATATAAACAAAGTAATTGTAAGCCGTCATCGTAAGCTGATCATAGATATAGATTCTATCTCTATGACAGCTTACGATGACGTAGATCAAATTGCATTGTTTATATTGGACACAAAAATACAGATGAAGGGAATAAGCTCTCTATATCTTTTTATATAATATATGGTTCAACCCTGTGAAACTTTAAATCATTTTTAAAAAACCTATTGACATTTAAAGTACTTTTTCAACAACACATTCGTTGAATTGTCTCTTTTTTAATGATAAATATTTAATTAAATCAGAGGACATTAAGGTTGAAAAACATGTTATTCCTTAGGTTGATGACCTCGGCAACTATATATGTCTGTTATTTTTTTCTGCATACAAATATGACTAAAAAGATTTAGTACCTCATATATCTTCTGATTTTTATAATTCATTTTTTTAATAAGCATTTTTTCAAGCAGCCCCTCTGCATTTTACTCACAAAATAAAAGAGCAAAACGAAGGACACATCGTGTGTGTATTAAAGCAAGAAAAAACGGAAAATAATGCAGATGGATACAAATATATGTAAATTAGCTGCATTACGAGAATGAATGGACATCATCGCTCTGTGATGAAATTAACTTGATATTGTTTATTTAAGGAGTTTGCCCTCTTTTCATAGTAATATTATGAGTGGATTGTATCAATATGAACTAAATATTTTTAATTCCCGACAGTCATTATTTTTAATGAATGGCCAAAGAAAGGAATGATAAACTCATATTGAGCTAGCCCTGTCAATAGGGACACTAATTAAAAAAATCCAAAAATCAACTAGCTATCAGCGATAAAAAGTGTTAACTTGAGATAACATAAACAACTAGAGCATATATACACTCAGAGAGTGCAAACTCGCCGTCACGGGTCCTTACGAACCTTCCGAGGCGGAGTTTTCACGGACTGGGGCGGCGTAGAGGGAGGGGGAGGTTTCTTTCGACAGAAATTCCGAGAGGAAGACGCTCCCGGCCCCCGATTTTACAGCACAGCGACATCTATTGCAAAGTAGGCTAACTTGAAATATTTATTAGGTATTTGCTCGTTTGCATCTTAATTCTGCACCAGAGATGCCAAAATTTAATCCCTTTTACTTTTGCATTTCCCACAAAGTTTTTCCACGAAGTTCATCCGAATCCGTTCCGTACTTTTGAGTTATCCTTGCTGACAAACAAACAACAACAAACAAACCAACGCCGGAAAACAATACCCTCCTTCGGCGGAGGTAATAATGAGGAACTACATTTTATTTATAAAGTTCATGCAATCTATTTAACAAATGTGTCGTTTTTCGTACCCTCATCTTTGGGACGAGGGATAATTGATGAATTTTTGTTTTTAACTTAGCGATAAACAATTTTAATATTTTTTAAACATATCCCTCATTATCTTTTATTGATCATTTCTTTGCACCCAGCAACCACAATTTTTAATGTATGAATTCGGTGTTATCTCCAATTTGATTTAATAAAATGATTTTTTTGTTAGAATGTGGTTTCAGCATATTTAAAAAAATTATTATGAAGTCAGAGGGATAAATGAACTTTTTCTTTAAATAATTGTTTAAAGAACAAGAGCGTCAATAATAAAAAAGCAGTTGATATTTATAAGTAGAGCAACTCTTTGTCATGATATAAAGATCAACTAAGAGCATATAATTTCAACTACGAACACCGTTTTTTTATCGATCGGCATTCACAAAACCATTGAGTGACCCTTCAATTACCACGTATTGATATCAATTAAATAAAGGAACCCTGAAGCTCATAGAAGCATTGAAGGTTTATTTTGTTCAATATCAATTCTCACCTTGGCCATAAAGAAAGAAAATAATGTTGCCAATTGAAATTATTGTGTTCATTTTTTGTTCTTGAAAACTGTCATAAAAGTATCTAACTAATAACTTTTAGAGCTGAAGAGACTGAAGGCTTCATTCCTTTTTGACCACAAATTTCAAAGAGTGTCGAAAAAAACTTGCAATATTGTCATTGTTTGATGTTCACAAGTAAAATTTGACATTATATGCAGTTTTATGGGTCATAAAATAACCTATAATGGTGGCAAGTAACATCGTGATGAAATGATGTGCTACACTGTGCGGTGATTATTCGATCTAAATTGCAGAAAGGCTACAGTTTTTTAATGCATACATTCTGCTTTATACTTGATATTCATTCAATAAATAATTGGTTTGAAAACCTTTCTTAATATAGAAACGAACCAATATAAAAATCGATCCGTGTATATGTTTGTTCATTCCTCTGTATATATTAGTAACGGAGGACTTAATTATGTATTGATCAACTTGTATATAAGTATATTTGAAGTGCAAAGGAAGTATTAGGTCTGGGTGAAAATCTCAGGCAACGCCGAGTAGCATCCGCTAGTTGCTAATGATTTGATTATCTTATAGTTTCATCACATAAACAAAAAGTATATGCACAAAAAAATTAAATAAAAATTGGTTCATGAGTCCATTTTTAATTTACTACTTCATAATGGTTTATTATAAAATGTGTTGGGGATATTTTCTCAAATCACCTATGTTTTACAAATTTAGGTTGTTGTGATGACGTCTCACACAGTCTGCCAACTGCATTCCTGGAAGAGTATTAATATAGCCAACCTATTAAAGAAAGGAAAGAGTGATTGACGTCACAAATCAACTATCGAACGTTATCCCTATTGTTGTTCATTTCTCCGAGCCCCTTTAACTTTGAGCATTGTTCTTATTTTCATTAACTTATACATCAATAAAGGATTGAGTTATGTAAATATAAATCTCATAATAGGAATATTTTAATATAGGAATAATCAGTTTATTCATAGGTAACAAGGGATAACGTTCGATAGTTGATTTGTGACGTCAATCACTCTTTCCTCTTCTTTCTCTCTTTCTTTTCCTTTTCTTTAATAGGTTGGCTATATTAATACTCTTCCAGGATGCAGTTGGCAGTCTGTGTGAGACGTCATCACAACAACCTAAATTTGTAAACATAGGTGATTTGAGAAAATATCCCCAATGTGTTAAGCTTTAGAGGGGAAAAGTTTTAAAATCTTCTAATAAATTTTAATAAATGTTTTATCGCTAATTCTTTATAAGTTAATCGTTGTTCATATATCGCTTCTGCTCCAAAATATGAAACGATAAGCAGTAAATTTATGAAATATATATAATATATAAATAATATATTATTTATATATTACGAATCATTTATGAATTTATGGAATTTTTTATATTATTTATATATTACGAATAATTTATAGTTTATCGATTTTTCGCAAATTAGGTTATTAATTTTGTCGTTTATCTTATGTGAAAAATAAAAAATAAAATAATCATTATGCAAGTTCGGAAAAAATTCGAAAGAACTCTGATTGAACCAACATGACTCAAAATAAAAGCCTAAAGGTTATTGTTTTAAATATATAAACAGTCCCGAAAATTAACGGAAAATCGATAATAATATCAAGGTTGCGTGATACAACGGATGTATATTTTCCGATAATTAAATTACAAAACAAAAATATAATATAGAAGACTCATTATTTCAAAATTTAATTAATAACACTAGTATTGGAACCTTTTTCTATAAATTATTTGACTGTAACCTTAAAAATATGCAACTGACTTAATAAATTGGCATAACATCGATTGTTTAAATATGAAAAACTAATTAATCAAATAAACTTTTGACATTATCGCTCATACATAAACTAATTGCAATCTGGCAAAAATATATTTTAAGGAATGTCAAAATGTACACTTTTATTTTTTATATATTGATTTAAAGTAGACAATTATTTTCAAAAGTATACATTTGATAAAAATATATATTTAAATAAATTATGTTGTATATAAACTTTATTCAATTACTCTTATATTCCGTCATACCCGATAAATTGTTTCAATTGTATGAAGCCACTTAAACATAAAAATGTTTTTGAATTAATCCATAAATGTTAATTCTGAAAACGATTGATTTACAAGTTAATTTGAGAAGAATATATTTAAATACATATACATCATCTTTCGACATATCCGTTTTTTATAGAAGGTAAAGTATATGAAGAAAATAAATATATACCGTAAAAAATACTTAAGGATTTAATATATATATATATATATATATATATATATATATATATATATATATATATATATATATATACTTTATATATTATATATACTGACAAAAGTGTAAATAAGTATTTATTTGTGTGTACTTCTTGGAACTAAAACATCCTAATTGTCCTGCCCGAGCAGCCGACGTTGGTCACAATCTTTTTCGAAATTTTCCCAAATGGAGCAAAATTGATATCACTCTTTGTTTGGCTTCTAAATTGAGTACTGATTATCTGGGCAAGTCCATATCTTCACAGAATATTGATCAAATCTACTGGCTTGTTTGGCATGATTCAAAGACTTAGCTCATTTGGATATTTTTTGTTAATGTTCAACCTGATTGTAAACTCTTCGTTCCACTCAATAGCTTCTGCACACTTATGTTATCTATGAAATACAAATGGAATAGCTAAAATTACTCAGCTTAGGGGCGATAAATTCCAACTTCTATATGAATTTTAAATCTAACAGAGAATCTTCGATGAAGAGACAAAAGTTCCGAAGTGTATGTACATGTGATGCTAATATAATTATATACAATTTATTTGCAAACGGTTCATCACATTTTCAGCTCTTTGTTTGAAGGTTCAGAACGACCTAAATTCTTGTTTAGAAGGATCGGCATCGAAAATTGAGATCACCAATTTATTTATCAGCTCTGTTTAAATCACCCAACTATACCAAATCTGTGATCTCGAGAGCCTGAAGGAATGCTCCTTCTCATGCATTTATTTTCAAATTGAGTCGCTAGATGTCTCTGATTGTTATTGTGTGGCGCCTTTATTTATTTTCCATTTAAACATGTGAAAAAGAGAAGAAAGAAGGAAGATGAACGTGGTTTATTGGCTGGATTGAGTGTACCTTAGCTATCAAAACATTGGGACTTTTTACCCTTCCTCCTCCTGGCTACTATCCTATCCTTCCCATTAGGATAGGTCAGTTCGAGTACTTTTGAGGTCCACTTAGGTGGGCATGACTAACAACATGTTTCCGTCCGACGATCCTTTGTCCCTGGCTGCCCCTCCACAACTCTATTTGCCCGAGAAGGACTTTAACAAAATGATGACGGATCTTCAATCTGGACGGCTTCCTTCCTCAGATGGGTGAGTATGAGGATGCATTGGGAAAGGGGCTCATTAATGTACATGGAGGGCGAGGATCCGCATTGGCCCATGGCTTCTGCTTCATTCCTTTCATTAACTTATTCTTTTTGACAACTTGATATTTGAATGATCTAAAACGATGAAGGTTTGTTGAATACTCAATATTGTATACCTGTATTATATCACAGAGAGACATTTTGAAAGCTGCCAAATAACGCTTCCTTTCATATTATAATGGTATCTCTGTTGAGTTTTGGGGCCAACATTCGGGCTTTCAAAGCTGATATCACGATATATCGACCCATTGACATATACCAGCCGGTACCCCATATACCATAGAGGTCTAGATCTGATCTTTATAGTATATTAAACAAGGGAAAATTACTTTAATATGAATCAAAACTACAAGAAAAAAGCGAAGTTAATTCTATGAATGTACCATTTCAGAGGGTCCCCAACTGGAAGACTCTGAACCGAGTTTGGACCCACGCACAGTCCTATATGGACTCAGACTTATAGTCACTTAATTATTAGGGATTTAAGATTTTGACGAAACGCTTCTATTTGCATATTTGCAAGTGTTCATGATACATTTTTTATATGATTTGTCAGTCTGATGTTGATTAATTGATTGCACTGAATCTAAGATTCTTCAATTGACCCTAACATCATAATGCAACATAGAAATTGTGATGTTCCGAGCCTTTGCCTTAGGAATCTTTCAAAATGAATCTTTTTGAATTTTACTTGAATGTCCCTGATCTATTTTATAAATAGTCTTGTTAAACAGTTTAACTGTAAGGAACAAACAATATACATTATGAGCATTGCATTGTTGTAAAAATGCATTAAAAATTAAATTAATAATTTAAGCTGCCAATCAATAAACATGAACAAAACGAAAAATGCTTAACAGCCAATCGGAGACATTTTGTTAGTTTGCTTATAAATACAGAAGGAGCCCAAAGTGACATAACCTCCTAAGACGAAGGAACATTGTGTACTTTATCTAATCATAAACAGCTATTTTATATAATTACTTCGAGAGATGCTTATATTTCTTATTAATAAATAAGGACTGCTTAACATTCAGTGTTCTTTCTATGTTTCTAGGGAGTTCTCAGAGATTGCCAAGAGGGAATTTGAGCGTCTCTCTCAGCAGCAGTTGGACATCATCAAGGATCTAGTCAAAACGGAGAGCGAAGACATTGATCTCAAGGATCCTCAGGACCTTCAAAAGCTCCGCTCCAGTCCCTCCAATTCATCCACTGCCTCCTTACCGCCCCTCACGGAATGGTCGGGAAAGTATGGCTTTGAGCTCTCCGTTTCAGAGTCTAAAAAGAAGCGGAACGCAACGGTGAGGATCCTCTGATAAGCGCTTTGTGTGATGATGCAATGCACTGTTATGAGTTGCACACAGTTTATTAGTATTTATTGTTTAATGCTTTGAGATATAAGTAGGTGTAAGGAGTGTTGGCTTACTGTAAATAGAATGTAAGGTGATGTTGCCATGCGGATTAGGATATAAATATATATGGTATTAGTTTATTAAATACAAAAAATAATTCCAATAGTTAAGAAATGGGTATCAAATTAAAATAAACTTGGTATACATTAGAATTGAATTAAATTTTATGAATGTTTTTCAATATTTTGGTCTTTTCATTTCTTTTTATATTTATGCCAACTACATCAGTCTTCTTATAGACACTATGTATGTTCATCCTATTGGTATCATTCCATTGTTATGTGTTAAAAACGACATTATAGCATGAGTATCATTTTAAGTCTATAGTTTTACATTTTCAATCTGATGACTTAGAATAAGATGAAATTACAACGACTCAGAAAACTCAATTAAGCCTTATATAGTGTTCTGATCTGCAAGACTCGTTTTCACGCTTTATAACACTATATAAAGCTCTCAGTGTGATAACATTGATAATCGAGCACGTTACTAAAGATTTGTTATCATGAATGTAACTCATATTTTTCTAGTATTCATTTATAAGTTTTTGAGAACAGATATTCCTTCGTTCAGCTTAAAGTTAGATAATTAAAATATATAAATAATAAAAGCATCGACTAAGATCATATAAAATAATGACTGATCGATAGCAATACCAACAAGAGTTAGTATTGCTATTGTTAGATATATAATAAATGTCTTCCATAACTAAAATGGAATTTGGTTAGTTTTTAAAGTATAAAGAGATATATTTCATTGGCCAAGTGATATATAGATCCTTACTAAACTAGAGGATAATTGCTGCGATAGGTTAAGCTACATTTTAAGACATGAAATATGCAATTCTCATTTATATATTCTCTCCTACAGTACGAACACAGCCTAAAGAAACTCTACGTCCAGCAAAACAGAGCCGTCACCATCAACGTTACCTATAACCCCGAGTCCTTTGTCAATGGAAACATCCAGATATTCGATGGATCCCTGCAGCTTAGAGCTGTGGCTGTGTTCACGGAACCCGAATGGCATTCGCATCCCGTCAATGTCTGCTATGAACACTCAAGGAATAGGTATGCTAAAAACAGTCAATCCATTGTATATCTTTTATCGCAGAAGTTCATTTTTAAGTCGCCTTACAAAAAACGAATATAGCAAATATTATATGTATATTTAAATAGCAAAAGATATAATAAAGTGTTTTCTAAAGTGCTCTTCATTGAGGATGCCAATGAATTCACTGTTTTTATCCATTATAGTTAATTGTGCTTACTTAGAACATAAAAAGAGAGGTATTTGAATATTATATTTTTCATGCTAAAAGAAACCAAAGAGCACTTATTTGATATATTAATCTTCCTAATTATTCAAATATATAATAATTGAGTATTTTAGTAGTAAAAGGTGAAAATAAAGCTATATGCTATAATCATTGGCTGGTATTTATATTTTGTCTATGTTCTTTGCTGTTATGATCCTCTCATTTATGAATATATCAGCCGTCAAAGCTCCAGAATTTTATTTCCTATGGTCACTCAATAGATTTGTATCTATGGCTTATTTATTTTTTTAATAAAAGTTAAGTTATTTGATATGTTAATAATTTAAAACCGACCAATTTTTGTTTGCATAAAAAACTCAGGCTTAAAAATTATAATCAATATTTTTTTCTTGCTTAGTATGAAGGAGCTCAAGAACCCCCTGGCGGAGCATCTTATTCGCTGTCTCAACTCGGAATCGACCTATCACTTGGACTCCAGTGAGGCCCTTCAGTTGTTCAAGTTCTTCATTTTGCCACATTGATTCTCTTTTCTTATTTCTTTAGAATCCGGTCGCTTCAGCGTTTTGACAAGTCTACCTCTTCCCTCTGAGGGTACTACGGATATTCCGCTCAACTACAAGTTTATGGATCTCGTTGGGTGCTCCGGAGGCATCAACCGAAGAGATTTGTCCATTCTCTTCTCTTTTGAATACTTGTGAGTGGGCACTAGTCATCATCAATCAATGGACTTGATTATTTTTGTGATCGGACAAAGCCTCCGGAGAAGGAAATATATAATAATAGGAATATTAGGAAAATGGCCCAGATATTAAAAAAGGACAATAATTCAGCAGAGATTAACTGTTAATGAGAGGGAATTTAACGTCATCGCAATATGATAAATCACTACAAACTTAGGAGTCAATTTTCATATTAACCACTTGCATTTAAATGGTACAAATTATGTTTTGAGTCGATTAATTATGAAAACTATAATGTTTATTTTCACTCCTCGATTTTATTAGGTAATAGGGGAATGTGTAGATTGGACATTTTTTACTTGCTCATCTCTTAGAATGATTCAATTTTCATAAAATAGCTTAGACATACTTCAATGTGTTTGGCATCTAAGGTTCAAAGCAAAATTAATTACAATATGAGATAACTACTTTAGTTTATTAGCTACCATAGGTGTCAGATCGTCTAAAGTTGTCCCGAGCAAGTTTAGAGAACCATTGGTAGGGTTGGACACTGATCAAAATCATGTAATTAGTTTGGTTAGGTCCTAAACCTATAGCTTCTTTTCATTAAGACCAGGTATATCGATGATTTCATATGGGTTAAACTCAGATTCATTTAAAATGTAGGAGTATGGAGGGAAAATACAACTGATTTGGAATCTGGATGTCATTCAATGGGCACAATCAAATATTACGAGTCCCCATAAGTTGTTAAGAGAAAAGGGTGTCCATGGTATTTCCTTCATACAGCTGCCCACAGCACGGTTGTGGTACGTCTTCATTGAACTGAGGTGTTCAAACTTACCCCACTTGCTTAAAATTTCAAAGAAACAAGTTTTTTCTGCCAAACTAATGACAATAATTTAGATTGGGTAGAGCAACAACGAAGCAAATACCATTGGGATTCTGACCTGATAGTTTGAGAATGCCGAAAACTGCCAATAAAAAATGGTTTTTTTTTTACTCGGGAGCATCATTATTGTATTTTGCTAAATAGCGCGCTTACCTTTTGAGGAAGTAAATAATATATCATGTGAATTCACCGAAGAACTTACCTTTTCTACCCTTCCTTCAATATCAATCACCAAAATCGTTATGTTTTGATAAGTATAAATTTTACTCCTTCAAACCTCACCATTTCCAATACATTTCATCTGGACACTCATAAGAGGATAGCAATACATGAAAGTCATTTAATTAATTAATATTAAAAAAATATCTGTTCGTTAAAAGGTTCTGTTGGTAATATTATCTCTATATTAATGTTCATTTTCCATTACTTTTAGGGGCGTTCCTATTGGTAGAAAACTAGTTCCAATTCGTATTTGCGCCAATCCCTATAGGGATATGAAGGCGGAAATGGCGCATATTCAGGGCAAGCCGACCAAGGTCCTTAAAAGAGAATCTCCAGTCAAGTCTCCTCAAAGCTCGGATCAAGTATTTTGGGTTCCGGTAAGTTGAGTGTTTACTTCTTTGTTATAATTAATAAAGCTTGATTTATAATAGCTTATACATTATTCAATTATAAAAGTTGTTGGTTCTGCGAATATTTTGTTACTTATGTTTCTATATTAGGTAATAAAAAACACCCATTTATGTATTCTATTTTTTTAAGTGTGCTAACTTACAATTTTTTAATTGAATGACGAAAATATCAAAATTAAGCTTTTTTTACCAATTATTGCTTAATTGTTGAATTATGTGGGTTTGTAGTTGCATATTATTAAGTGTTTAGTTTTTTTAACTAAATATATTTCATGTATCTAATATTTGAGGTATTGGAGGCTGTAACAGAAATCTCAAAATCAGTTTGGGAAATGTTATATCGGTTGAATTCTTGTGTGTGGGAGTGGATCTATTACAAGTTTAGATAATAATGACACTTACAACTTTTAAGTAAACCTTCTCATACATTAGTATTGAAGCAATCATTATTCACAAATCATCAAAATAAACCTTCTCGTTTTGGAGTAAGAGAGGAGATTTGAGACCGTGACATACATATATAATGTTTTATTTACTCTTAGTCAATGATGGAACAATTGATTATTTGAAGTATTGAAAAAAATAGTTCATGTATATGTACATCAAAACAAAACATTTTAAAATACATTATTAACTTCAAAACGAGGGCCTTTCAACACATCAAAATGTAAGATACATTTGCACTACAATTTTTTTTTTTTTTGTCATTATCCTTGTAAAAAAAGCTAAAAAATTAAGGTACAATTTTATTTATGATTCATTTTAACGTATTAGTTCTGGTTTGTATGTATATGTACATTCATTAAAAATGAACTGTAAAAATAAATTTCATTGGTTGTAATTATAATTTGTTAAAAATGAAGCATATCTTTCAAATTGAATAAAAACATCAAAAATGGATAGTGGCACACTTACATTTGGTGGATCATTTGATGTTCAAATCCCATTTGGAGATGAGTTCTTTATAATAAAATAAAATTTATTTTTATCAAGCTCTCCAAGCCTCTCATCTTTGACTTAAAATCCCAAGATATGATTTAAGTAAATAATATTATTAATGTGAAAACTATTAGTCATACTTTTTTTGACTACAACCAAATATATTTTTCTTAACGAATTGGTTTTATTATTCTAGGCCTTTGACGTCGAAACTTATGAAGCCATGCTTCGCATAGGTGAATTGGCAGAGACACTTAAGTCTGATGGAAGACTTGATGCCTGGAGAGACCTGGTCAAGTCAACGTAAGTCTCCTCTCATAGTCTAAAGTACACCCCAATACTTAAGATAAATGTTTATACTCAAATAGGAATAAGGACATGAACACTTCGTCAAAGGAGGAACCCCTCAAAAGAAGCTCAAAAACTAAAGCCTACCAAAACATTGTGATCCCTAAAAAATAATGCAATTATTTATACTCTTAGTACTATTTTATATTTTTAATTTATGTAGATATTTATATATTAAGAAGAAAGTAATCCTTAAGGATGAAAGCGATTCTATTTTAAACTAAATATTTGTTCACAATTTTTTAAGCACTATAAAAGCATTATATTCCAGAATATAACTAAATATTGAATACTGATTTGTGTCAAAGTTGCCGTGGTATTAATTTAGCTGTCTTTGTAGGGGGAGGGTTTACAATGGCTTCTTGGCTGTGGACATAAATTTCCTGAGGTGTGGACACCCGCCTTGATGCGTGAAGGGTTTCGTACATATCACCTCCTCCGGGTGGATGATAGGAGTTGGGTGGATTCTGAGGCTTCTGTTTGCAGAGGTTGGAAAGCAGCGCCATACAATTATGGCTACTATTATTATAAGGATGATTATTATCACTGCAGAGCTGATTCCGAGGATCTCGCTGGAGTGAAGACCTGCAAGAACATTGTAACGTAAAAATGATTATCTTTAGGGGTGTCGAATATACGGCCCACAAAAAATGACTCATTTTGCTATGCATAAAGCATTTCATGTGTTCGATTCAAAAATATGTTTAAGACACACTTAATTATTTGGTCGTTTTAATTGTTCCGGCTTTTTACAAAATATGCAGTTATTGGTTCCATATTGATAATACAGTTTTAGGAGTACTTATTATTGATTTTATATATATTGGTTCACGATTTAAAAAAATAAGAATTGGACAATTATATTTTGAATTCCTAGGTATGCAATAACGATAATGGTTCGAAGTATTATATCAAAAGGTCATATATGAAATCAAAGACACTCTTCTATTTGACAAACCCACCCGTCATTTCCACTTCCACGTTATCTCGATAATTCCTTGCTAGTCTAATTGACACAGACCACCGTCCTTCATGCTGATCTTCATTGAAGTCAGTAACTAAAATGTCACATCTTCCGGTTTCAAAGTTCCCAGTGAAAGCTATGGACTTATCCTGCAGACAAACGGAGCTTCCTCCTCTTTCAAATTGGCAAACATCTCCCCTGGGGGTCGTCCATTTGATGGGCCCAACGATGCAAGTCGTCCCGGCGTCACAGGGTATGACCAGGGTGTCCTCCCACGCCTCCAGATGTGACTCCGGGATCAGAACGTCACAGAAGTCTTCGCCTTGAGCACTGCAGCACCTCCCTTCCATCCCTGGTCGGCATTCTGAGCAGCTTGTGCCATCAGAGACGGAAAAATATAGAAACATAAGTACCAATGCTCTTGCAACTATCATGTTGGGATCCTTTCTTGAAATGAAACGTAATCCTTAACATCTATCAATTGTTAGTTTGGATGATTCATTAGAGTCTTGAACTCAAAGTCCCTGCGGCAACTTCAATCAACTTAATTATGTAAATAAATGTTATTCAAATGGATATTTCCTAGAGTGTACTTATCTATTGATTCGGCATATAAATAAACTCATACCGACTCTAGAAGTGTACATACATGATTCATTGGATCGGATTCATCTTTATAATTACTAACCTTTTTAATAATACCTCCAAAATCCAAAATATTAGAGGGGTTTTAAATGACCTTCACCCAAATAAGGCATAAGTAACTATTTACAGATAGACGGGGACATATATTTTGAGGTTTTGATCAGTGTAAACCACAACATGAAACTTCGGGGTTTTACATTGATCACGTCCTTTGTTAGATTAAGAAGGAGGCTATTTCTTATGGGTTCTTTTACTTATTGAAGAAGAATTATAGTTATTTTTATGTGGCATTATTATTTGATATTTTCATTGATGCTGTAAGAATTATAGTGGAATGCAGAGTTTGTAATTATTATGTAAATGTTGATTTTCTGACGAACGATCTAGTGAATAATCAAACTTTTTCCATTTTATTGTCTCCAAAAGCCACATAAATAGCATATTCTTGAGAATTATCATATTTTGTATTACAAGTTATCGAGCTCATATGTTATATTGCCCACCGTTGACTATTTTCTTTTGGGTTTGACAACCTGAAGCAAACCAAATATATTGAAGCGTACGAATGTATTGTAATTCTGTGGCCATTGCAATGATGCTTAGCTGGAATTGATAAAAACTGTAGTATTTATGTTTGTTTAAAAATAATAAAAGTACTCTTATGGCTATTTTTTTCATACCGGATTGCATAAAATTTGAACTCATATAAAAGAGAATAAGTGAAGTTAAGCTTTTTAAATAAATCCCAGCACTTTTTAACATTGTCTCATTATATTCTGAAAATGCACTATATGTTAATAGATTTTAGATTGTAATGTGTCCTTCTGTTGATGAAAAAAGTAATCCATTTACTTTTGGACAAAATTTTTGTTCGATTTTTTCTGATTCACTGTGCTCCCCTTCCCCATTTTAGAATCTGTCTCGATCCTAATGACGACTAAACATCCCAAAAAGCGGGATGTTCTTGGTCGCATCTCTTAATATGGCCCAAATAATCTCATTTATTCATTTTGCACAGGAATAAAAAACTCTAGTTCCTTAAGATTAAGTAATATTATACTCATAATACATTTAATGCTTGAAGCCAAACAAATATAATTTTTGTCATTTTTATAATAATTACGTTTTGCGGAACAGTATCCAAACTTTAGTCGCACTTTCTCGTTATCCATGGTGTCGATTACATATATTTTGGATGGAAAGATTCTCTCCTGGAGGAATATATAATTATGTCAGCCTTTGCTGTATGGAGAAAAATCTGATTTGATTTTATAATATTCTTTGACTAATCAAGAGCTTCCTCTACATGTAATTAGAAATAAATACAGGCAACTAAAGACATATCAATGGATCGATAAAAACTGATTGGAAAAATATGAAAACACTGAACAATAAATCAAACGTTGGTAGAACCTGTATTAATATTATGTGTATTATATTTTAAAAAAACAAGACTTAGTTTTTGAGTTTTTTTATTGATCCTTCCAATTCCTTTTCAATGACAATACTAAACATGTGGGGGTGTTTCAGCAATAAACCAATTCTAAATGAAAGAGCTCGATTAGGCAAAAAAGGTTCGAATCCATAGAGGGAGGTCTTTTTTGGGATAAGATCCTAGGTTCGAATATATGCTAGAGGATGCAAATCGAACCATATAGCAAAAAAGTGAAAATTATTTTTAAGTTTTATACTTCATAAAAATGACGGCCAAATTTTTTAAAAGTATTTTAATACCAGATGCGCACATTTTTACCCATGAATGTCATTTTTATTTCAATAAGTTAGAATGATTTTTTCTATTGGACTTATCTTTTATAGGGTTCAATTCAGCATGGCTCCGATATGATCCCTCAAAGATCTTCTTTTCATAGCCATATGATATTTATTCCTTAGCAATTATAATAATTAATCAGCAATTATCGGAGCCCTTATTCAACTAATCGAAATATTTCAATAATACAAACGAAGGAGAATTTTACTAACTATATTATAGTGATGGTAACTCATTTTCACAAAAATCCATTTAAACTTAGATTTTGCTGGATCACCACATGAATACTTTTAGAACCAATGTTTTATACATTTAAAAATGTCCTTGAAAATATTTTCTTAGATTCAAAAAAAAAATGTATATATGCATAATATATAATCTTCTTGAGAAGAGCCATAACTCCCTCATTCTAGAGGCAAATTCCCGTTTGACTTAGGCCATTGACTCGATTCAACTTGAACATAAATGTCAGATGAAATTTATTTTAGACTATCGTTCACCATTGTGTGGATTGGAGATCGTTGTTACATCACACAACAACATAATATATATTTTTTAATATCTAAGCATAAAAAATATAAACATACTTCAACATTAGCTTCAATATCGTGATTCCATATATTTGTTTCGAATTCATTTGTTCTTGTGTTAATTGTCTATCTTTTTACCTATTTTTCACCAATGCAATCAGATAAGGGCATTTAAAATTAAGCAATTTTATCATTTAAAGGACCCTTAATATATAATTGAAAATGGGTTCTTGTATACTCGTAACAGAGTATTTTTTTGTTGTTGCCACTCTTGTAATGGTCGATTAGGAAAATTAATTCTTAAATGTCTTTTAATATAGGTAAGTAATATCTATTTAGGAGTATATAATATGTTCAAATGTATCAAGCCATTAAACAATGGAGCTTCTATATAACTTCAAAAACACTTTATTTTATATGTTGAAAATGAATGAAACCCCAGCATGTTTTTATAATCTCTATGTAGAAAACCTGAGTGGGTTTTAATATTATTTCCAAGTCCCCAATTGAGTTTGACGCATTCTCTTAATTTTGAAACAATGAAAGAGCCTTGAGAAAAGTGATGATGTTGCGATGCTATCAATCGATTTAAAGATCATTAATGGGGAGATAACCTTGAGCATACTTGAAAAAGGTCTTTGGTAGTAATGAATTACTTTAAAAAACTGACACATTGATTTAATGGTCCTATAGCGAAGAAAAAAAGAACGAAAGAAAAAAGTAGGAGAAGTACAGGGAGTACACGTATAATCCGGACTAACTTTGATCGGTTATGTCGTCTTTGTTTTTTGAGATATTGCTACGCACATATGTAGGTTACTGCGCTTGCATCTTATCTATCTACCAAAAAAAAACAGATTGAAAATAGTCAACATTTAGCCATGAAGAGAGAGAACAGGCAAGCGATGTTCGCTTCCTTCCGCGCCGGGAGGAGTCCAAAGGAGGTGATAGAGTTCTTCAACTACCCCAAGTCGACGTCTACGACAGTGGAAGGCTTGGAACTCTTTCAAAAAGAATGATGCTCATCGCAAAAAGCGTTTTCGGTCCCTGGGGGCCAACAGGACCGACGAGTTTGTCGCCGAGGTGAAGAGGAAGGTCAACGAGGACGGCAACAAGTCCTACGCCAAGTTGGCCGCCGAGATGGGCTGCTCCTAGCAGACCATCGCCAACACCATCAACAAGGACCTGGGCTACAGTTCGTACAAGAAGAGGCACAGGATGTTCTTGACGGAGGGGACGAAGGAGTCCAGGAGACCCAGGTGTGGCTGTTGGAGAACCTCCCCTACCACTGGAGCCCGGACTTGTGGCCCCCCAGCTCCCCTGACTGCAACCCCTCGACTATTTCTTCCGGGCATGGTCGAGAACAAGACCAACAAGCACGCTCACAACACTCTCGACTCCCTCAGGGCCGCCATCGTGGAGAGTTCGCCAATATTCGGCACGGAAGGAAGCGAACATCGCATGCCTTTTCTCCTCTTCCATGGCTAAATGTTGATGATTTCAATCTGTTTTTTTTTGGTAGATAGATAAGATGCAAGCGCAGTAACCTACATATGTGCGTTGCAATATCTCAAAAAACAAAGACGACATAACGATCAAAGTTAGTCCGGATTATACGTGTACTCCCGGATATGATTTTGGGTATCATTTTTTGAGTTTATAAACCATATGAAATATGATTTTATGTTTAATAAAATAATTTTATCCTTCACAATAGAGGTATCTATTTGGAAGGTATACAAATGGTATTGGATAGAACGGTACTACCAACGGATGATTTACTCTATTATACTGATAATTTAAAATAATTTAAGCGAAAATATTCATATAAATAAGTTATGTTTTAATGACAATTTTCCTTTCTAGATTATATTCATATATTTTTTTATATATATGAGCTAAATGAAGACCTTGCCGAAGAGGGGAAATTCAATCATACCTATTACTGCTACCGATTGTAGCGATAATCTACAATTAATAGTAGTGGTAGATTTTTATTATAATCTTAATTTCTTCAAAATGAATTGCTCCTTACTCCAATTACGATTTTTTAAAATCTACTGAATACCGATTCTGCATTGAATCTGTAGGTCTGTTAAAAATCTACGATTGGACACAGCCTGCTACAGATGCCAGCGTTATATTTTTCCAATCGAATCCCGCACTGCGGACAGGAAAATATAACAGGTGATACAATTTGAAAAAAAAAAGAATTGAGTTTAAATAATGACTAAACTCAAATCTACTTGATTAATTTAACGAACCTATATTTCGTTCCATATCAATTTAGATAATTAAAGCACTAAATATACTTACACTGTAATTGAAAAAAACAACATTAAACTAACCCTTTTTGATATTTATTTCCACCAACTTAATTTCCTTTTTTATGTTCCCACAAATCAGCATAAGCCATTTGTGGCTAAGGTTTATTTAAAATCAGGAAACGACCGGGTACCTGCCCGGCCCAGTCCCGCCTGTTTTTTAGCGTCCCGGCCGGTTGTCCCGTTTTTTTAGACACCGGGCCGGGACTTAAATATTTTCTTTCGTTGTCGTTTCATAAGTTTTTTAGAAAGGAATTTCGAAATATTACTTGCTAAAAAATGTCATCATTTTTTTGTGAGAATTTTTTTTGGAGATTCTTTGCTGAAAAAAAAAAAACGTCGTCACTTTTTTTTTTGGTAATTCTATTCTAAAAAAACGTCGTCACTTCAGAATGTCGAAGGAACGAAAAGTCCCGGCCTGGTTTTGGCCGGGCTTGAAAAATAAAGTCCCGGTGAAAAAGGGTGTCCCCGGTCGTTTCCTGTTAATATGCATTAATCTAAATAAAAGCTCACCATCAAATTTTGATCGTGATTAAACATGTAATTAGCATTCTTTTGTTATGCGTAGATTTACGATTCATTTTCCTTCGTGAAAGGTCTTATATGTTGTTTGCCTATACGTTAAATAAAAGTTGATTTACTTAACAATTTGAAAATAAATATTGCTATCTGCACTGATTGGCTAATATAATTGAATACCGTTTGAATGTACGAATGAGGTGAACACGGAATTTAAAAAGGTTCCAAATATATTAAAATGGTCTTTGTGAAGTTACAAAAAAACTATATATCTTTGAAACTCCATCTACTTTAAAAGGAATATATCTCACCTCACACACAATTATTTTTTTTAAATGGGGTCTCCTAATAATAATATACATATATAAATAATCATAAACAATAACGTTTTTATTACAAAACTGTTTAAAGACTTGAAATAAAATAAGTTATTTTTTCAGTTATTATAAACCCTTGAGAACTTTACTTTAGTATTTAAGATTCTAGAGCAATTATTATAATGAAAGACATGCATTTCAGAAGAAAATTACAGGTTAAAATATCAGTGATAACAGGGATACAACAGTTCATTGTTTTTTTATGTTGATTTCGTTTCCAATTCTTTCAATGATGCTAGAAACTCAAGATAAAACTGCTTAGATACAGTATATTGAAGGTTTTATATTTCGTATGTATATTAATTTTTGATTATGTGCATCTTGTGATCAAGTAGCAAACTCAAACTAGATGCTAATAGCTTTGAAAAATGCCTTCTTAAATTTGTGTGACACATCCCAAAAATACGGTTTTAACTTTTAGATTTAGAGATATAATTTAAAAAGACAATGTTTATTTTTTTATATTATGTTTTTTATAATTTCTCTAAATCAATAAAGTGATTTTTTCAATGTTTCATTTGCTGACTTTATTTAATTTTAAATTTAATTTTACAATTAAAGTGCAATATATTTAAGTTTCAAGTGATTCAATTAAATAAATATAATTAAAATAGTTGAAGAAAAAATCCATTCATCCACCATAAATACTCCGATCCCTTTTAATCCACTGTCGATGCTCTTCGTTATGCAAGCATGTCTGAATAAAATATAAATTTATGAACGGCATCTTTTGACAACTGTCTTGTGTACTTACATAGTTACAAGGGCCCCTCTAAACTTTTTAGAGAATAGGCCAAGGCAAATAAAGAAAATAGTTCCAAGTAAGGCGTTGAGTATATGGAAAAGGCTATTTAGGTCCGGCGTCATTGATCCAAAGAGTGAGACATCAAATACCAGAGGAGCCAGAGTCCACGTGAAGGCGAAGAAGTGAGGAAGAGTAAGAGACCAAATAAGAGGGATACCATTTGCTCAGATGACTTTACTCCGGATTGCTGGAGTAATAATGTTGCATGCCACTATCCAAATTACTATGACGCTGGCCTATAATGGATTGAAAAATAGATTTCATATTAAATCAATCCTAGCACTTTTAAAGATAAATAATCTACAGTGAGATTGCGTTACTTCTTTTATATAATCCGTATTAAGTTGATTACCATACTTTGTGGCAGAAAAAAGAATAACAGAGTGAGGAAAGAAGAGATAAGAAACTACAATCTTAGATGATTATTTTGGAACTTGAAATCTGAAAAATGCTTTCGGTCGTTATATTTTTGAGAACTATACAAATTGGGCATAACTATCTACCGATGCAAGTACGGGCATTAGTTTTTTCCTATCGAATCTTATTTAACTATGATTCAAAAGATATACGGGATACGTAACAGGAATAGCACCCCCCAGACAATCACCCCTGGACTAGCACCCCCTGGACTAGCACCCCCGTGCAATCACCCCGGACATTTACCCCCGTGAGTAATATTCTTATCTCTTATAGTCCACTTATTAAGTTACTATGTTTTCCAGCTATTAACAAAGGTGACGTCACTGGTTAACCACTTTCTGATCTCCTTTTCCGCTGCTTGCGAAGACTAATGGGGACTTAGATTCTTTAAAAAAGCCACAGGAAACGTTTTTGGGTGTGAAGAAATGAATATAATAGATTGAGAATAAATTTATATGTCAACTTATTTGAGTGGATGAGTTTTTGATCATAGTCTTCGATTTAGGACAAGTGGTTCCTTGATGAAATCTTAGAAAATGAGTAGGAGTATATGAGATAAATAAGATATCTACCAGTTGGCTAGGTTACAAACTGTATGATTGTCTAGTACATAAGTAGCCCACTATAAGGTCTAAGACACGAAATTTGCAAATTTATGCACATTAATTAATACATATTCCATTCTAAAGGACTGGGACTGCGTACTAACAGTGACGTCATCTTTGTTAATAACTAGAAAACATAGTTAGCTCATAAGTGGACTTAAGAGATACAGAATATTACTAATCTTGAAATAAAAATGCTTTCGGTCGGTGATTGGCACGGGGGGTGCTAGTCCAGGGCATAACTGTCGGGGGGTGCAAGTACGGGCATTATTTTTTTCCTATCGAATCTGATTATAACTATGAACCAAAAGATATACGGATATGTTATTAATAAAATGATTTTGCAATTCCTTCTATATTCACTTTTCCCACAGCAAATTAATAATAAACCTGTACACCCTCAACAGCCTATCATATGATAAAGATATTAAGATATTCCCTTCAATAGCAGAGAAACATCGTTCAGCTGTCGCCTGTGCCCAATATAAACAAAGTAATTTGTACTACGTCATCGTAAGTTGATCATAAAGATTGAAAGATTTGTTTAGATTGGGCACAATGGCGTATTTCTTTGAATAATCCAATAAGCCCTTTATGCCTTTATCTCTATGTGAACAGCCCTTTCATTCTCATCTCTTCATCCCTTTCTCTCTGTATTTATTCTTTCTTCTAACTAAACATGGTCAGAAAATGTATACGGAAAGTATAAAATTCATTTTGCAACCTCAACTGTAGGGTCCTTATCTTTAAAAGTAATGAAGTCCTAAGATATTTATGGTTTTTTTACGTAGAGAGCAATCAGTTGAGGAATGAACATAAATAGTTTTGGATTCACATTCCAGGATATCATGCAGCGGGGCTCAGTACCCATTTGACCAAAGTGTAGAAGGGTGTTGATGCCGATGTTGAGGAAGGCTAAGCCCCAAGACAGATATACATGCGGCTTGCCGCTCGATGCTCCATAGACAACGGCCTTGAATAGGGAATAGCCGACTGAGAGGAGGATAAAGGATCCAGAATTGTAGAAGAAGGAAAGAAGCATTCCGATGATGGTGCAGAGCTTCAAATCATTTCTTACTTTGTCGAATTCTGAGGCAACCATTGTGATATGAGCCCCCAAGAGAGCAATAGATAGATTCAATGATAAAAAGAAAAGCATGTCCCAGAGCTGACTCGACTTAAAAACAGTGAAAATGAAGGCTGTGAGAAGAAATATGGAGAGTCCATGAAGGACAAACTTGTTATTTGAAGCCACTCCATTCTCTCTGGTGACGTGGGATCTCATACAGTTCCCCTATGATTGCAAATGTACCTATTTATAAAAGTTTAATATCAATTTAATATTTTTTATTATCCTTACCAATAATGATCAGTATCTATTACCAAATTTGACAGATTTGCAGGTCGTAATCCCATCTTTTTCTTCGAGTTTAGAAACCCCGTTTGTGTCCCAAGCACCATGAGGTCCTAGACTTGGATTCCATATCGCACATTTAATATGCTTAATCCCAGATTCCTCCATATGGCTATTGAACTTTGGACTGTTGACGCGATAGGCCCTGGGAACAAAATCTACAATGTGCTGGAGACGAATGATCAAAGGAGACCTTAGAAGGAACTGATCATTTGGAGAGCAAGGATCACTTGGCTGGGAAGGATCTTCATTGTTCACATGGATTTTAACGGATGCAATTCGACTCATTAAAAGGATTCGATGGGACGGGAAGGTGCTGTGAAGAAAAATTAATTGTAAAATCTGATGAAACTGTATTGAAAAGTAAGTTACCTCGGATTTCTCTGGCCTTTATCTGGGAAATTTTTGTAAAGTGCAGTAACAATGTTTGAAAAATAACCCGGTTTTAAGCAGTCTGTGGAATATATCTTGGTTGGTACTTCAACTCTATCATCGGTCAGGTCATCTGTCTTCCATTTCTTGGTCATATACTTCCAAAATGGCAATTCCCAGTGTGGAAATGCAAAGTATCCGCCTTCTGAAATGCCCTTTTTCTCCAGTATCTGATTTTGAATTTTGATGATCTGCATCCCACCATTCTGCGAGGACTTGAATTTTAATGTGCTTGGGACAAGCTTTCCAAAGTAGCGGCTTTGAAGCCTTTCTAGACTCTCCTTAAGGGTAGGTAATTGGAAGGAGATAACATTTTCGAGACTTAAAAGGCGTTCTGAATAGGTTTCTCGTTTCAGCCTTGGAATATCTGCTACAGGAGATCGTTCAAGCAGCGCCAAAATGTAGTCTTCCATGTTTTCTCTCCTTAAATGACCGCCACTCTCTGAGTTATTCCCATATAAAGCCTTCCAAGAGTCTTCGAATACCCCCTTCTCGCCCAATACGTCCATGCCCGTAGATGCAACCCCGAGACGAATATCAAGATCTGAGGAACTTAAATACTTTGGAAGGTCATTGACATTCAGTAATCGGTCCAAATTTTGAAGAGTGGAGAGGAGTTTGTCTATTTTTCTTTTTCGTGGTTTTCTTGTGGTCGACTGATTTGCAGTTATGTTGGAATACGTAGTGATCTCAAGGGAAGAAGAAGTCGTTGTAGTGGTTGAAATCGTACTGGTTTTCATAGTCACTGCTGGGTAGTCACTTTTATTGTATCATCTCTATCTGCAAATGGAATGATATCACTCTCATCACTACCAGAGCTGGCTATCGAAGAGAGCAAGCTAAGGGCGTCCCCGACTTGATTTGTATCTGATGGATCTATTTTTTTCAACAATTGAAGTCTGATACCATCAGATGCAGACTTTATGTTTGGGGTATAACCTCCCCATAAAGTCTGGAGGTCCTTCTTGGTATCAATAGGATACGTCCAAATAGCAGCCTCGTCATAAGAAATATCTGTGGATGGAAACCCTCTCTCCACTGGACTTAACTTGGTAGAATGACACCCAATCATTATCTTGTTAGGGTCGATGAAATTATTCTCAGCAGTGGGACAATTATTTTCATGATTACATTCCTTCGGCAAGAGTTGTGTCCCAATCAGTTCTAGATTTTTGAATAACTAAGGAAACAAGTTATAGTTTATAGAGTTCTGAAAGCAAGAATATTTTGAAACCTTACCCGAAGCCCTCCCAATTCTTCCGAGTTCATTACTTTATCAACATACTCAGCTTGTGAGCTAAAATGATTTCGCTCCCAAACGATCCCGATGTTAGTCCAATCAAATGCAAATGGAACGGCACCTTCGACCTCTACCTCCCAGAACTGTGCCCCAGTCGAAACAATGGCCCCAAGGTTATCGCCTCGTTTGTAAATGGCGATTCCAGGGCTTCCATTTTCCCCACCGGTACTCATCAAGTACTCCTTGGAGTAGTTTTGGACTTTCCCAAGAACATTAATGGGCTTACTGTCATTCTCATGATGAATCTTGATGAAAATGGAAGCAGAAATTCCTTTCTCGCAATCTCGAATGTTTTGAACGCATTCATCGCTTTCCTCCCGAAAGTTGGGTACAGACAAACACTATCAAAAAATAGTAATTCAAAAACAACAAATTTATATGAGATTCTTGCAGCCAATGATGATTTTTGTGGTACCGTATATTTTGTATATATTATATAAAACAATAATGACAAAACAAAAATATTATTGAAAAAGAAATTGAAGTCAATTTTTTACGTTAAAACACAAAAATAATTAATTTGTTAATTGATTGAACCAAACCGTAAATTAAGCAAAATATAATATTTTATTGAAGTCGTTGTAATCAAACTATGAAAATTAATAATCTAAAAAAAATCATAAAGCGTGTTGGTGTCATGTAAGTGTACTCAATTCCTATTGTTGGGGGCTCCTTCTCTCGAGTGTGGAAGGCTAATATTGATCAACTTCATTAAAAAAAAGATCTTTGATTCGATAAAAAGTGATTAGAATACTTATTCATATCCACATGAATAATTCCATCTAATCAAATGACAAAAAACAGTAATATTAAACACAACAAAAAGGTATATATCATTTTTTGATTTCAGAAGCAGAATTGACCAAAACTTTCAATATTATAAAATGGTACGTGTTAAACCAGGAGCACTTTAGTGGATTTAGATCAATCGGCGACATTTCAGCTGATTGGTTTATCAGTAATTCAATAATTATTTTTTGCTTATTTATTATTATGAATAAAGTAATGTATTTTTGTTGATAAAAAGCAACATATTTAAAAAAATAGCATATGGTAGGCCGAGTTCTTTTATGTCTCTTATACACACCTTTTGTTCCTTAAGACGGAATGAAGTACCGAATTGAAGGGGGCCTCTATCCACCACAGCCACTTCATCGCTCACATTAAGGGTCTTTGCCATGTTTGGCCAATGGTAGTCGGCAGTCAGAGAGAACTCCAAGGCGCTTAAATCCACTTCTTCTTCCTCTTCATCGCTACCACCACCTTCCTTTAAACCCTTACCTTCTTCATCTGAAAAATGTATGTACATAGGTTAAATTATAAAGACATTGAATATATCAAAAAATTAAATAATAATGTGTTAAATATGATGCGCCAAGTGTCTTATAAAAAATGATAATATATGAGGCTAGTGGAAAGATATATATTAATAGAGGATTAATGGTTAGTGACTGAATCAGTTCATAGGGAAAAGTATACTGAGAGATGGGCTAGGGTGGTTTTGTGTATATTAACTATCGTAACCATTACGTTTGGTAACAAGGGTTACAGTATCCATGATATTACAGCTATTATGTATAACATATAATATGGTAATTGAATATGCTTTTCGTTGTTGAACTACACCCTATAAAATGTCAGAAATGTATTTTTGAGGGGTATTACAATATACATATAGTAAGTAGAATCCAAAGAACTTGAGTTTTATCATTATTGAATTGCATGTTGCAAGGTGGGAAGATAATTCTATCTAAATTAATAAATGCACAAGATTTCTTACTTTATATGGTAACTCTTACATTTTGAAGTGGATTTGATTCAGTCTCCTGGGCAAACTTCATTGTATTGTCTCCATGGATTTAAATAAATCCATACATCGACTTCAAAATACAGAATTTAGTTTATTTTAACCTAAAAATAAGTTCTGTCGTAAATAAAAGCGGCAATGTTTTACTCTACAATTGGTAACGAGGGATTGGATGATTCCTAATATCTGCACAACTGCATGCAAATTGGTACCTTTATTTAGTTCATTTGAATGCCCTCAAATGGCTTTTATCTTTCATTTGAAAAACATTAAATTATGATCGATATTACACAAGAATTTGATATCTAATGTATTGCTAGGCTTTAAAAATGAGCTTTGACAAATTAAGTAAGGAAATCCATCCTAGCTAGGAATAACAAAGGTCAACAAATTTTGGGCCGACTCCCGTGATTGAACAAATGACGTAGATTCCTTTAGAATAAGAATCAAATCAAATCTGAAATTAAGTTCTTGCCCTGGGACTTTTTTTTATCTACAATTTTCTAAAGTTTGGCTCCTTAATAAGTAAAATCGACAAAAAGTATAAAAATGGCTTTGTAAATGTTAATTCAAAATTGAAACTGACCTCTGAAATGTTTGTTTTTTCTTTATCTGCAGATCTGCAAATGACGTCACATATAATTTTGCATGGTCTAAATCAAATGGTTCAGTAGAATGTTCATAACTCCAAGAATATTTCATTATTTAGGTGAAAAATATTTTTATACTGAGTTAATTTAATGTTCGTCAGACTGCAAATAAGTTTTTACTGATAAAACACTCTAAATGATTTTAATTAACGACTTTATACAGAACGAATAATCTTATAACAAATATGACAAGTTTGTTGTGACGATTTCTTTTGTTTCGATACTTAAAAATATTAAAATTTTGATTTTTTTGTTGTAAAAATGTATTCATGAGTGAATACTTTTGACCTTGTGGCTAGATTTACTGATGTTAATTGTTATTTTAAATTGTTTCGCTATTGATAAATCATTCTTGTATTAAATATTTATATCTATAGACCTATGAATCTTTTTAAATAATAATTATTAGCACATTCATATACCATGGCTTCGAAAAATTACAAAAATACTCTTTTTTTACATTTGTGAACACTATACAAGACGCTGATTTAAACAAAACAATGACCCCCAGGGCAAAAACTGATGTTAGATTTGGATTAAGTGGGTCTCATGTATTAAGTTTATTATTATTATATGCTCAATAAAGGGAGCTCACTCGAAATTTATTTACCAGTTTAATTAAATGGCTAGGAGTGTTATAAATTTGATAGACAATTTCCAATGATCTTGCCCAAAATAACTTCACAGATCAGACGAAAAAATTATATATATATATAAATATATATATATATAAGATTCAAATTTACCAAGAATGGGCTTTTCAAACTATTTTTTGGACTAATTAAAAAAATAATTTTACTTTAAGTGTATATATAAACATATTTTTTATTCTTTTAAAATGCTTACAGTATATAAAATACTTTTAAATCAAGGAGGATAAAAGTGATCATATGTTTAACTATATTTGAGAACCGTTATTTAAGGAATCATTAAAGAAAACGCTGAGTCATGTGTAGGAGTCCATTTTATATTTTTCCTTCCTTCCAAATGATATGGAGCTATTGATTGATTATTACATTTCCTCTATTTATACTTCATTGGTAAAAAGATATATCAATCCAAATAAACTTTATTATTATTTTGTCAACCTTCTAACTAAGTCATATTTTAATATATATTCTGGTTTGGGGTTTTTTAGGGGTCTATTGAATCCTGAGGTATTAACAGCAAATATCAAGGATATCAAGTACATGTTTATATTGGTTTTTTTTCATCTATGGGGCAAGTGACTTGCATCCTTGTGTATGTAAATAATCATTATAGCATTAAAACTACTCAAATGATCCTATAATCTCTGTTCAGTGTATTACTATTTTTATAATGTATGATATAACGTTTTTATAAAGCTTATTTTATATATGAAATTAATTTGCCCTATGTAATTAATACCTACTGGCCATGAAATATGACTGCACTAAGCCTGATGGTAATTTCAAACCATATATAATTTTTCAGTCATAAATCATTTTAAAAATATATTTGCAAATTATGAAATCATGAAATTTCCCTTTATTGGAACGCGTTGACTCAGTGAAAGCGCATTCAACGCACACTATTGAGGGCACAGGTTGTTATAGACCCATACTCTTTGAAAATATTCGAGATTTTGTAGTCTAAATATAACACTTTTTGTATTATAATGGATGCAAATCCATTGAACCACATATATATTATTTTTACTTGTTATATTTGATAGCAAATATCGGACCGTCATTTCAAGATCTGATGAGGATGTTTTTGCCAATTAATATTTTCTTACATTTATAAAAGCTTACGAATCAGACGTGGTTTTAAACTTTTAAACTTATTGTTATATCATTATGTATTGTTGCTTGTACGGAACTACCGAATAATTTGGTATTTTGATATATCGGTATTGCTTTGTCGGCATTATTTATAAAGTAATGAGTACCACTTCTGATTACAGTAGTCGATGGGTAAAAGTGATTAAAAGTGAGTGATAATTTTTCCCATAAGAATCTCGATTTCTCGAAAATGAACTGTATATTACACAACCCTCCCACCCAGGAAAATTAGCCTTTGTTATCAAAAAATCTTGATTTCTTGAAGGAAATAGGATATATGGTGTATTATGAGCCTTCAATCGTAGATTTATGAAAAAATCATCAATACCGATTTGGCACAGCTTGCTAACAACTTGTCGTGCAATACATATTTTTCGACTAATTTCATCTATGATACTTTTTAAATTCCTTGTTTTATCTTGTTTCAGCTTGGATATCATGCATGTACTTTTTGATCATATTCGTTTCGTACACTTTCTCTTCTTTTAACCAATTCATCCCAACCCAAATTCACTCCGCCATTTTGTAATATTTTCAATGTTTAATTTTTTCTGTTTTAGTAACGAATTCGGATTTTAATTAGTTAGTATACTTCAATGTAATAATTCAATGAGTGGGTATTTGGAGTTGTATTGTTTATATTATTTTACTATTCACAATAGTGCATACAAAATACATACAAAAAAGTGAAGAACAAGGTATCTGTTCTGCCATAGTAAAAATGAAGCTCCTCTCTGCCATAAGATTGACTTATAAAAATACAATTTAAATGAAATTATAATTATTGTTGAGGCTCTCTAAGTGATCAAAATGATCCTCTTTTTTGCTTTCCAAGGCCGGTCTTTGCACCTTTTGGTGAGTCAATCCAGTTATATTTGTCGTCGGTGGGGCTAATACATTTTTTAATATACCGTTTTTTTTTATATTATGATTATTTCAGTTCTTGCAAAAACAATAGTTATCAGTAAATCGCACTAAAAAACAGATATATATATATATAATCAATGGGGACATAAGTAGGCTTCTTTTTACCATAGAGATATAAAGATATAGAGAGCTTATTCCCTCCAATTAGCAGAGAAACATCGTTCAGCTGTATTCTGGACACAATGACGTATTTCTCTGAAGAATCCATCCTCCAATAGCAGAGAAACATCGTTCAGCTGTATTCTGGACACATTGACGTATTTCTCTCAAGAATTCAATAAGCTCTCTATATCTTTATATCTCTGTGCTTTATACATACAAAATATACATAAACATACATATATCTATACAAACACCCCTTGTCATGTTTGGATAGTGTAAGTCTAATTTGTGGTCAAGTGGAATTTATGCAAACTGACATAGAGTTATTTTTCTTACTGGTATTAAAATTAAACATGAGAAATACGATACATATGAATAGGTTGCGTGTGGGTTATGATCAAAATATCTGCTGAGTCCTGCAAAAATCGCTCTTTAGCTATCCCCCAGTGCAGATGGTAATTGAGTCAAAGATAAAAATCATTCGATAAAATAATTATTAAGAACCCCAGTTACTAGGGTATAGGATCCTGGCGCTCTAATTGATTTTCTGTCGTGATAAGATGGAGGTTTTTCTTTTTATTTGTTGTCTTGGTCCACTTGAAGGGGAGGGCCCTTTTGTTTTGAAATCTTCCCTGAGGATGGAGCGCAGAATGTCAAAGATTTCTTCGGACGAGATCTTGGAGACCCATAGGAAGTCCACCTCCACACGTTCTTGAAGCATTGAGGACCCTTTGTACAGTGGTAAGTTATGTTCGATCTTGTAAGCCTCCTCGTAAGTTGGGGGTGTTGATACAAGCCAGTCAGTAGAGGTTAATGATACTCCAAGTGCTTTTAATATTATATCTTCCACAGCTTTAAGGCAGTGATAGGAGAAGTGGAAAGATGTCTGGGGGACTTAATCATCATAGCTGACTTGAATATTTCTAGAATGGCCTCTCTGTTTTTTAGACTGCTCAGGATTTGTAGTTCATTATTCCGCCATCAATGCTCGGTTGCCTCAGAAGCATGATGAGGGACGTATAATTGGAACAAATCTCAATAACAGTTCTGGGGTTATGTTCAAAGAAAAACGGCAGCCATTAAAATTATCCAAATTAGAAGTAGAAAGAAATGAATAATATAAAGTATCTAAATACCAAACTTTTATAGTATCACTACAATATGATGTCTTATAATAGAAAGAAGCTGAGAGACTTCAATGACAAGAGCTTATGCTAGATAAGATCAATGTTTTTGAAGAATTAATAAACATCTATTTTTTATAACAAACCCTTTTGGTTTAAAATAACTGAGAATGTTCATATTTGATATACAATGGAAGATATAATTTTTGCTAAACATTGATATAGGTAATATTATTTAAGTAAGCAAATAAAAAAAGTGGTTAAAGTTAACAAAAGGGATCACGAACTAAAAAAAATGCAGATTAAGAAATAGTTAATATATTTGACTATCGCAGGTATTTTAGAAATCCTGATAGTTCATCAGTGAGTACTTGATAACAAAAAAACAATTAGCCTAATAATATTGATAAAGCGTTTATTTGTCTTGATTAAAAGCATGCAATGTCTCATAGATTTATAGAATTAGTCATAGTTAATATACAATTACATTTTTGATAATAATATAATTTTGATGATTATTTCTTCTTGAAGTAATTGTTGGCCAGCTTCAAAATTTGATTTCTCTAAAAAAAAAATATATAAGTTGGATTAGTAGAGCGTTTACATTCCAAAAGAAACCGAACTTTAAAAAAAATCAAACAACCAATGTAAATTTTGTCACAAATCATTTTTATTTAACAATGTATTCCTCTTCTGAACCAAGCTATCTTACGCATAAAATATTGCAACAGATAACACTAGTGGTTAAAAAAAGTTCGGATTCTTTTGGATTGGAGGTTGTAAAAGCAATTTGTCGAGGCGAGAAGTATGCCAGGACATCTTTCCATTAATATATTTATTGATAAACGAATTTGACGTAATTAGATTTTTGTAAATTTAATGTTAAGGCTCAATTCATTATAATATTAAGTTTACGTCATTTGGAATGCATATAATATAAACAGATGCTATAAGTCTGTATAAACAATCGATTGGATTTTTTTTCTTTTATCAAAATTCACTATCTTGGATTTGGCTTATATTATAGTTCTGGAAATATTTTTGACCAAAAAGTATTTTAAATCCCATCCCGAAGGATATATAATATTTTTACCCTGTTATCTCCTCCTTTATGAAGAAGAATTCTGTTTTGTTGGACAATAGGCCGTCCAACATGAAGAAAAACAGCCCCAAGAGCGAAACACCGACCTCAAAGGCCGAATAAAAGTTCGGTCCTTCTGGATACAGATTCGGAATCAAGGCCAATGGACTCCAAATCCATGTCAACATATAGACAAGTGAAAAAACGGCGTGCGTTTTTGTCATGGACTCAATTTCATCAACAATATTATCTTTCGTCGCCACTTGAGAGCCAACATTAATTAATGCCACTCCGATAATAAGAAAGTTCACCTGTAGAGAAAAAGAGGAATGAGGTGTGTCTGGGTATTCAATCTCAATGTATTCATTAATTTAGCGTGACGTCAGATGTGAAGAGCACCGATCAACCTAGTCATCCGGTGAGTGGTCGACGGGTCACTCAGTTATATGAAAATAAATATTGATCTTAGACAAACGATAACCTAGGGTATCTCCTACGTCACAGCTAATAGATTCATACATTGAGATGGTTTAGTCTTATAAAAACTATAACCAATTATCAATTTACCAAACTAAAAGATATCATTGATCCCAAAAATATCCAATTTCCTTTTGAGAAACCATTGATCATGCATCGCGCATCCAGGCCCAAGTACTCTCCCATAAAGACCAAAAGTGCCCCCAACATAAGGATCCCAAAGCCCCATGTGAAAGATAAATAGTTGAAGATTCGGCCACCTATAATGCCGCTCGTTATGGCTTCAAACAAGGCGTAAGATTTAACCGATATAGCAATAGAAGATGCTCCATAAAAGAAACTGAGACCGACTCCCGCTAATGAGCAAGAATGTAAGTCATTTCGAACGATGTCCAGCTCAGAAAAGACCATGAATAAGTGCCCTCCTAAAAGGCTACTCCCGAGGCTGAGACTCAAGTTATGGAACATGTCCATGGACTTGTATGAGAGAAACATATTTCCTAGAAATATTAGGAGGGATATGATAGATAGAGAGTGGCCGACGTATTTTATAATGCTGAGCCAAATCGGATCTGTGGGCAGGGATGATTCATCGTGTAGTTTGAGCAATTATGGCATAGACTCCTGTAAAAAAAATGAAAATTATTTTTTGCCTATATATCTATCGAACCTAAAAGTATATTTTATTTTATGTGAAGCTATTATTCAGCTATATTAAAACAAGTGACGGTTATTTTGAGTCGAGATGTTTATATAAAGAGGACAGAAAGTTTGTGATTCAATGAAGTAGATCCAAGATGATTAAAATAGTATTTGATACCTTAGAATAATTGAAATCTGACGAGTTTTATATGTTTTTCTTTTTGAAAGCACACCGAATTTTCTAACGATTATATTCGTTTTGATCAATATATTAAGAACAAGTTTTTAGATTTAGTTCAAAATGAAATAATTTTTAACGTGAAATATGAACTATTTTTATAAAGATATATATACCTAATTTGTGTGCAATACAATTCGAAAGAATTTGGTCGGAATAGAGAATATTAACGTTTTCAACGTCCCAGGCTCCATTAATGCCGATGGCTTTGTTCCACATGACACAATGAATCGACTTAATGCGTGACATCTGAGGGTTCTTCTTAAAGACAAGAGACGTAATTAAGGAGACCTTATGACTGAGTGTCACGAGGATAGCGGATTTATTGTAATTGGTAGTGCTTAGAGGACACGGATGACCAGATTGTCGAAAGGGGACATGGCTGGCCTTCAGAGATATTATTCGGCTGATAAGGATTGCTTGATTGGATTTGAAGTAACTAGTCATTGAAGTAAAGAAGAAGAAGAAATTATTTGAGATCTTTTAGAGTGAGTTTTATATTTCTTTACCTAGGATTTTTGTTCTCTGAATCAGGGAATGTGTCGTAGGCGCTCATGACAAAGTTGACCCTATCGCTTTTAGAGGAAATGCAGCCTTCATCTCTAATCCTAAGAGGAATCTTCGCACTCTCTGCAGGCTCTACTGTTTCTCCCCAGAGCCGCCTGGATTTCTCCCAAGCAGGAAGGCCCCAAATAGGAAATTTAAATTGATTCCTTTGTGAAATGCTACGGATCTCTAGCACACCGACTCGGATGGACATTATTTGTATTGCAAAGTTACTGTCTGAGTAGAACTCAGTTAGATCGGGTATGAGTCTCTCATTCATTTCGTAGGGATCATAGTATCCATTGGATAGAGCCGTATACCAGTCCTTTGTTTGAGCCTCGGACAATGATTGCCCAACTCTATAAAACGGATTCAGACGGTCCAATATACATATCATGTATTTTTCTAACTTTTCTCTTAGTTGATGTGAGTTTGGTTTACTACTGTTGAAATGGAGAGCCTTCCAATCCTCAGCAAATCGTCCTTTCATATCAATAAGGGCCACAAGTGGAATGACTGAGCTGAGTAGGGCCTTTACTTCCATTCTACTTAGTTTTTTTCCCTTGAGCATAAATGGGTATTCCACAAAAATCTTATCTATAAGACCTAAGATTCGCTCCAGTTTCGTCTTGTTTCCCCCTAATGCGTCCTTATTGTCTATTAAATGGACGAGAGTCTTGAGAATGGAAGTTGCGGAGGTAAAATCTTCTTGGTTTTCTAAAGGAGCTTTTTCGAGAAAAGCCATCAGTTGAGCCTTGGATAGGTTCTCCAAGGACTTCTTATAACCGCCAGAGAGAAGAGCACTTTCATCCTCCCGTAGAGCCCTGTTCCAGATGGCTGGTTCATCAAATGCTATTGGTCTCTTGATTACATGGAGAGCAGTATTTTTATTGGACAATCGGTGACATCCAAGAGATATTTGGGGAGGATCCTTGGCTGGATGAATGTCAAATTGATCCGTGCAGTTGTTATCAGTGATGTCCAATGAGGAGCAATTTCGATTTAATAGGGAATATGCAACTTTTTCCCCGTTCACATACAGCTATTTAAAATGTAAATTCAGGATATATTCACTTTGCTACAGATTATTTATCGTTACCGATAGACCTCCAACGTCCAACCCTCTTGTTCGCAATCGCGTGTACTCCTTTTCCGAGGAAAATTTGGACTTCTCCCAGGTTATTCCAATATTCGTCCATTTATTTGATGTTGGGAGGAAACCTTTGGCAAAGACGTGCCAGTATTCACTCCCCAGGGATACTAAGGCTCCTAAATTAGCCCCTCTCATATAAATTCCCGCCCCAGGATATCCCACGTCTCCACCCGTGCTCATTAGGTACTCTTTTTTGTACTTTGTGGAGTTTAGCATGTTCAGGGAAAATTCGCTGGAGATCTTTACGAAAACTGACATGCTAAAGCCCTTTGAGCAGTGCTTCATATCCTTAATACAGGCATCTCCAGGGGAGTGAAAGCCTTCCTTTGTCTGACACTATTAATTAAGAGATTCCATATACTATTGCAATATAAGGAAATTTTGACTTGATATTACTTACTTGACCTTTTTGGAGAAGTATTCCCTTACCGAATTGAAAGGGTCCATCTACGGTAGTATAATCGGAGTTTGAGCCACCCACAAATAAATCCCAATGATAATTCGTTGTCAAGCCATAGTCAGATGTTTGTGCTCCCTTCGGAAGCTTCGGCAAATTTATTTCTATTAAAAAAATAATGATATGGTGCATGGTAAATTCTAAAGTTAATAAAAAACATAAAACTTATCTGACGTAAAATGAAGCAAAATACATCATTTTTGAAAAATCTACCATCATAATAACAAAAAATAGAGTCATATATTAAGAAAATTATTTCAAGATTTTTTAATTTGTTTTCTATTGTCAATGTACAATGTATATATTTCATCCTTATTCTCGTTATCTTTAACTTTAATGAATAAATAACTGCTTTTTCGGTAGGAACTAGTAGGAGACGCTTAAGCATTTCATTTTAGGGTGCACTCAGGCTATTCAAAATTTTAGACTATCTGAGGTCAGTTTTTAACGAATTTTTAAATCTACAACTTCTTTGGAAATATTTTGTTTATTCCTAAGTTTGACACCATCAAGACCATATTAATTTATTAATACAAAAAAAACAATTTTACATTTATAGATTACGTATAAAAAAATACCAATACCCTACAAATTTTCCTAGGATTGTGGACAATATGGTGAAAAAAATGTCTCTTTAAACAAATTAATTGTACGATTTTAATTTATTTTTAAAAAGTATATGAATCACTATATGATTACCTCTTTTAATGTTTGCTTTTTTAGTTTTTTTAACATGAGTGAATGAAGATACGTCGTTTTGGCGTTAAAACAATAAAAAATAACCCCTTAATAAGTGAATATATTAACTATCATGGTTGGTTCAGTGACTGCTTATATTCTCAAATACCACAAAGTATTCAAAGCGAAAATAACAGGCGCTTTGTTCTGAATAACAAATACTTTAATTTGTAAAATGTATTATAAAAAGAGGGATACTGTCTTTAGACAGTAATTTGAATTATAGAGATCATATATTTTTAACGTAAATGTCATTAGATTTTAATTATTTTTTGCGTCCTATCTTAAGTATATTTATGTACATTATTTATTTTTATATAGATTAAACACCAATAAAAATATTTAAATGTAAAAATTATTCAAGGATACGAAATATTTTCCACAACTACCAAAACAATCATAATAAGTTTATAATTTATAACAGCAAACAAATTGGATTTATACCTTTATCTCCTTGACCCGACCGCTTTGGATTAGAAGTAAACATATCCAAGTTTTGAGGGTTAATCTAGCTCCCCAAAAGAACATACTTGCATGGGATAAATTCTATGGCCACTGAGAACCCTTTTATTTCCTTTTAATAATAATATGAATTGTGAAAGCTATCACCCAGGGAGCAAAACAAAAACGATTGCGTCATGGTTACGTTGTTTTAAACCATTTATTAAACGTATTAACACGATTTAAAACACATTCTTAGTAGTCATCCGTATCACTGCTGTACTCCGGGTCGATGTCATTCGAGTCACTCAATGACGAAGAGTCCGAGAAACGAATACCCATTTCCTCGTTATCTAAGGAGGAATCAGATGAAAAATCTAAGAACATTTGTCGTTTCTTATTCGTTTGGGCATTTTGTTCGGGCTTGTGAGATTTGCTTTGATCTGTAATAATGTCATCCTTGGATTCGATTTTCGTTATTTCCTCATTGTATTTTGTTGGATTTTGATGGCTAACAGGATGAGCATCAATTGTATTTATTGTATCGTTTGATTTCTCCATGTTATGTTTTCGCTCAATTTCCAGCTCGCGTTGAATCCGACGCTGGATTTTCTTTTTCATCCGTCTTGCTGTCTTCAATTTTGATCCCTACAAAGATATTAATGTCTTTTTTAAATGAATATATGAGGAAATAAATATATACACTAGGCTTTCCAAGAATGAGGGCATTAATTTTATTAGAGGCCAGTCCAAGAAATCCAAAGCCTGCAACTCCTGTGAAAGATGTGAATATCCAAAAAACGGGATAAAAGTCTTTCATATCCTCTCGAGGATATCGTATGATTGAGAAGGCCCCAAATGCCCAAGTAAGACCAAAGAAGTAAACCATGACGACAAGACCGTTGCTCATATGTTTCAACTCCTTTACCACGCTCTGGCTCCTTGTTTGTGGCGCTGAGTTGTTGCAGATAATGATAGCGGAGAGTATGATAGAAAACTAGGAGTAAAACATAGATAGGGTTTAATATTTTAAATAATTGATAGTGAAATGTGTCTTACACTTATCATGATAAAAATGTATATCAAAAAGGGAATCTTAGTATGATTCTCGAGTCCCATGAAGCAATATGGATCCGTTCCGATCTCCACTCCATAGAAGTACCAGGTAATGCCCAAGGGAATCCATGGAAGGCCCCAGGTAAATGCTGTGTAGCAAAGTGCATATCCCCCTAAAATCCCTTGAGTAATCCCAATCACATACATGACAGATTCCATGAATAGAGCCGTCGATAAGCTGCAGAAAAAGTACACTAGACAAGTGCCGATCCCTGCATTCGCATGAACATCACCTCGAATACTCTCAAACTCGCTTATGAAGGCGAATATAACCATAAGAATGATGGATAGTAGAGTATTTGTTCGCACAAAATGAAACATGTTCCAAAGGGACCTGTAAATAAATGTTTAAAAGAATAACCAATATTTAAAAAAAAAGTTAGTGGTCGCACTTAAAACGGAAATATAAAAATAGCATGACCCCACAAAGGAAGATTGAGGTGCTATAACCAATTTTCGACATAAAAGAGAGCCAGGTTCCGTAGGTTCTTGGAACAATGGGGGCAATTTTCTCTGCAATGACTGCAAATGTCCCAAATGTATGGAATTCACATAGCGTTGAGTCTGTTCAGTTATTATTGTTGCTGATAAATTGCTTGTCCAGCCTCCATAGACCCCTAAGGTATCATCCCAAACTACACATCTTCTCTGCTCAATCTGTAAATGAAAGTTTTTTAGTCTCTAAATATGTTTGAAATAAGTTGCAGTTTTTTACCTGAGACATTATTTCACTTTCATGGTGGAGGATTTTTCTTCTAGAGGTCCTTAATTCCTTGTGAAACAAGCGTATTCGAAGGCCTTGAGAGCCCACGTTAACCTCACATCTATCTTTAATTTCATCACCTAGAAACATATATACGGACATAATTTTGCTATCGATCCGGAATTGATCAGCCTTGATGTCAGACGGATTTCTGTAAAGAGGGGCTAGTTCGCTCAGACAGGGGTACAGACCAATAAAAATGCTTAGGTGTTTGAGTCTGCATTCTGGAGATATAGATTTCAGATTAGAAATCTGAACGCTATCTAGTGGAGCCCTCCAATTCCATAAAGGAATCCTCCATCTAGGATCGAACTCGTTATAAATATGCACGGTGGACACACTTTCATTAGCCGATAAGAGCTTCTCTAAGGGCTTCTTAAGTCCTATGATTGCTGAAACATGAATTAATATGTAAAGCTAGTCTATTATACTTTTTAATCGGTAGTTACCAGCCTCTTGGCTTGTGATCGTGACATTTAGACTATTTTCAGTCGGGGTCAAAAAAGGGCGTTGAATCATAATCGGATATATTTGCAGATATCAGAAAATGGATGAAATAATCTTCAATCCAGCGCAGAAAATTCATTGGACCACCAGGGTGTTCATTCGAGACATCTTTATTCAGTGTATCCCAATCCTCTTTATTCCTTAATTCGCAGGAAAACATTGTGAAGCTCTTCTGAACGTCAAGCTACGATAGGAAAAAAATAAACATGAAAATTACATATCTACTCATTTGTTCATACAAAGCGATATGTTATGTCCACTGGATTGAATCGTGACACTCCCTTTGAGACTAAAAACGATTGGAGTAAGTTTAACTTCTGCATCAAGTGCTTGGCGCGTTCATGGGACCAGGATGCATCAGTTGTTTGGTTTGTTCGTGAGAGCTGAGCACTTTTAAGAGCTTTGAAGACTAACGAGGATGCTGATCGAGTCTGTTGGGGATCTTCGAGGACGAAAGAACTTATATGATCCAGTATATAGATAAATTTGCGAATTTGAAACGTCCTTGTCTATGGAGAAGGGGAAAAACATGTCATACATAGCTTTTTAAGTTCGTCATATAAGTTAGGAGGCTATATTTCTTATTATGACCCTATATTTTTTGGCTTACAAAAACCTGGTCTCTTATATATGATCATAAAAACATAGAAATAGGCATCACAAATTATTAGTCAGAATAACTATTTCTTAAAATTAAATGATTAAATATATTGAAAAATATCATTAAATGTTTAACGGATTTTTTTAGAATATTTTCCTACATAGTTTTTTAAATTATTACGACATCTTCAGTTTTCATTGTTAATTTTCGTTTTTGTCAATCAAATAATTATGATAAATACTTATTCCTTATAAATAAATATAAAAATATTAAATGTTTATTACTGTTAAAATATTATATTGTATTTTTACAAATAACTTTCAATTTTTAACGATAGTGCTTGTATACTAATACAGAAAAATAATTCAAAAATATTCAATATCTAAATTCTGAATAGGAAAGTTTTAATTTGTTTATTAGGCTTCAAAATTAAACATTCTTCCACATCATTTAACCCGAATATACCTGTAGAAAAGGTAATTTGATTTAAACGATTTAATATATTGTATTTATATTTCATTAGATGTATGCCATTTATTATATAAACAGCCGGTTACGGGAAAATACTTGTAAACTTGAAGCTATGTTTGATCCTTTTAAGCTCGATTTCAAAGTGACTATATAATTTTTTTTTGCTTTCCGTTGATATGATACAAGAAGCATGAACACTTTACAAAACTTATAATAACAGTGTTTCCATTAGCAACAAAAGTTTGCAAACTTGAAAAATAGTAACAAAGGACTTTACGTAGGTACTTAAATAATACACTTATTTTGTGTGGAGTCTGAATATATATATATATATATATATATATATATATGTGGTGTGTGTGTGTGTATATATATATTTTTATACCTATATATATTTATATTCTTACCCAAAGAGTATATGCTATGAGCAACCTCTTAGGGTCACGGAAACTGAGATTTAATCCAGCTCTCTCTCTCTCTATATATATATATATATATAATATATATATATATATATATATATATTTATATATATAAATATGATATATATATATATATAATTTCTCTCGCACTACTTGACATTTCGATTGCTTTATACATCCAGAATAAAAACTTAAGTCTTTGTATGCAACTTGGAAATGGGGATTGACTTGACTGACTTAGGCACGAGACAAGCTATATTTTAGTTTTACTCATTAGCTACAAAAAAAGTATTTTATTAGATGAATTTCATATAAAAATATAGTTTTAGTCATTATTTTTTAGCACATTTCAGCATATTATTTATACAATAATTTGAATAATAGATGTTAAATGTAGTGATTGATTATTAGGGTTTAAGTCATCATATTTAACAATTAAGAATTTCAATCTTACCATTAAATTGAATAGTACATGTTAAAATAAGTACGCACATATATATATATATATATATATAATATCAACAAAACGCTCACGTGTCCCTTTTTCTGTCGCAGAGTTGTTATACAACAGGGTGCGGCAACATAACTTCCTTTTTTCAGAAAGAAATAAAACAAGATGTATAAATCAGAAAGGTTTTAATTTTGTTTCATGACTTTAGAACATATTTAAAGTTTTGTTTCACATAGTTTTGAAAATCATATCAGATAGGTGACGTCCCCCATTGTCCATACACTGTATACCGATTTCGAGTGTTTGGTTTTGAAGAAAATGAGGTAACAGTGAATTGAGAGCGGTATGTCAACAGTTGGAGGAGTTTTTCCTTCCACGAATTAACGAATTGGACCAAGGGGATATTTGGTTTCAGTAGGATGGAGCAACGGCTCACACTTCAAGGGCATCGATGGCTGTTTTGAGGGAACATTTTCCGGAGCGCCTCATTTAAATAAGGGGCGATTTGAAGTGGCCAGCCCATTCCCCCGGTTTGTCCCCTTGTGATTTTTATTTGTGGGGATATTTGAAATCCCGTGTTTATGTCAACCGCCCGAGAAGCTTACCAGACTTGAAGGCCAACATCAGAGAAGAAATTGCCAATAAACCCGCTGATACGCTGGCTATACACCAAAATCGGTATATACAGTGTATGGGCAATGGGGGACGTCACCTATCTGATATGATTTTCAAAACTATGTGAAACAAAACTTTAAATATGTACTAAAATCATGAAACAAAATTAATACCTTTCTGATTTATACATCTTGTTTTATTTCCTTCTGAAAAAAGGAAGTTATGTTGCCGCGCCCTGTATAATAAATATTGTACGACTAGCAAAATTTTTAAACCTATGTTTTGAATCTCAAATGGTAATCAAGCCGTTTTATGGGTTTCTTTCATCCATTGTCAGATTGTATATTTCATGATTTTTCAGCTGGCAGGTTTTAAATATGATTAAAAATCTTTATAGCATGGTTTAAAAAAATATGTGGATATGGACATTTATACTTATAAGCCATTTAGTAAATTATAAAAACAACTCTTTGACAGATAAAGTGACATTGAGCGTTTTGTTGAAAAATGCAGATTTTGCCAAAAGTTAATAAACAGTAAGAGAAATATATTTAATGTGAATATAATTATAGATATAAAACTTTTATTCCTGTCGCTATGTTCAATCCATGCCGTGACAACTCCAAACATTGAATATTAGACAACAAATAAACCGTGCATTAATTTGATTTTTAATTGTTTCTTAAGCTATAACTATTTTGTATCTGATCAATCTTAAATAATACCCTAAAGATTGCTGCAATTGTGAATTGTATCTATTGATTTTTAAATTCGAGAGTTAATTATATTATCCATGATTGGATTAAGTTTGTAACTTTCGAATATTTGATATTTAATATGTTTTAAATTCATGTTTAGTACCTATTCAAGGATTACATAGAGATCTATTTGATTAACAAAACATGACCTATGAGGATAATAAACAGGTGGCCATAAAATCACTGTATCTTATTTTCTGCAATATATATATATATTGTATAAGGAAATCCATTAGAAAGCATCATATAAATAATTAATCAGTTAATTGTGTACGATATTTAGTAATTCAATATTGTCCTTAGATTTAGAGAAGGCATTGTTGATTCCTCAAAATCTAACTTCTTGGTCAGTAACCAGTTTGCCGCATCATGACGAATATATGTTCTGAATCATTTATCGATACCTTTTTAGCAATTATTATTCGGAATTTTAAACTTACTCCATCCTCCAAAGAAATATATGAGTTCATTCAAATCCGGCCAATTGACAAGCCTTCTTTTCCACATGGCGATTTCACTTATAGCTATACCTCCGAAGATCTCTGACCCATTCATTGGACCACATCCCAAACTAAACCGTGTTTGATTGGTATTAACGTTTGTCTTCAAGAGAGATTTTTTGTTTTGAGGATATATGGACTGGGCCTCTCTTTCGGCGTTGATAAAAATCTGCAATGGATAAGTATTTCAGATCAAATTTATTCACAAGTTAGAAGAAGTTGCATATCCTCCATTATTATATATATACAAATTGAAAATATGTTCAAAACAATAACAAGGTTAAAATGATCATATTTATTTGAAATAATAACCGTGCAGCCAAGCTGTCTCCGAATTGTCCAATACTATTTAGAGAAGAAGCAGGCAGCTAGTATCCAATATGTAGTTGTAGTGGCCAGAGCAGTCACCAGTTCTCTATTGAGTGTTGTGGAAGCAGCTTAACCACACAGAACGTAAAAAGTGTCTATCCAACCAATCCAACTTGTGGGAGGTGCTTCTAGAAATCTGGGTGAAGTTTCTCTAGATATTTAACATATTAACAACTACAATCCAAAAATTCGGTAATTACTGCAAAAGGAGGATTCTTTGACCGAAAAAAAGAGCTTCTAAGGAAAATATATTATTTCCAATAGATATAATTATATTTAATCTTTCAATGTATTGACTATATTTTCTATTCATTTTGTACTCATTTCACAACTCATGCAATAAAAAAATGTGACTTTATATGAAAAACACAAAATCTATTGGGTGATCCTAAACTTTTGAACGGTAGTATATATATATAAATCTGTATGTATTTGGCATTAAGGTAGTATATATTTATATCCATATATATATATATATATATATATATATATATATATATATATATATATATATATATGTGTATTTGACTTTAAGGCAAATAATTTTATTTTTTTGTAAAAATGTGAAAATCCAACATAAAAGGGTTTTGCAAATACATATTCGTATTTAGATACTTGTATCATAATAAACCCCGTTAATGATTGAAAATGATGGTATTGGACCATATAAGAGAGGCTGAAAGGATAAATATGATATCATCAAGTACTTTTAATCTTTAAAAACATAATAGGTTATAGTCACATTTGCGTAAAGTTAATATATATAATGATATTATCATCCAAATTAATTACAAAAAAATTGAGGAATTATAATAAAATATGCTTGTATATGGCCTTGGAAGTCGGTCAAATGTTTGAAATATTGTTAATCAATTATAGATTCTTATGAAAATATATCTTCTTCTAATATTTATTAATTTGTCTCCTTCAAAAACTCATTGGTTCCAATGGAATCCATAGGTTGACCGCTTTTAACGTTAACCATTTCTTTCGGATACCATAAAATTAGGTCTCTTATTCTTTATGTAAGACCAAATTAAATGATAGTTTATTTTTCTGTAAAACTGTGAATATCGTCTATAAAGGATTTTTAATAAACTTAGTATATTACGTACTTCATTGTGAGCAATATGTATATGGCAACCATTGCTTGGTATAGCTTCTCTAAGGATGCACACGTTTTATATAGATGGTGAATAGAAGAGTCAAAATTAGAAAAAATATTTATTTTTTCAAAATGGATTTTAGCCCCTTTATATTGCTGTTTCTTAGAATTACACCCTCGTTATTCTAGGGCTTCCTAAAAGTACGTTTTTAGATTCTTTTAAATACCCATTGGCTTATTTATAGTCAATTAGGGGAGAGCCAGAGTGCTTATTCAAATACGGGAGGACAGCTTATTTAAAAAGGTACTCATACTTCGAGTCCAGACTGGTTTCCCCGGGATTCCTTGGGGTTCTCCCATGTAAGGCCCAGATTAGTCCATTGGTTTGGGGCCACCCGACCGTGAATCCGAGCTTCCCATACATGATCCATCATTGCTAACATGACAATAAGACTTATTCCTTGGAAGTATATGGAAATCCCTCCCTCAAGGATTTCTTCCGTCTCATTGTGTGATACAACTAAATCATAATACATGAGTTTAAATAGCTTTAAATTGTTTTTATATTAATTATAGAATCAATAAGTCGATGCCAGAAGTACATTTTTAAAATAAAGGCGGTGTTAAGTTGAAACGAGGGAAGACTATGATTTGACAACCATATTTATAATATCCGGAGATCTCTTATGTATCAATTAATTTAGTAAAATACTTTAAATAATTGTCATTTTGAACATGAATGACATGAATTGAAACATTGTCGTTGATATACTTTATCATTCACTAAATAGTTAAAACTTCTTACCATTGCTTAATAACTTGCTTTGGACCATCCTTCACGACTGCATTACTAAAGTTTACTTTAATCCAAAGTGATAGAGAGAAACCATCAGAACAGTTCTCAAGAGCCGTAGACAACCCTCCTCCAAATCCAAGTCATCAGTTGAAAACACTAAAAAAATACACATAAAGCTTTGCCTAACTCTCTTAACTACATAGGATACAAACATCTTCATTTTGAATCAGAATACCAGGACCGAATCCCGGAGGTCCTTCCACCGATCGGGCTTTGGGGCTTTCAAAGGCGTCCCCTAGACTGCCCCAATGCTTGAAGGCCGTGGCACCATAGGTAGTGTCAATGTCAGGCAGGAGTTCCAGGAGTGTTTTACCTTCTTCCATTATTAGTTGGCCTAAGGAATAAAATATTTATTTTAAAAACTGTGAAAAATAGGTTTTCGATCTTGAAATAAAGGTTATGACATTGGGGAATAAAAATGAGAGAATAATGTAAATGTGGGGCTATCAAGGGGTCATCTGTATCTAAGAAAATATCTAACATGATCATATTTATTTTCGAGACATTGTTGTCTTGGTAAAGTAAACAAAGGAGTCGTTCCCATGGAATTTGTAAGGTCCTTATCGATATGTAAATAAACAAATATGATTTCCCTCCAAAAGGAGTAAAGCTATTTTTAATATTCTCAACAAATGTGACGAGGAATAAATTTGACATCATAATAATGAATTCAATCATTGTTTATATGAAGTCTTTTTTAACACCTATTCACAACTTTCACATCGTCGTTTAGTAGGGATTTGTGTGGATCATAAACTTTATGGCCGTGTACATATTCAAAAGAAACACCCTTAAAGCGAAGTGATGAGGATAATCATTATTACAGCTCCTTGAGAAAAAAATAATATGGATTAGAGAATATGAGACTTAAAGGATACACCTTATATATATAGTACTTAGTTTACATAAAACATTATTAATGTTTGTAATCTTGAAAAAATGGTCATATTGAATGTATTCAAAAGAAATTGAACTTTACTCATTATTGGAAAATGTAATTTTTAATTTAAATAACTTATTATTTAAATGCCTGCAATGCAATTTAAGTGCACTTCAATTTTTATTCAACATCTATTAGTATAATAATACAAAATTGAAGTATTATTTTTAAAAAATCTTACACTATATTGAAAATATCATTTCAAATCTATTTTAAGATTCTTTTTTCAGTATTTATATCATAAAATTATTATACGAAAAAGTATGATAAGACCAATATAAATAAATGCAGAGTATAGGTGCATCGGTGATGCTTAGGTGTATCGGTAGCTTTTCCAGATCTTTCAGAAGTAAAATGACTCCTTTTCATAAAACATTTGATTTCAGAACTGATTCCATGGAGATGTTTTTTTCTCCTATTTATTTCGATAGAATTGTATCCGATTAAATATAAATAAATACACTAGCGTGTACATATGTCTATCGAACCTAGAATCATATTATTAATGTGGTTGACCAAAATTGACCTTCCCCTCTCGGGAGTATTCGAACCTTCGCCCCCAACAATGAGAGTTGAACACCCCTTAACGCACAGAGTTATCGCAGTCCCTTTTTTTGCCTATATGGTTCGACCGAATTGCATCCAACTGGATATAAATAAGCATATAATTAATCATTCGAACCTAGGATCTTATCAATGAAGAGGTAGACCAAAATGACCATCCCCTCTCGGGAATATTCGAACCTGTGCCCCCCACATTGAGAGTTAAACACGCCTTGCAGATTTCTGTCGAATAATTCATGCCCAAGAGTCATTAGATTGCAATATCTGAAGATATAATATAAATATTAAGATTAAATATGGAAAATAGCTTATTTTATATGTGGGGCCAAATAATTATTTATCTGTATTTTATACCTAGTTGAATCTATTGAAAGGTAGTATTGATTCAGGCCCGGCAGCAGGCTCAGGCTGTTGGGGGGGGGGCTACAGTTGTTATGGGGGGGGGCACAGTTGGCACATTCATAAAAATCAGGCCCACGTCACTCAGTGGGTTGGCGGGCCTGGCCGCCTCAGGCCCACCTATCCCGCCGAGCCTGGGTTGATTATAAACAACACCTAAAAATAATGTTCATTAATCAATGTCATATAATTTGATGCAATCAAAATTATTTTTTAATCTATATATTTGACTACAAATATTTAGATAAAATATAATTTAAATTCAAAATTCCTTCTTCATAGGGAGACGTATCAAAAATAGGTTAATGCAATAGGTTTTTGAAGACGTAGGCTTGAAGAATAACAATACAAAATGTTATTCTTCCAGCTTACCGGTATGACCTCATTAAAAATCGCGGTAAGCGAAAAGTCAACTGTCTTGTCAATTTGGGCGTACCTTGTTTTCAAATATATGTTGAGGAATTCAACAAGAAAAGTAGGCGATAATGAGTGATTCCATGGAGATAAAATAATACCCTGCCAGAGCCCAACCAATTAAATATCCAGCGAAAACACGAGCTATGGAGCTAATTTTATCGAGTATTCGCAGCTATTTGGTGGAGAAATTAACTCTTGACAGAGTAATAGTTATTGAAGACATTCGGGCCATCATGATTTCGACGGCAGCCCAATACCTGGGATTTACAGTGAAATCCCTACAATCAATACCATTCCGTGGAAATATGTGGGGGATCTGGTAATATTTTATCCGTCTTGCTCCGCTGGACATCTCCAATTTCTGCAACGGATTATGAGGAAATACCGGAAATTTGCTAAAAGACAAACAAATAATATATTCAATCTTTAGTATTTTATTTATAATTTGCAAAATTATTTATTATGTCACTATTTTTGATTACAATATTGTTTCCTTAATGTTTTTTTGATAATTAATTTTTGTATATAGTGCAGCTAGATTTTAGATTTAATTTTAAGCTAAAATCTTTATTTATTTATATTGTTATATGTAATATCTCTATATCAATAAAGTCTCTTTGAAAATATCCTAGGATACCATACTAATAAGGAACGGACTCAAAGATGTTATATGCATAAAAATGCTCAATCAATTTTATACAATATATAAATTTGATCTACTGAAATGTTCAATGCACTATGAAAAGGGACTAGAAACCAAAAAGACTGAGAAGCATTTTTTTCTTTGATTTAAAGGATTAGTGACCGGATAAATAAATAAAAACTTACGTCAAAATCAATTGGCATTCAAAATGCCTCCTCCCCCTTTTTCACAATATTTGTTAAATAAGAGATAAATATATTAAATAATGATATTTATAAAGATAACAATATGGGCGGCAAAACGCACATTTACCCTGTATCGATTTGATGTCAGTCTTCTCATAAATGATATAAAGGACCTACAAAAAATGTGTGAATTTTTAATGATGTATATTTTGATGATTTATTTGATTCGTAAATGCCAACAAATGGCTAGTCTTTGTTAATATCCAAGAAGATGTCAAAATAACAGATACAGGAAAAGCTTATGCTTACCTACATATATATATATATATATATATAACGACGAATAACAATAAAAAATTCCTATCGTTCGTTTTTTTTTCATGGAAAAATTTCCATTCTATAAAAAAACGTCATCAATTTTTTTTCAGAATAACGAGAAAAATTTCCTTTCTAAAAAAACGTCGACTTTTTTTAGAATGACATACAACAAACGAACGATGAATAATTTTATCTTTAAACGACAAAGGAACGACCAACGATAATTTTTCGCGAATGTCAACCAGTCTAATATATACATATATAGTTGATTTATCGTTCATTTGTTGTCTTTCGTGAACGATGAACGACAAAGTCTTTGACGAACGATAAGGAAAATTCCTTATCGTTCATCGTTCGTTTTTGGCGCCAAAAAAAAGAAAAAGATTTTTATTTTCATGGGAAAAATTTCCTTTCTAAAAAACTTTTGTCAGAATGGCGAGAAACAATTCCTTTCTAAAAAAACGTCGTTTTTCAGAATGACGAACGACAAACGAGCGATGAACGACGAACGCTTCAATTTAAAATTAACGATGAACGATAACTTTTGGCGAACGACAATTTTTTGCGGACGTCAACAAGTCTGATATATAGCGCCAATAAGAAAAGTTAAAACCATAACCAAATTGTAAATTAGAACTGATGATGACATTCAGTCATTATCAATATGTACTTTTGGTATATTGTGCTTAGTTTAAATTTTTTTAAAGGGTTTCATTGCTAAAAATGTCAAAGTAATCATGAGCTCCATCTGCAGTATCCTCCTTTGCAAAAAAAAATGAACTTAAGATCTCAGCTATTTGCATTAAATTGATGAGTAAATATATTACAATTATGCAAAGGATCTTAAAGACTACCCTCCAAGCCTTTATGCCAAGTTGCTTTAATGATATAGGATTTTTACGCAAGATCATAATAAATGTTCTTTTTGCCGTACGGAGAATGAGTCCAGTGACCACTTTTTATATGACTGCACATATCTTGGTCCTTTAAATAAATCCGTTTCCGATCTTTAATTGACAATTTAAGTTTTTATCAACCTAAGAGAAATGGATTATTAGCCTTTTATGTTGGTTTCGAAAAACGTTTTATAAATTCTACAATTACAAAAACACAGCATGTATTATATGCAAGGAGAAGTGCATCATGCACTAATAATTTCGGGGATTTTATCAATGTTTAAACTCCACAGTAAAGTTTTAAAGGATACATGTCGTAAGAAATGATGTTTTAACCCAAATGTTCTTTCAAGTTTGTTTTATATGTCTATTGTTTGTTGTTTTGTTTGAAATATAAAATGATGCATGTGGGCCAAGAAAAAAAAAGTAAAAGAGTAAAGAAATATTTGGAGACTTATTAGAAAGACTGGTTTATATGTGTAAATGTATATGTGTGTATATATACATTTATTTAGTTTTTTAAACATTAGTGTGCAAACCATTTCCTTGAGTTAATTTTCCCCTAGTGAAATTTTAAAGAAAAAGTTTTTTATCCCACCCTTTGTCGCAAATTATATTATAGTGTATCGTTGTCCTTTTTATAATTGAGTTGATAGGTCTTTAAGGGGCATTTAATTTTTAACTACAATGTTAATTTATGTTTTTCATAATACAATTTGTCCTTTGAACGTTTGTATATATAACTTTGTATATAATTTATTAATAAATAAAGACCTTACTTTTAAGGGGGAAAAAATGATATAAGAGGTTTATAAATATAATGTCATTATTTTTTTAACAAGCCGGCAAAACCATATACTATCTATAGTAATAAAATAAGAATTCCGTTCGTTCGGTCGTCTTTTCTTCGTTTCCCTGTATCCCTAAACGGTTCGTTAGATCTTAACAAAAAATTGTGAAGGCTCAGGAAATGGTTAGTGGTGTCTGCGGACACTTCTGAAAAATTAATAAGCGTCCTGGTGATTTTTTTCGTCAAACTTGGTTTTGCATTTTTTTATTGCCAAGTTAAAATTGGAACAAGTTTTCTGTAGATCACTGTAGGTATTAAGGTGTGTTTTGGACTATTTGGTTGTTCTTGTATTTTTTTCGGTTAAAAACATTTTATTCGGTAATCTGTAAATTTTGATACAATATAAATATAAAGTATTAACACAGTTAATTTTATATAATTTCGTTCTACAAGATTAGTCCCTCCACATAATATTGTAAAGTATTTTAGTGATTTTTTTAAATATGTTTATGTAGTGATGTAAAAATTTTATAATGGAACCAATTGATGGAAAATAAATTGTTGTACTGAGGTACCAAAAAAAAATATATATATATATATAAAGTACACTAACATTACATACGGAAAATAGAGTAAAACGGTTCAAAGCAGTTGCGAAAATGAACATTTTAGAACATATCATCTGCCTTGAAGAATAACTTTAACTAAAAGATCGCATTATTTATTACATTTGTTTAAAAACTCGTCTTTTTTACAATCCCTTTTATAGCTTTCATGTAACGCTTTGATCTTGCTGGTGCATATTCAATTATATCACCAGCCATTAGGCGCTCCTGAATCCGGAATCCCATAATTATTGTTTTCCATATGTTTATTTTATTCAAAAAAACTGTTTCTACGTTTTCTGATAAAGGCGCGTTCGATTTAGACAAGAGTTTATGTAGAGGATCTTGGATTGCTAAGAAATATTTTTTTAGTAGGTGGTTCTTCCAGTAAAAAATAGATACTAATCAATCTGTTTATTGGTTTTTTGGTCGTCTGTATCTCCTAAAGATATCAGCTTTTCTATGGATAGGTTTGAGGTGCCAAGGGAATATTGGGTCAAAGGGCACTGGAAATTCCCGGGCAGTACCGGGTAGCATCCACTAGTTAAGAGATTAATATAAAATACCTTTGTTCTATGAAATATGTATGAAGATTCCCTTTCTTCGTGTGATATTAATAGACCTTATTACCTCCGCCGAAGGAGGTATTGTTTTCACTGGCGTTGGTTTGTTGGTTGGTTTGTCAGCAGGATAACTCAAAAAGTACGTACGGATTCGGATGAAACTTTGTGGAGTTGTTGGAAATGCCAAAAGGAACAAGTGATTAAATTTTGGCATCTCTGAGTGCAGAATTAAGATACAAAATGAGCTAAATATTAATAAATATTTCAAGTTAGCCTACTCTGCCAATAGATGTCGCTGTGCTGTGAAATCGAGTGCCGGGAGCGTCTTCCTCTCGGAATTTCCGTCGAGGGGAACCCTCCCCCGTCCCTCTACGCCGCCCCAGTCGTGAAAAATCCGCCTCGGAAGGCTCATAAGGACCCTGTGACGGCGGAGGTTTGCACTCTCTGAGTGTATATATGCCTCTAGTTTTTTATTTGCTTTTTTTTCTCCCCCAGATGATATATAAAATTGTATAAAAATATAATATATATATAAATAAACATTATAGTTGATAATACAGATCTAAACAAGACGTAAAACAATATTTAAAAAATATCAAATGGGTATTAGCTTATTATTATGAATGCAGGTATTCATATGAACCTATGTATGATCTATTTAATCAAATGTGACGTAGGGTATTTTTACGTTCTTATGAGGTGAATGTATTTTTATATCACTGAATGACTCCTTATTCAACCACCGGATGATTAGATCGATCCTTGCCCCTCTTGGGACGATTCGTGCTGACGTCACTTTAAATACATCCATACATTGATATGGAATACCCTGTTAAGTCATCGATAAATCAAGACCTCTAGGAATGAAAATATTTCAATCTCTCTTGTGTTGTTAGTGGTAATGACGATCAGCTTTTAGAAATAGTAGGCGGTCCTCTGACATCCTTAGCCTTCCTTGCGGGAAGGAAAGCGGGAACTTTCAACATCGTCATAATAAAAATAATAATAACAACACAACATACATCCCTATCGTTTTCCCCCAGCGGGGGAAAAAGACAGACTCTTTTTTCCATCAGGCTTTTATTTATTGTGTTGGTCCGACATTTCAGTTTGCCATGCCGAGGCGTAAGAAGGAGGATGAGATCCCGGGAGAGCGGCCTCCTCCACGAGGTGCTGCCAATGCCCGAGAGCGAACGAGGATGCGGGTCCTTAGTCGGGCCTTCGGAAGGCTTAAGCTCACACTGCCCTGGGTGCCTCCGGACACGAAGCTCTCCAAGCTAGACACCCTAAGACTTGCAACTTCCTATATCACACATCTAAAAAAGGTTCTTTCGGACGATAGCGCATCCAGTTTGGACTCTGTGGCCTCAATCAACTCAAACTACTTGGATCATGATAATTCTAAAATTAATCTGGTAAGATAATTATGTGAGGTTATATGGGAACTTTCATGGTTCTGCTTTTTGGAAATGTTTTTGCATGCTCTGTAAAAGATTGTTCATTGCAAAGCTTCCAAGGAGGGTTTAACATTCCCTCTACGGTAAGACGATTTCTTATTTTTTTTAAACTCTCAATTTTTAATTAAACTGACCAATAAACGCCTATGCTTCTACTAAGTACTAATTGCTATATTCATTTTATTATCTGATCGGCTTGGACAAATCCATTAAAGCAATTGTGAAAGCAAAAATAAAATAAAGGTAGTAATATGTTTTAATTTACGGCGTAAATGTTGAGAGGCCTTCAGTGTGATAATTTATCCGGAATGAGCCCTTCATTCCCTTTATCTTTATTAATATGACGTTATTTTCTAATAGAGTAAATGTTAATTTCATATTTACTCTTGACATTACAGTAAATTCAAAATAAAAAATAATTAATTAAACAAATAAGAAAACTCAGTCCTGTGGGGGATCAGAAAGAAAATCGGATGAATTGAAAGCTCACTACGATATAGCCATACGATTTGTCATTATATGGAATTGTGCTACAGATAGAAGAGTAGAAAGTTATGGTCCATTTCAAGGAAATATTATAGCATAATTTATATAGAAGGGAGTTCAAATCAATGAAAAATGAGATGATCAAATAACAAATAAAAAGTGTTTATTACGATCAGTCGTATTACGTTAATTATAACTCCAGAAAACTCTGATATGACACCAATGTCTTTTAACACAATTACTTTGGATTTTTTTCCCAACTGAAACAGATATTTAAAAAAACTCTGAAATGCAAGCCTGATTATACCATAGTTGCCCAAGAAGCATTTCCTATGCCTCTATTATACGGAATACTTCTGAAAAATTAAGATACCTTATTATTCTATACATATTTAGTTTTTTTCCTCATCAGCGAACTCTTAAGTTAATAAATGTAATGTATTAAATAATCTCAAATAACTTTCACGACCTCCAAAAGAAACCTCATCCTTTATTTAGCCATGTGAAATTTAAATTTGATAGCGTGCGGCTATCATCATCCTCCAAGTCGCCTTATAGTGAAAGTATCTTCCTCGTATGACGAAAGATAAGACAAAAAACGATTGAAGACCTTAAAGTCTCTGAGGATTAGTTCATCAAAATAAATGAGTCTTTGTTTGGAACCATAAAAAGGAAAGAAGCTCACTTCTGAATTCCACATTCTGATCGGTGTTCTTTTTTTAATACCCTTGTAAAAATTGTGGGAATATTGTATGTATTATTTTTATACACAATTCTACCACAGTTTTTATTTTATATCAGACTTTTTATAAGAACTAAAGAAAAAATTGTGTTCAAAATATCAGAAAGAGACATTTTAGATAAAGTATAAGTTTTACTCTTCATAATTAAAAAACATTTTTTATATTACGTTTTTTTATTGGTTGATAAAAAAACTTTTTTAGCTTAAAGTGAATGACAATAAAAAGTGTATCGTATCCTGAATTATTATCAAATATAAAAGTCAAGGTATTGATCTAAGAGTCCTTAACATACTAATATGTAAAAACAATACAAGGATATTTATCTGTATTATTTTCTTGATTGTATGGCTTTGGGCTATGTGATAATATGGCTATACCTTTATTCAAATAAGCATATAATGACACCAAACTTATATTTCCGAGGAAAACTATTAACTCCCAATTATGTTTAAAAACATGTCACAACTATGTCAGTTTGAGTTGTCAAATCTAGCTTCAATAGAAGATTGGGGTTCCTGATGTGACACTTACGACATATTGTAGATTCGAAAATAAGAGTATATATATATATATATATTCTAAGATCCCCATATCAATATTATTGTTTAAAATCAACTGCTAGTGGGCTCTTGTGTCTGAAATTAGTGGTAAAGTAGGTAATGGTCAAACAATAAAAATATATTACAGTCTATGGGATTGACAGAAAAGAATATATATTAATTAAGAAATATTCATTAGATTTATGTTATTTAATAGTACCTTACTCATTTTTGGCGATCTTGAGTATTCAAATATATATTATTTAATGGTGGCAATTCCATCTATTAGGAATATTTGCAATATATTTTACATACAATCTGTTATTATGAAATGGACATATTTTGAGTTCAAATTACACCATTATTTTGTATTTGAACATTTTTTGTGTGCTGATTTATTTTCGCTTCTTCTTTTTAACCATTTTCTCTCGGTCATTTTTGCAATATTCGCAATTCATAGTTACCTGTTTTTACTATTGAATACATAAAAATCTTACTCTCTCCCTTATATGTATATATATATATGGAAAAAGCGAAATTCAACATATTTTTTATTAATTTACATAAGACCTTTCGTAGACATGTACCTGCAGCATGATAATTCCTGTTCCCTTGGTGTAGACTTCAATAGACACCCGCTCTTTTCTATATAAATCAGTAATATTCTACACTACATCTATGCATAATCCAACTCGACTGCCTTGACCTACTCACCATTTACCATTGGCATAAATAACTTACGGTCTAAGAGCAATAAAAATTGCTCGTCCACCTTGGGCAAGACCCATGAAATCCAAGTTACCAATCTAGCAAAATACTATTTGTTATATTGTTATTTGTAACATAGAAAAATGGAGGAAATGCAAGAATTTTTATTATATGTACATACTTTTAGATTAGTTTACTACATATTCTTTTTATTCTGCATTTACAACCATAAGAGTTTATAATAATGAAGAGCTTAAGGGGGCATGATAGGGCTTCAGAGGCATAAGTAGTATTAAAATTCTTGAAGATATTTATCTCCATTCTTCCATCTGTTTTGTTGAGACATTAGTCGTTGTGTACATAAGTAGGCGGAGATTCCTCTGTTTGCTTAAGGTCCATCAAGGAAGAGCAATAATCCCACTTTCCTCGTCCATCAGGGATTATAACCAAATCATCTTTTATGACAATGTTATCCTTTGAAATAGACTTCAGATGTTTAGTTGTTGTGGTGCTACGTTGGAAAGAGAGGCGGAGAGAAGAAAAAAAAGAAAAAGAAGGCTCAACGCTCTATACGAGTTTACATAAAGTTAGTGTTTATTTCAAGAAGAAGAAAAACGCAATTATTATATGAACTATGTAAACCAATTGCCTTAGATTTCATTGTTGCTTCTTAAGGAAGACAAGGCTTCATGACGTCCTTACTAATATAAAAAACTTTAAAAAATATATGGTTCATACTTACACGATCAACAATTATAGTAAAATTAAAGAAATAGCCTGAAGGAGATTTAAAAAAAATCTAAAAGGATCAAAATAGTCTTAAAACTGTAATAATCAACATACTTAAAATATTAGTTCATATATTTTTTATGGTTGTATTACAAAACGTCGACTTACATAACGTTGACTTACAAAACGTCGACCTTACAAAACGTCGACCTTACAAAACGTCGACCTTACAAAATGTCGAACTTACAAAATGTCGAACTTACAAAACGTCGAACATTCCTTGGTTCAGGGTCCACCAGATAATCCCGAATAACTGTCTGATTTTTGTTTCATTTTTTTTGTATTCTACAAATGATATTTCAAACCCCAATTGTCACTTTTTTGTTTGCCTTCAAGAGTCACTTCTATTAAAAGAACACCTCATCGACTCTAGATCCGTTGTAATTGTGTTTTAATCGTCAAAAAAAAAATATATATATCATTTATATATCATATTTATTCTTAAATTTTCTATTACAAACAAGGAGTAATCTTTAAAAAGTCGAGAAAAAAGGTTTGGTTATTTTCTGTTTAACACTACGAAAATGCACTATATCATAAATTGTTAGCAATACGATCAGATATTCCAATGAGTCCACATCATTATAAGTATTCAATATAGTTTTTAATCTTTTATTAAGGTCTTCATATTTTTTGGTCCTTCTATCTAAATCAAATCCGCTTTGAATTTGTCGAATAGAAATTTCTGTTGAAGCTTGTTCAAGTCGAATGGTGTAAATAAGTGTGTGCAAAGTTGGATTATTGTCTTTAATTGCATGCTCAAAAATGCTTCAAGCAACATTTTCAAAGCTAAAGCCGATTACATATATTCTTAGAAATGGTCAATTCGGCATTAATGTATAGCTTCAAAGGTAGGTAAACATAACCTAATGGTAGAGATCAACGTGTATTTAGTTCCAACGTGAATTAAAGACTGGACGATCGCATGGTTTGTAGAACTATTGAATCTTTAATAAACACAAAGAGTGCCCCCCAACTAACCTCATAATTCTTCTTTCTTTCACCAACATGAAGGTGTGACATTTTATGACATGACAAAATTAGTCAACAAAATAATTGTGCGAGGCTCCCTGCTGGTGGGGAACTCTTTGTTATGTTTTTTTTCTCTCTCTTCACAAAGAAAAACATACAATGTATGTAGTAAAAACAAGAGGGTTTTCCCGACATCTTATTATTATTATTATGAATTAATCAGCAGTGCTAAGATTTTTCATTTTTCTTTAGAATGAGGGCTGTGTCCGTCCTCTGAAATCTTAGACAAATAAACAAAATATAATTTGTTTCATCATAAACGTACAAAATGTTCCAACATGTTCACATGACGGAGATGAAAGGAGGGGAGAAGGGAAAAAGGAAGAGGGGAGAAGGGGGCTAAAACACACCTTCAATTGTTTTATGCATCGAGGTGGCTCTAAGTCATCATATTTATATAATACTCATATATATAAACATCAATTCAAATGCATCTATAAATATGTAACCTCTTTTTGTTTCTTTAAATGTACACATTCCATGACAACAAATAAATACATACAATATTAAAGTCTTAATATACCTAATCCATTAGATTATATTTGAAACTGTTTGTTTTTACAAATTTTTTATTTCGTTTAAATCCTTACTTATATTATGTATATATTTTCTAATTTATTCAATGCTGTTGGCTGATGTATCTATTTAGCTACACTTTTATCTCACGTAAAAAAATGTAAAATTTAAACCGCTAAAAAGTAATAAAGTATTTTAAAACTAGTATAAATAA
>CP045891.1:7401883-7425856 GCA_013387185.1 Caligus rogercresseyi | reverse complement strand
AAATAAATATATATATAATATATATAAAATATATATAATATATTATATATATAGATAATATATATATATATGTGGTTCGTTCTTATTTTGTCAAATGTTTGAAATGTTAGCGCATTGTGGATTTTCCTGTTTCTTGGTGATAAAAGAAGACGACATACAAAGTTTGAACAAAATCGGTCAACATTACGAGGTCGCGCAACGAGGTCAAAGTTTTAAAAATTTAGTAAAAATATAGTTTCCGCAAAATTCTTCAAAATGGTGGACGTTACAGACTTCAATAATATTATTAATTTAAAGGAAATCTAATTTACTACCAGACGTATGTTTGATGTTTTTTAATAACAAAGTTTTCAGTAAAAACAAAGCAAGAAAGGAGTGTGTATTGTTAGCTTATTTCATAGCTTTTTTGTATCAATTAACTTCACTCGCCTGTAGAAGATGACTTGTTCGCTTCAGAGTAAAATAGTACTTTTAAGTTTAGTAAAACTTTAGATGATAAATCCAAAAATGACCTTGGTTGCATTCTATCAATTCAGAATTCAGTACAATCTGAGTTTACATCATATGATTCAGAGCCTGTATTGACCTATAAGAAATCGATTATGAAAAAAATAAATCATAATATGTTTCTTAGATTTGCGTCAAGGTATCCTCTCAAAATTTTACTTTGTCTCTGACGAATACATATCCATTATATGCGTCATTTTGTACGCGAATAGGCTTTTTTAATGTACATATAACTCTCTACTTATTAAACTGACTGATTTAGTATACCAAAATATTAAAGCTGGTTAACCAAGCTTTCATTTGATATGTTTGGTGTTCTAAAAATCGCTATACTTTAAGAGATATAAGCAAATACGTACTCTCCCCCAAAAATTGATCTTTTGATATGAGAATATACGATTACCATTACCATATATATATTATATATATATATATAGATATATATATAGATATTATATAATATACCCAGTCTTAAAAATGCAACATTCTAATTTAGTTTTCAAGATGTGAACGCTATATCAACATAAATGAAAAGTTTTGAAAATAGGTAGAGACTTTAAAAGTGTGCTGCTGAGGAGGAATATGATGATGAAAATACAGATGAATGTTTTCTATCCATAATTTAAAATGCACAATTATGATATGCCTGCCTTCACATTTTTCTATTTGAATTAAAAAATTGTATTTACAATATAAAGTTGGACATAATACAACGTTCAAAAGGGCATTCGCCCTTAAAATCCAACTTCTAACACTTATTTAACCGTTTAATGTTTATATTTTATTTCGTTTTTAGTTTGACAAAATCAAAAAGTATTACAAGAGAAGGAGCGCGTGGTAATAAATAAATAGATAAAAAACAGTGGTCTCTATGAAGTAAAGCACCACTGGGAGATAAGGATTTCATCCTCAAGATTTTGTTTCTTCTTATCGACTCTGCCCATTTTACTTAACAATCTTGGAACCCTCGAAGAATATTATTTTATTAATTTTATAAAGCAATTGCTCATTCTTAAGGAAAGTAAGAATGTTTATTTTATTTAATAATGATTAGTTCGTTAGCAATTTATTTACTTTTCACAATAGATATACATTTAAAGAAAAGATTTTATTTCAACCATATCTGCCGATAAATGGATCACCATTTCGACTACAATGAGACGTAGAAAATTCATTTACCAACTGAAAAAAATGTTTACTGATGAGTTTGTCATTTTACTAGTGACTACTATATTGTTATGCATATCCATCAGAACTGCGACTATCGAATGTAAATCGGTATTCAATACTACCGACGGTAGATTTCAAACACCGAACCGATGATACGATATTCGGTAGAAACTACCAAATATCGTACCGATTGACAATCGGTACGGTATATTTGAAAGTATGACTTTTGTAACATTCTCATAGAGACATAAAGATATAGAGAGCTTATTCCCTTCAATAGCAGAGAAACATCATTCAACTGTCGCTTTGCCCAAGTGTTCCCTTGTGTGAACTTTGCAAAATAAATAAACAACTACAACTTATAGTATTATAGAGCAGATACATAAATATACCTTCAATATAAGCTTATGCTATGCATTGAATACAGGCCTGGCAGCAGGCCCAGGTTTGTTGGGGGGGCCTACAGTTGTTATGGGGGGCACAGTTGGCACATTCATAAAAAATCGGGCCCACGACACTCATTTGGTGGGCGGGCCTGGCCTCCCTCAGGCCAGCCCATCCCGCTGGGCCTGATTGAATACTAGAGTACCTGAAAGTGCATTTAATATCGGACAATAAGAGACAGTAAAGGAAAAAATATATAGCCTTCCATTTCCTACAAAATCCAAGTACATATATAATTTAACTAAGATTATTATTATTATTAAATTTCAAATAATCTCTAATGAATTATGTACTTAATTTTCCTTTGTTATTAATTGTCCGATATTAATGCATATGAAGAAGTCACAGAGCAGATACTTAAATAAATTTCTCTCTCTTGCTTATCTACCGTACCGAATATCGATCGATACTGTAGATATATAATAAATCTACCGAATACCGATATCGATCGGTAGAAGGTATATACCGAATACCGAACCGGCGGTAGATTTTTTCTACCGAATCCCAGCAGCTCTGATATCCATAATCATACAAATATATAGAGAACATGAGGCACCCACAGTTGACATTTAAAAAACATGAGAGGATCCCAACTTTGAAGGGCCTGAACAAAATATAAAAATAAATTTTTTCAATCTTGAAGAGAACCAGATATTAGCAATTGGAATACTAATTTTTCGGGATACATAATATCTTATACTCCGTTCGACACGAAAATCCATATAATATTAAACTTCTTAAGATGTAGAAAAAATGATTTACTAACTTAAAAAACAAGTTTATGAGTGAGTTTCTGAGAACGTCTATAATGTTTCCTATTAATATTTTTTCAAGTTGATAATAGCCTTTTCCGAATATTTGTATAATAATCTAACCAGCATACCTATTAAGTTTCTTTTATTTGTTGTGTCTTGATTTTATCACATACATTATTCCTTCAGGGTCATTGATGTCGCTTATAATCGGGCATTCTTTTCTTCCTTCAAGTTTATTTTTATTTTTTCTCTCTACTTGAGAGTTGAATGTCAGTATAGTTACTCATTTCACAAAATGTTTCCAAGTCTTTTACATATCCGAGCATGGAGAACGCTGACGCTCTTAGTGCCCCTCTTCATCAATATTGGAGCTCTTCAAAATGATTTAATTCGAGCTATTCAGAGCGGTATCTCATTGAAATCACTGGAAACTTTTCCAAGTAAGTTTATAGTAGTAGGGTATTATTATTATTATTTGACAATATTTCTTTCAGTTGTTTATTGAGTATGATTGATGTTGTTAGTGTTACTTCTTTTGGATATATAAATTGTTAATAAATAATAGTGTTCGTTTGTTTGTGTATCTTGCAATTACATTTATAATTATTGCTCAATGTCATAATTGTTATTTTAAATATATTAAAGTCATTCAGATCATTTAAAAATATGAATTCGTATTTCGTTTATTAGTTTTTTTTTTGACATATACTTTTACAACGTATGCATCTTTTAAAAAAAAAAATTGCCGACCCCTTCCGTTATTGTACTTAAAATGATATCAATGCCATTTTCAGGCTCTGTTGACTCAGCCATCATGTCCACCAAAATTTACAATAAATTTAAAATACAAAAAGATCCTTTAAGTGTATCAAAGTATTTGTTTCCACTTTAATTTCTGCTTTTTAACAATGTTTCTTTATGTATTTTTAGTGTGGAGAAATTAACCGCAGGGACGGTGCTTGTGTTGAACCCAAATAAAGTGGACCCCGAGAATAATGAGTTTCTGAAGGCCTTTATAGATGAAAGTGTATCCCTGGTGACCTATGAGCAAGTTCGGGGAGATGAGCATTCGCCGTTTCAGCTGGTTTTAATGTATGTGCAATCATTTTCATTCCAGGATTAATCATTGCAATCACTCTTAGGGAGAACCGGATGTTTGACTCGCATGGACGCTTTAATGGGCCAAATATACTGGAAATGCGGGTGAGGACCATTTGGAGAACGTGTTCTCGGTTCCTCGAAATTTCAAAAGGAGTAAATCCTGGAAAAAACATGTGGGACATTTCATTATGGTTGAGCTATTCACATTGGGACTCATCACGGGACTACAGGATTTTGAGTCTCAAGAGATACACCTCACTCAGAACAAGGTAATCCCTCTAAAATAAATTATTGTTTAAAAAATAAAGATGAATGCTTATATTTCCAATATGACGCCTTTCAAAATCCACACTTAACTAAAAATCTCTAAGGACAAAGCGAACAAAGGAATTATAAAATATATCCTTTTTCCCCCTTCACTATCAGATTAAAAGACCTTAAATGGATTCCAAGGATATAACTCATCACGTCATATAGCAAAGGACTCTTTATAAGGAAGTTAGATTAAGACACAGTCTCTTGGAAATATGATAGAGATCCTTGTGCATAGACGGAACGGTTTAACTGAGTTTCTCATTAATACCTCTAAATTAAAAGATAAAAACTGAGAATAATAACTGGAATAATAAAAATAAATGAGTGTCATCAATTATAATTAAATCACCCTCTTGAAGCCATCATCTACTTATTTTATGTATTTGTTATCAAAACTCTTTACGTAAAATATATTTTTTGGAAACTCTACTTTTTTTAGGATAACATAGTTTATTAAATGACCATTCTTCCCCACTCTAAGACCTCTGCACTGGATTTTTATAGAATGTTGAGTGCTAATAAGGTGTTGTTTAAAAAAATATAAAATATACCGAAATAATCTTCAATATACTTTATGGATCAAACAATATTTAGCAATTTTTTTTCATATTAAAAATGAATTAAATAATGTGTCTTAAATTCAAAACCATTTACTAAGATCATTTAAAAAAATTAAACATTTTTTACTCATACCAACCATTCTATCAGGAAAGTAATAATATAATATATATATAAAATTATCTCTACTTTAATTGATGAAATGTTTTTGATAAACACAACTTTTATGTGTTATGTATGTTTTGTTAGTGATTAAACATAACACCTTAAATCCTTTGGTTCACCATTTCGTTGTTATCACTTTATTCCTTCAGTATGTGTAAATACGAAAAGGGAAAAAGCAAACATTTTAGGTTTTCCATGGTATCTAATAATGCAAATGTTTTAATGTTTTAGTTCAAGATAATTTTTTGTTAACCAAAATATTGCATTTTTATTGAAATTAAATTGAAAATAACCATATCTTTTATTTCTAGAATGAAGTGATATATATATACATATTAAGAAACGACCGGGTACCCAGCCCGGCCTGGTGTCTAAAAATCACCGGGCCGGGACTTTAATACTCACTTTCGTTCAGACATTCTGAAAGAGACGACGTTTTTTTAGAAAAAAAATTAAATATTTTATTAAATATTTCAAATTTATTTACTAAAAATAAACGTAATCACTTTCTTTTAGAATTTTTTTTTCAAATTAAAAAAAAAACGTCGTCACTTTCAGTATGACGAAGAAACGAATATTTTATTCCCGGCCCAGTTATGGCCCGGCCGGCTTGAAAAATTTAAGTCCTGGCCCGGGTATCGGCCAAAAAAAAGTATCCCGGTCGTTTCCTGATTATATTATTCAGAGCTGCGACTACCGAATGTAAATCGGTATTCGATACTACCGACGGTAGATTTCAAGTATCGAACGATTATACGATATCGGTAGAAAATATCGAATACGTACCGATTGACATCGGTACGGTATATCTGAAAGTATGACTTTTGTAGCATTCACATAGAGAAATAAAGAGCTTATTCCTTCAATAGTACAGAAATTCGTTCAACTGTCGCTTTGCCCAGCGCTCCCTTGTGTGAAGAACTTGAACTTCGAAAATAAATAAACACTATAGCTTATAGTATTATAGAGCAGATACATGAATAGACATTCAATATAAGCTTATGCTATGCATTGAATACTAAAGTACCTGAGGGTACATTTAATATCGGAAAATAGAGACAGTAAATGAAAAAAAAATCTATAACTTTACATGGCCTAAAAAATCCAAGTACATAAATAATTATATATATTAATATGTATTGATTTCAAATAATCTCTAATAAATTATAACAAATGATGTATTTAATTGTCCTTTGTTATAAACTGTCCGATATGACACGTATATGAAGATGTAAGAGCAGATACATAAATAAATTTCTCTTTCTTTCATCTACCGTACCGAATATCGATCGATACTGTCGATATATAATAAAATCTACCGATATCGATCGATATTCGGTATATACCGAATATCGAACCGGTGTAGATTTATCTACCGAATCCCATCTCTGATATATATATATACCTATATTTTTTTTGTTTCTTAGGGTGAGCGATCCCAATTACGAGGACGAAATATATTTGGCATTCATCCTGGAAATAGATGGGGCACTCCTGATGACGAAATAGTTATAATTGGTGCTCATTGGGATACTATTAAAACAACAGACGGGTTCAATGACAATGGATCGGGATGTGCAGGGATATTGGAAATAGCCCGAGCATTATTGTCTAAAAAAGAAAATACGGAAAATACCTTCATAGTCGTTTTCTTTGATTTAGAGGAACATGGAGTTCAGGGAAGTCTCTTTTTCGTGGAAAGGTTTCTAGCTCCTCAGATTTTACTTCCCTACGGCATTAAGAAACAACCAAATGTCATCATACTTGATACAATTCTTGATTTTGACTCCAGGCCCAAGTCTCAAATTACTCCAGCAAATTGGACATACGTTATTCCCGACGCTGTGGATTGGATATCACGGCATCAGCATCGAGGAGACTTCTTGGCGGTTTTCAATCGCTTCGAGAAAGATGATGGCCTCGTGAGAGAACTTAAGAAACAGGTCGACTTACGTTCAAGCTTCAAACTCCTTCCATTCAACGTCAAAATCAACGGATCCAGTCTTACATCAATCTACAAAAATATTGATTTTCTGACGAGTGATCACTCCCGCTTTTGGTTTCCTAAGAATCCACTCATCAAAGGGTTTAATGCCATTCTACTCACGGATACAGGTAAACTGATAAAGACACTCAATACAATTTCGAAATATTTGTTTTTTAAATCACATGCCGAAAGTAATATTCTAATATTCTAAGTGAAGTTCAAATGGAGAAATGGTATTCTTACAATAAACAGTAGCAAGCTCATTACTGACATTCCTTTTCTTAACTCTCTTTGAACTTCAACTCATTAAAGTATTGCACAAATAAAAACCAGATTGAGAGGGTATTTTTATTCTAATCGAACAGTGTCATTATTGCTCTTCTTAAATAATATAAGAAACAAACAGTGTTTTTTACTGATTAAGGTGGTTATACTTGATGTCTGCAAACATTAGTATTTTGATTCGTTTGATTTCGTTTTTATATTCATTATTGAATTTAAGGGTCATGATCAGGGAAAACCGAGCCAAAATCAACAGTAGACTTGGTCTCCAAAATTGGATTTTCTTTTCATTTATTGTTTCACCAATCACATTTTACTTCTATTGACAATTTTGGCAGTTTCATGAATAAACCTGGGAAAACCAATAATAACTTCAGACGTACGAAACTCTTTCGTCTTTATATTTTTGTTATATGATCCTAAAATTATATCGCTTATTTTATTTTCAGGTCCAAACAGAGGAGAAATGGCCAAGTGCTATCATTTGGAGTGTGATTCTATACGCAATGGACATAAAGCGTTATTCAAAAATTACAAAAGATACATACAGACACTTACCCTGGTTTTAGATGTAGTCGTGGAATTGACATCATCAAGAGCAGAAGATCACTTAGCCAAGGCTCTAATGATATCTTAGCATCATAAATCTGTTGTCTTCTTTGCATTTTGTGTGTTTCCAAAGGCCCTTGTACTATTCTGTTTATTTGAATGTGCAAAATAATAGCTTCATTCGATATATATGTGAATTAAAACACTCTGTATTTTAAATAAATCCGCTCGTTATTCCATTCTTTTAATCAATAAAGTTTACATTCATTTATTATTTTTTTTATTTAAAAATACTTTGCGTAGGTATCATATGAAATTATCTTACGTGGTCTGATTGAGTTGCATCTGTGAGGATATGAATAAGACTTATAGCATTAAAATTACTCAAGGATCTCCATTGATGAAGTTGCTCAAAATTCCTTACCCTTTTGTAGGTAAACCTGTGAGCTCAGTATTGAGAGTTGAACTCGCTTACACACACTGAGCCAAGATGCTCCAATAAAGAATTGACTAGGTAATGATCCAATCCAAGATCAACCATTTTATTTTCAATAAACTAAAAACCGCAAAAAAGCTCAGTGATAACTAAATTATATTGGTTCGTAATTAAGTATGCTCTAAAGGGAAAATTTAAGTTAAATATTGTATTATTCAACTTAATTCCTTGATGATAAAATTATTATATAAAACATATACCTATATATATATATATATATATCAGGAAACGACAGGGACACCTATTTTCGCCGGGACCCGGGCCGGGACTTAATATATATTTTAGTTCCTTCGGCAATCTGAAGTGACGACTTTTTTTTAAAGAATCTTCAAAAAAGTGAAGACGTTTTTTTAGAAAAGAATTTCAAAAAAGTGAGGACGTTTGTTAGAAAATAATTTCCAAAAAAAGTGAGAACGTTTTTTTAGAAAAGAATTTCCAATAAAGTGAAGACACTTTTGTTTCAGAAAAGAATCACCAAAAAAAGTGGGGACGTTTTTTTTTTTAAAGAATCTCTAAAAAGTGAGTATGGTTTTTGTTTTAGAAAAGAATCTCCAAAAAAAGTGAGGACGGTTTTCTTAGAAAAGAGTCTCCGAAAAAAGTGAGGGTGTGTTTTTTTTAAAAGAAAATATATATATATATATTATTTTTTTTTTTTGCCTATATAGCTCGATAGAATTGCATCCGATATGATATAAATAATCATATTTTGAAAATTCCTTTCTAAAAAACTTTATGAATGACAAACAAAAGAAAATATTTAAGTCCCGGCCCGGTGTCTAAAAAAACCGGGACGCTCAAAAAACAGCCGGGACCCGGGCCAGTACCCGGTCGTTGTTTTTTTTTGTTGTTTTCGGTTATATGTTTTTATTTCCTTCTACAATAAAGCGTATATATATACACTAAAAACAAAGTAGACATACAATGAAATAAAAAGTCACTGGATAGTTGCACAAATACAAATAAATAAATAAACATTATCGTTTCCTGATATATATATATTTATATAGCTAAAAAATTGTATTTTTAGTCAGGATACAGCAAAAAATATGGTGTTTATTTTTTCTAGATGATATGAATATTAGTCTTAAATAAAAAGTGAGAAAGAATCATATTAAAATTATTCAGGGTTCTAAATCACACATAAGATAAAATTTGGAAATTTAAATACAGATTTACCACTCTAAAATAATCCAAAATTTGATATCAATCTTCCAGTAAAGAATCAAATGTAAATCAATGTTGACTACAAACAATGAATTCAGCCATATTATTCGACAATGTCAGTATTATTGATCTACAGAAATACAGAATATAAATTGGAAGTCCTAGATTGATACTTACTAATTGATTCATCTAAAAAAAAGTTACTTCTCGCTTGATATATTCATTGTATTCATGGATTACTTATATAGTTAAAGGCCATCATGATATCTGATTTACATATCAGAACCTAAGCCATCAATTTACAATTAGCCACAGACGGTGTTAATGTTTTTGATATTGTCAAAATGTACATATATAAAAGAGCTCATCAATTAGGTTTAGAATGACTTTTAGCAGGACTCCTATATAATAATCAACAGAACAAACATGCAAAAAAATTAACTCCTTCGGCAATTATCACTGACTAACTATATAGTCAAAGTCATCAGGATCATTGTGTTCCATACAAGAACCAAAAGCAGTCAATTGAATTCGCTCACATTCGTTATTTATGGTTATATAACACTCTTAATTTTTAAATTACTTTTTAGAAGGAATTCTCTATAGTTAACCAATGGAACTTTACGTGCATATAAATATCTGAATCCATTGGTAGATTAATATTATAATTACTTCAGATTTATATGAAAATATTTGTATCAAACAGCCCTTGAACAATATATATATATTAACCATAAAGAACATAGGCTTTATTGGGATCACAATTTACAGATGTTTATTTGATTTAAATTCAACAATATACCTACGTATGTATGTTTATGTAGAACATGCAAATAAGAAATTAAATCTATGCTATATTCAAAATGTCAAATAATTGAAGTCAATAAATAAAGTATCACAATGATATTTATTATTAGTGTTTATGAAATCTATTTAAAGCCAAAAAAAAATATAATTTTAGTTGAAAACGACTCAACATTTACTATTTTTCTTCGATTTAAGAATGATTGTGGGTACAATCAATATAAAATGGCGTTTTTATCAACATGTTTATTTAGTATCAAAGTGACTATTGCCACATATGCATTTCATATCCAGGTTCTGCATGGGTAGACTTTTTCAACACAAGACTTGAAACAACGCAAATGTTCATTTCGGTTTACCAATTATAAATCCAGTGATCTAATCCAAGTCTCATCTAGATGTTTTAATTATTTTTCACATAATCAGATTTTTGCATCTGATGTACAATTTGTATAATACATTGGACATTCTAAACATCGAAAATAAAACTAGAAATAATATTATTTTAATCAAATTATATATGGATTGATATATTTCTTCAAAAGGTTTAACATAATTTTCTTTATGATATTAGAAAGTAGCTAATATTAAATTTAGTTTATGAGCGATAGTCTATAAAAGATAAAAAAAGTTCAAAAAGTGACTTTTAAACCGGAAATCGAAACCGGAAGTACACGAGCTGATGCTCGCTGAACGCTGAAAGTATGTTTAAAAGACGCGCAGTACAATTTCACATAAGTATGCGAAGTTTCAAGACTCAGCGTGATTCAGCAAATAGAAAATTTTCAGATTTACCGAAAAAAAAGTGTCTAATTGACGATTAATTCTAGATTTTCAAAAAAGGTTTAATTCGATGTCTTTATGGTTTAAAAATAAGCCTAGGCTGGTTAAGTCAATGTCCGGCCTCCGGGACATATTTGGGCCGGGATCCGGATTTTTTTAAAGTTGCAGTTTTTCGCAATTTATTTTTGCACAATCATATTCAGCTTCCAAAAGGGAGCAACTTTGATGTATTCAGTATCCGAATCTGAGGTCGTTAAGACCCTCAAATCCGGGATTGAATATTAGGTCCTATTTCATGGACGAAGCGGAATATTTTTGAAATCCTAAATTTTGGGGGGCCTTCTGTGGGTTGTCTGTTGAAATGATCGCATCAAGTTATAAAATAGTATCTATAGAGTGTGACATTTCTAATAAGTTCGTGTCGGATAAAAAATTTATTTTAGTTATTAACTTTTTGAGTTTTGGCATAAAAACTGGGAAATGGAAAAGTGTTTTTTTCTCCATTCCTGGGTAACTCACAGATTTCAACTTGAGTTCATAAGAAGGAGCTTAAAGAGCCTGACAACAAACTTTAAAATAAATCATTCTCAAGTGTTTCATATTTTTTCAGAAAACCCAAAAATCTGATTTTTTCAAAAAACTTAAGGGGGTACCCCATGATTTTTGGCATTTTTTTTAAATTTGTAAATTTGTAATATAAATGTTCCCAATTGGGGAGAATAATGCTAATGTGAAGAAATTTTTAAAATTGGACGAAAAACAAAAAAGTTTTTATTAGTTAGCATTATTTCATAAGTACAAATGCTATCAAGCTGGAGACCGCGCGTAGCGCGGTTCTTCAGCTTGTACAGTATATAGGTTGCTCGTCTTACACTAGCTTGTGAAATTCGATCCGGCTGCACCGCGCAAGGCTGCCCGAAGGCTGGTACAGTTTTACTTTTGGCTCATACCCGAAGGTACGCACTGTGGCTCGTCGATTCCTCGAAGCAGCGTCTCACCAGAGACAACAGACAAGAGTCCGTGGGCAAACTCCTTGGGGCAAGCTCACCCCCTTATATACTAGCGGCCAAAACGGCGATTATGGTTCCTGGTCCCCGAGGCAATTTTTTTTTTTCAAAAATCTTCATGGGGGGTCTATTTAGGGGTTTTCGGGGTCGCTGATCACGATAAGCGTGGTTAAAAATGTCTAGAAGACTTTAAAACCCTTCAAAAAAGCTATTTAAATGCGTTTGATGGTGTTTTCAGCAAACCGGAAATGCGACCTCGGACCGGAAATCCGACTTCAGATTCGAGTTCCTCGGGTCGAACTTACCCTAAACCACTCCTAATATATAAACAATTACCTTTTCTAGAAAAAGTGTCTCACACTGCCAAGCCTAGCGATAGAACGAGGTGTTCTACGTCAAAACTTATTTGTGTTATTGGTACATATTAAATTTTGCTTTCAGAAATAAATTGAATAATTTTTCAATTTAGATATAATCTCACTTTTAAATACACAATTTTGTATATCTATTTTGCAATGGTTCCACGATAAATTTGTATTAACTTGAGATTAAAACGATGTTGCTTTATTTTTAAATTCCGTGGCCAATAAATATTTCAAATTCAACATGGAATACGTGACAAAAAATGGTGAATATAAAATGAATAATAATTCCAAAAACACATTTGGCAATCCATTTTCGAGAAATCAAGATTTTGAGGGGAAAAGGGAGTTTACAATCTATTTTCAATATTCTGACTCCGGGTTCATTCAATCACAAAAAAATCAACCATTATTTCATGATTAGCAATAAGTTATAAACGTTAAATTTATTTTAGCTTTCGACCCAACGATAATATTCGTTTATCGATCATTATATTGTTATATGCAAATAATGATGTTAAATATTTAGGAATATATGTTAAGTTTACTTGATTTTCTTCTTTTTAATATTTATATTACAATGACGTCATCATCTCATCATTATTTTTTTCGACAAGCGACATAAATTTGTGACCAAATCAAATTATTGAACAGAAATAAACTTAGAAAAAGGAATTAGATTGTTGCAACATGATAATTTTAGTTAATTAACGAAATGCTAAGCAGAGCTAGAGCTTTAGAAGCAGAAAATAAAAAATTAATTTTGAGCGTTCCGCTCCTTTATTTTTATCTATTTTTGTAAATTGTCATTTTCTTACCATACTAATAAAATCAGCAGTCTGTTTTGACTTTTATAGTTAGTAAATGGAATCGAATGCAAAGGATTTCAAAGTTTCTTGTGACGGAAAATAAATTTTTGAATTTTTGTGTCTTCAATCTTTAATATTTGATCTTTAAAGCAACAAAATTTCCTTAAATTAATTTTTCTTTCGGGTGGGATTTTTCCTATTTTATTAGATTTGAGAATATTACTTCTGCATTTTAGAGCGGTAAAGTATCTAGAACTTCGATGTTTTGATATTATAACTAGTGGTGAAGGGAAAAAGTACGTAAGACCCAAAAAAATGCACCAAAAAAAGTATTTTTTAAAGTAGCTAAATCTTTTTCACAAATTTTGCCCATAATACTTGTTGATATTTATTATAAATACAAAATATTCCAATTATAACTACGCTTCCGAAATAAGCAAATATTTCTTCTTCTTTATGTATTTTTTTTGAGTGCTTCTAACATCGGTATGTTCTTCATTTAAGACAACGTATTATTTACAATAATTTTGATGATTTTGAACTTTAGCTGACCTAAAAAGAGAAGTATTATTTAAAATTCGAAAAATAATTGTTTTTTGTCATTTTTTACTCAATTTATATGAGAATAGAGGTTTTTTTTCTACACGGTAAGATCTTTATTCAGCTTGAATGTATATATAAAAACAATAAACATGAAACTGAATATAAAATAGGAAAATTGTGTTAAAAATACATAACATAAATAAACATTTTAGTTTAAAATTATTTTCCTACTAAAAGATCTAAATATCTATAAACAAATAATACAATAAAAAGTGATCAATTCAAGAGAAACATAAAAAAAACAATAATCATTGATAAATAGAAATTATTTAAACTGAAAAAATAGAATATAAAAAAACAGTCCTAAGCTTCGACGGTGAGTTTGTTGTGAAGTTTTAAAATCCTATTCAACGCTTGGAGATGTCGGGCAGAGTTCGAAGGGAAATAGCGTATTATTCTAAATGCATATGTCCAGGAATCATCACGGGCATCGGGGATCTTAATTTCCAGGGCACAATATCTCGCTGCAGCGGATATCATAATTGCTCTTAAGCTATTAACATCTACACACTTACCATAGGTCAATTTTTGTCCTATGTAAGATTTAAAGTTCCTAATAGCTGATAAAATAGCTTTTCCTTCTGGAGAGTTACATTTAAAATGTTTAAAAGAGCCGAAGAGTATATAAGCTTTCAAAAATCTAGCCTAAAATTCGAAATGAAAACATTTTACTCTAAAAATGACCTCAAAATAATTAACATGGGACAATCTACAAAAGCATGAAGAATATCATTGTATAATTTTCCACAATTTTTACATGGACTGAAGAAGCGTAGAAGATTAGCAGAGATTAAAAATTGTGATGTAAAATGTCGACCGTCATAAAGTTTTAAAAGAGAATGCCTAATCATCCGATCCCAAGAGGACGGGAGGCCAATAGCTTTTTTATAATATTCAGCAACTTTATTCGCGTCTGAGTTTTCCAATCTTGTGCAAATAAACTTCATGCACCATGGAGTTAGAGGAAGATGATTGAGTGCACTTTTTCTTAGGGGGAACATGAACCTTCCTGTATTAAAAGCTGATTCTCTTTTCAAGTCGTGAATGGTAAAAGTGTTTGTTTGGATGGCTATGTTTTCGAGTTCTTCAGGAGAAGGTAAGTTCCTGAAGAAAGGAGCCTTATTAAATTTTTGACGTATAATATCTATCACACTGTTTGAATCGAAGCACGGTATTAATTTCCATAAAACTCTTTGAGCTGCACACCATTCACTTGAGAAACGGACTAAAAATTATTGGATAAAGGAGTGCCAAACATAAGATTTTTAAAAACACAAGAACCGCCGACAAAACCTCTCCATTCTTTGTCGGGTTTAATTAAAATGTCTTTAAAAACCCTCATATAAAACCTAGGTAAAATATTTTCTAATAAGGCAAGCCCTCCTCCAATTGAGAACGTGGCCTTTTCAGAGCAGGAAGAAATCTCGTATGAAATAAGTTTCTAAGCCAACTTTCCTCTTCCTTGATTGCCTTTTCGGCGACTGAAGGAACGGAAGTTGCTATGTATAGCATTTGTGGAATAATTTGGGTATTATATAGCACCACACGGTCATGAAGACTTTTGTTTCGCCAGTTTTACAAAGTTTTTGTGCTTTTATGAACCGATGATCCCAATTTAAGACTGCAGCTCCCGTTTTCTCCCATACAATACCTAAAATATTGATTTGGTCAACAACTTTACAGCCACCTATAATTGTAGTTGAAAGTGGGGACCAAATACCAATGGGCAAAATAGAGGTTTTTTTTCCGGATTAGTTCTCAAACCTGACGCTATCGAGAACTTATCAAAGTAGGTAAGCAGTATTTCAATTCGTTTTTTTATTGGGTAACAGAATTACCCTCCACCATCAACGTAATATCATCAGCATATAAATCCATTAAGTGTTTTTTTCCTCCGAAAAAACACCAAACCACCATACTTTCGAGTTAGAGATCGGCATAATTCTTCAAGGACATATGAAAAGTAGAGGAGACACAGGACATCCTTGGCGACAACTCCTACCTAGCAAAATAGGCTCACTATATTCTCCACCTATACAGAAAGTAGATGTACCATTCAGCAAGAGGGCACGAATAGGGTTGAAAAACGCTTAGGGAGATATTTCTTAACGGCTTTGAGCACAAAACCGTGGTGTATAGAATCAAATGCCTTACTAAAATCAATGGCAATGATAGCTCAAACTTTCTACTATTTCTTGTTGAATCTATTGCTGTCTGTACATTTCTTGAAATATCAGCGATATGTCTATTACGTAAAAAACCTTTTTGCTCGGAACTTATTTTTTTATTCAAAATTGGCTGTATTTCCTTTGCCAAAAAAACACTGCTAAAATACGATAAGCCACATTTAATATAGTTAAGGGCCTCCAATGTTTGATATGGGTACCATCTCCCTTTTTTGTATTAGGGCTATTCTACCCCGTAAAAAGCTCTGGTAGTCTTCCTTTGTCTCCATTTCTTGAGCTATTTAAGAAGATAGGGCACAATATCACCGGCATAGTGAAAAAATCTTCCCTTTGATATTATCTGGCCCAGAAGACTTTTTTTTTTTTTTTTTTTAATATTTTATTATATCTAAAACAGATCTACAAAATATACCTCTGGAACAGATATCCAGGTTTTCATGCACGTCACTTGATAAAGGTACTTGGACAGAATATGAATATTTCTCGGACTCAGTATTTTGGAAGTTTGATGAACCAACTAAGATTATCCGAACAGAATAATTAACGTTATAATCACTCGAATAAAAGACTGATAAGTTGAAAAGCACAAACCAAATATAACATAAAATAAAAAACATGGTTTTAACGGAAGAAAAACTAAAAGAAACTCCCACCTATCACGGACTTGTTTCTTTAAAGAATGTGGAAAAAATTCTGTGATTATAGAATAGAAAATAGTTTTTGTGTTGATACTTAGATAAAATCCATTCAAATACTTGCCTACCTAAGTATTTTCGTACATTTCTTCATTTTTCTTGTCTACCTTGTTCTAATTGTTTTTGGTCCATTTTTTCCTGGGCCATTTCTTCCTATTTCATATATTCCTCGGCCAATTCTTCCTTATATCCATAAGAATAATTAAATTTTTATCTTAAGACGTTAATAATAAAAAACATAACATTTTACCTATCATTTAGTTACTATTAGACTTATTTCATGAAAAACTTTTAATGTAGAAAAGGTGATGTTTTAAAGTAATCAAGGTTTTAATTTTTGCTAAAACGAATTATTAAGGATTATTGAACAAATTTGCCCCACGGCTGTGGTGAAATTTCCTAATTTGAGTCCCATTTTTACGTAGATTCCGAAAATGCTACTTTAAAATATCGCCCGTAAAAAGTTTGGCCTCTAAGGCCTTTTGAAATTTTGATTTTCATACTTTCTAATGGTTTCCCCCCAGTTATCGTACGTGCAAACTAAGAATAACCACAAAATGTCGTAAATTCCAAAACAGTATTAATAAATTTCGATGAATTATGGGCTATGGGATGAAAGTTAAGAAAAGATTTTTGCAAAAATTTTTAGTATGAGCAAGTATGATCATATTAAGAAATACCTATAGTTATTTTCGTTGAGGTTGCATTAAAATATTATGGTGGTTTGTTATGTAGAAAAAAATATGGTTGCCTTTTTATTTGAATGTAATTCTTTACCAAGTTCTTAATAATTAAATAATTGGAGAGCTACTGTGATTTGGAAAATGCATTCATTTATTGTTATAAATTTTTAAGGAAACACAAAAAAAAGGCAAATATGTTTTTTTTCTAACAAGAGAGGTTTTAAAGATTATAATGTTGCGGGATTTTTTTAACTCGCCATTTTTTATGTTTCGTTTTTTTATTTTTTATTCTTCTCAATATTTTTTTTAAAGTATCGTAATTAATTACATTGAATAACTGAAATATATCATTTAATGAAATAGAATTATGATCTAAGGATGTGAAGCTCATTTTTTTATTGAAGTGGCTAAAAAAGATAATATGAATCATTAGATAATAAATGCTGCTTGTAGTGATTTGGTATTTTTGATTGATTAAAAAGTTAATGTAGATTTTTGGTACGTTGCTACGGGATATTGCTTATCGAGTTAAAATTTAGCTTTATCTTCATATATTATTAAGATATATATCTTATATATATATTTTATATCTATATATTATATATATTATATTATATATATATGTATATATATATATACTATATATATGTATATATTATATATATATATATATATATATATATATATACTTATATATATATATATATATTATATATATTATATATATATTATATATATATATATATATATATATCTAGATATATATATATATACTATATACAGGGTTGTGAACGGAAACGTAAAATTGAACGGCGTCCGGGAACGGAAGAAATTGAACGGAACGATGAACGGAACGCTAAAAATGTCTTTTTGCGTTCCGTTAAAATAATATTCAAGAGGAAATCTCCCAACTCGATTTAGTATGTATTATACATTTTATCAGGTTGTATAGGTTACTAAATTAATTATATAGTTACTGTAATGGCCATGTTTTATATCATGTTTTGAAACGGACTTTCAGTTGTTTTATAATATACATATATAGAAAGTATTATACAAGAAACTAAGAAGTCCAGCATTCTCATGGTGGTTGACTTGTACATATTAAAACAAATAAAGTTGATTCCAACGACTTACAGGAAAAAAAATAATCATCAGACAGACGCCAATCGAGAAGCAGAGTGCAGAGCTGCTTCTAATGCCTGTGCACAAATGTATAGCTACGCTATCAATAAAATAGGACATTAATACAGTAAAACTTAGTTAATGTCTTCTATTCTTGTATTACCCTCTTTTAGCACAAAAAAAAGTAACTTTACAAATTTTATGTGGGACTCATATGGATTTTTTGGTCAAAACAACATCTTAAAATTGTACGAGTATAATTTGTAAGTGTATGCTATATTTCAATTGTTCCAATATTCCTTTTTTTGTTCAAACATGTTGAGTAAATAAACAAAATGTTATTTACTTTTCTTGGATCAAAGGATCATAGTACTATACTGTTATCAAAAAGGATCCGCACGCTTGCTTTATATTCATTCATTGTCATTAATAATTGTTTTATGATGTTTTGTATAAAAAAGTTCATTCTTTGATCATATCATAATTTTAAACTATGAGTTTCAAAAGTGGCTTCTTTTCATTGGTGCCTATCGATGTAGCTTGAGACAAAACTAATCTTTCCCGTAACACCAGACTCCAAAAGTCTTTTGGCGCTTGTTTGCATACTTTTAGAAAAAAGAAATTATTCTCACAGTCTCGTCGTTGAGGAGGGAGAATGAAGTTTTCCATAGCCAATGGAACCTTTGCACTGTGGTTCCTCGATTGACATGGAGGTTGTGATATTGGCTCTCTAAGCATAAATATAACCGCTCATGTTTTACTATGTACATATATTTAACTTTTTAAAGACTAGAGCTCCATTGAACGAGCGCGATGAGATATAACTAACAGAACTTTATTTATTCCGTTCGTTATCCCCTTCGATCATTATCGTTCTGACCTCCGAACTAATATCATTGTGATTGATCATGAGCGTTTCACAAGAGTTGTTTTTAAGTGAAGACGATGTTAATTCCATCCCTGGGTCGAGTGATCTAACCGCCGAAGAAATCATCACCGAATCATGTCCTGGTTCCAACGCTTCAGACAAAGCTGTATCCTATATCCAAACCCGTGGCCCTATATTAAGGATTACTTTCTGTTTAAGTCTGCCAGTAATACCGAAAACGTTGGGGATTGGTACATTAACGTCCTGTTTCAATGTCTTATTTGCAAGGGAAAAGAGGTTCTAGTTAAAGTGCACACATCTTCAAAAGGTAATCTAATCCGACACATCAATAGACACCACTCCTCGAGCAAGGAAGCTTTCGAGAGACTTTTGATTAATAAGAAGCGAAAAAAAATGACTGCCGTTGACGATGCAACCCAGCCTTCAATTTCGTCTATATTGTCAAGTCCAAACAAGACTCCTTGGGTGAATCAAGCGAGCGTTGATAAGGCAGTCTTCAGGTTTGTGGTCGAGACTGGACAAGCCTTCAAAGTTGTGGATGACCCTAGTTTTACCAACCTCATAACGACTCTTCAACCTGGTAAGAGAGTTCCGTCTCGCTCCAAAATAATGGAAAAATTGACAAAAGAGTTTAAAGCAATGAGGGCTCAGATCTGTACCGAATTGGAGGCGGCAGATTATGTATCTGCCACAGCATATATGGTCCAATGGTCGCAGATCTTTCATGGGTGTTACAGCCCATACTATTTCACCAAGCTGGGACGTCGCAATTTTGCCATTGCTTGTCGGGGATGGAGGGGAGTCATACGTATGACAAGGTGACGGAAGTCCTCAAGTTTATTCTTCAAGACTGGGGAATCCAATGGAAGACAGTGGGGATGGTGACAGACAACGCCCAGAATTTTGTCAAAGCCTTCAATGTCTACGGCAAACAGACACAGGTATTTATTTGATACATTGATACATGTATCTGTTATAAATAATAATATTTATGATCATCTACTGTCTCCTTTAATTGTTAAGGCCATCAATGATATTTCGGTTGACGAAGATGACCCTCTCAGCTTTCAATCCGATCATGAGGGCGAGGAAGACAATGTGTACGTCAACATGGGAGATATCCTCGACACGGGAGATGAGGCGCAAACCCTACCCATGCATTTTAGGTGAGATGAATATTCTAAGTCAGTTATCACTAATCTTTATATAAATTTGGACAAAGACCATACAATTAATTGTACTTCCTTTTGCAGATGCGCCTCCCATACCTTAAACTTGGTCGCTGCTGTGGACAGTAAAAAAGCACTTCAGCCGAGAGTGGGGAATACGTGCGATCGTATTATAAAGTATTTGCCATATTGACCAAATTATGGACGAAATATAATCAATCTGGCTTGTTCGTTGAAACAGTAAAAGCAAAATTTAGTAAAACCCTTGTTACTCCCTCCATTGTGCGCTGGAATTCGACTTACGATGCGGTCAAGAGAGTACAAGAGCTCAGGGATGAAGATAATCAGCATTCGGAACTATCCTCACCGCCGCTAACCTACCCAAATTTACCGAACAGGATTACAACTTCATCGATCAATGGGCGCGTGTCATGCGGCATATATCCAGAGTGCTGGACTTTCTGCAGGGTGATAAAGCTATCTTCTTGGTCATCTCCTGCCCACCATCACTTACCTCGAAAATTATCTTCAAGAGGAGAGGGAAGCTGCGTCCAGGTGTAGGGTGTTAATTGATGCACTCTCTTTTGGGATCAAACGAAGATTTGGAGCCTACTTTGAACGTAGGGAGATGCTAATTGCTTCAGCATGTCTCCTTGAGTTCAAAATAGGCTTTTTAGACATCGCAAAGCAAGAGTTAGCAAGAAATTATTTACTTGAAGAGGCCCGAAGAGCTGGGAGATTTTCCTTCTAGTCACTTTTGCAAGAACCAGCAGCGGAAGAAAAAGGCAATTTCTTTGCCAAGAGGCGAAGAAGACTGACTCAGCTAAGCAGGAGGTTGACCGCTTCTTAACCGATGAGTCTGAGTCAATGGAATCAATATTGCTTATTAAAGGATTAAAAAGATTTTCATTCGATATAATGTCATACTTCCCAGCAGTGCCAGTTCGGAGAGACTCTTCTCCAAATCTAAACTTTTATTCGAAGGACAAGGCAAAAGATAGGAGATGAAATTTTGAAAAACAGCTCCTTCTAGCAGCAAATAAATAGTGTAATTATAAACTGATGTTATTCTTAAGATTGTAATAAATAAATTTTCGTTATTATTATAAGATAAAGCAATAATTAGACTAGTATAGACCGAGAAATTCGGTGGACCATATGTGGGTGGGATTTTTACATGTTTGAATTTTCATATTGTAACACTTTTGGGTCAGGGTAAAAAATAAGTTAATTTTTCGGGCCGATCCTCTGGTTCAATTATTTTATATCTTAAATATATGATCGAAGTTTGTAAAGCTTTTGGAACTTTAATTGCGGAAATTAACTTCAAGCCGAAACTATTAGGGCCTGGTTTAAAAATTTTATACCCGATACATACGAGATGCAGTGAAAAGTAAAGAGCCTTCTTATGAGAAATTTTTTGAAATCCAATTTTTGAACGGAACGCAAAATTGAACGGCGTTCGCGGAACGGAAAGAATTGAACGGACGATGAACGGAACGGAAAAAAGTGGAACGCGTGCCTAAGTTGTATATATATTTTAGGGGGTATTATAGAAACCTAATATTAAGATATCAAAATTTATCCCCCCCGCGAAAGTTGCGTCATAAGAAACTAAATGAGATCGTAGAAAAATGGATTTTGGTTTGACCCCCCCTACCCCCCCCAAATTGCGTTCAAGGTTTCGTTATGAAGAAAACTTTTTTGTTTACTTATTTGGAAATATTTAGTTTACAAAAATTTAGCTATGACCAATTTATGACTTTTATTTTTTGCAAATTTTCGTCAGTAGTATTTAGTGCCAATAAATGAACATAACTGCTGACGCACCACCATTTTTAAATAACGGCTCCTACTAAGGGTTTTTATAGTTTCAAGAAGGAAAAAGAAAAAAGAGGGTATTCATGTTAATGTTTTAAGTTATAATTTAAATACGTTTGCTTTTCACATCTTAATTTTCATACAGTACTCCTCACTGTTGAGAATATAAATCTATGACGTTGATTATATCCATAAACTTTTGCAGATGCCTCCGTTACTAGTTTTACAGCTCTTTCTACTGATTGTGAATGGCAAGGATACTTATTAGTTTTTAAAGGATGTTCTTTGTTTTTATAAGCTCTTCCTAAGGCACAATTGGAGGAACAGACAAATTTATATTTGACCAGTCGATAAGATTTTAAAAAAAAAACTTATAGAATTCAACTGATAGTTTTGGGTAGTTGAAAATTTCTTTGTTTTTAATATCTTTTTGCAAACAAACGTTGATTCCAGGGCAAATAATCTTGTTTCCATTAATTTATCGGTTATAGGCCTTCTAGCAAGTATATTTTCAGGGTGGGAAAAAAAAGCGTTTTCTTGAGTATTTTTTATTGAGGGGCTAAATTTTCATCAATCTCTTGTAATAAAGTATGGCGAATTGACAATGCTTTGAGCTTCAATAAAAAGAGGATTTAACTTGGTTGGAACCATATTAGGAGCATTAAAAATTTAGTATAAAAATTTACAAGTTTTATGTGAGACTCACATGGACCTTTTGTGAAATATAGGATCTTAAAATTCTGTAGCTTTGTAAGACATTTTGCCTCGTAATGCTCCTGGAGATCTGTAGCAAAAGCTTGAATCGAAAATTTTCCTGTTTGTATTGTAATGTAATTTCGTATAATATTTTATCTGAGCTTAAAGAATACAGTAAACTTTGATTTAAGTATTTTACTTTTCCTACAAGTATTTAAAAACTTGTTATGAATTCTTGGTAAAGTCTGTATTGATTAATTTTCCTATGGTACTTTCATAAGTCCGAGGTCCTATTTGTGCGCCATAAATGTTTAAAAAAAACTTCTTAAAAGGTAACTCATTCAGGTGTAGAAGACATAATATCCACTGAAGTGGTATTTTAAGACATAACTCGAGATCTTTTTATTACTCCTTACCATATTCTGACATGGTGTTGCATCCGTAACACACAAAACAGTGACCAAAGTGTCAAGTCTTTTATGTTCTTCGACTACTGAAGTAGTTATTTCGCTTGATCTCCGCTATGCCACTTTTAGTAATACGTGATCAATGTATTCATGTGAGGGAGTTACGTATGAAAATTAAGATGTGAAAAGCAAACGTATTTTAAAAAAACCTTAAAAACATCAACATGAGTACCCTCTTTCTTTTTCCTTCTTGAACTATAAAAGAACCCTAGTAGGAGCCGTTATTTAAAAAATGGTTGGTACGTCAGCACTTATGTTCATTTATGGGTTCTAAAATATTGTTTGACGAAACTTTGCACAATACAAGTCATGAAATGGTCATAGCTAAATTTTGTAAAACTAAATTTTTCCAACATAAGTAATAACAAAAAAGTTTTGTTT
>CP045891.1:7383423-7401783 GCA_013387185.1 Caligus rogercresseyi | reverse complement strand
ACTCAGATAATAAGATTTAAATTCCCATTGCAGGACTCGATAATTCTTGAGAAAAACTGTAAATAAACAAGCAGAGGTAATGCACAAAAGCATGTGATTACAAAATAATTCATGTCTCTGCATTTTTCATCAAACCGAATAACTTTCAAACAATTGAAAAGTTTACTGTATATATAATATATATTTTTTTAAATAGTTATACCTATATATGTTTAGTCATAGAGAAAAGATGTTTTCAATTACATTTAAGTGTAATCACTCTAAATGTATTAATATTTGTCCACACAATAAGAGAAGTATATACTTGATTTCAGTAATAAACTTCAATATTCGAAACCATATATTATTTGATATTCCATGACATCAAGTATAAGTAAATCAACGAAAGTGTTTCCCTTCTAATTGGATATGAATTAGTATTGAATCCGTACTAAGCTTATCTTGATTTTTTTATTTGTAATCTACATATATGTTTAGATAACATTCATTCATGGATTTAAAAATAGTTCATTGAATCTATCATAACTTTTTTGCTTAATATTTTTCGAAATTACTACACTTATTATATTAGAAAGGCACTACAGCCTCGAGGGTAGAGCAAGCTACCAATAGCTATTTCGTCCTGTATTCTTTTTTAAAGGATATTTACAGGAAATACAATTGAAATGTGTTTCACCAATATTTACTTTTTTGAGTCTCAAGTCACAGAACTGAGTCCGCTCCTTATCAAGACCAACTCTCCAGGGCAACAATTTTACCCTTATTTTTCTTCACGTCTCACTCATAGTCCCAAATAGCCATCAGAGTCCTCAGATTCCTCAAGCTCAGAACTCGAGTTGGATGCACTCCCATGGTGCTGAAGAGACGTTCTGAAAACAAAAAAATCAGAGCCAACGTCAGTAGAATAGCAGACTTAGAAAGGTTGATCTTAAAAACAAAAATACAGAATAATTTGTTTCACACAAATAAATAATATTTCACAATAATGATAGAAGTTTGAGTTTCCCTTCGATACATATAATGTACATTTATAAATATTTATTTTGAAATACTAAAGATCAATCGAATATATGAAAATCGTTATCATATATAGAACTCATTATATAAACATTAGTACTTACTTTGACTTACTATTAAAAATTTTGGCACAAAATCCATTTTATGTATACAACTAAAAACTGATTTTATTAGATAACAAAATGTGTTCCTCAAGCTTTAGAGCAGGAATGAAAGTATTTTGGTCCAGTCCGGAACGCCATAGAGGCAAGATATTTTCAAGTCAAGATGAATATCTACAACAAATTCAAACCAAAAACAATATAGAGAACCGGCAAGAACTATAATCATTTTCCCTTTTGTTTCAAAGTGTTCATAGCATTAAAATGATGATCACTTTAAAGCTGATGTGATACTTATAAGTAATAATAAATTATAGATGATGCCAACAAAACAAGTGTTTATAAAATAAATAGATTCAACTGTTTGATTTAAAAAATATCGGCATGGCTTTTTTAAGATGGCAAAAATGAAGTTAGTTTGCGTAGTAAAAAAAATATTGTTCTAAGAATAACAATATTTTAGAGTATGTTATTTAAAAAAGAAAAAGTGGTAACTCAATAGAACCTAAAGATAATCTGTGTAGGAAAAACATATTTTTTTAATGACATTCCGGACTCATAGATATTGTAAAGTCCACGCGATCTCCAAAATAACTTATTACTAAAAGCATACAATTCTTGAACTGATGATATTATCGACCAGTGCCTATACCGTACGTATTTATTCTCATAGAAACAGAAGCTCATGATATATTAATAGTAATGTACGCAACGCAATCTCCACATACCATCTTTCAAAGACAGCTCCAGTGATTTTTGCTATCCTCCAGGTTTCCTCCCGTTAAGATCATTTTGTCCATGTTTCCCATTCCAAAGGACCGCTCAATGACTGCTTCCAAGTCTGGGGAGTGTTTCTTTGAGCCATTGTACACACCTTCATACATCAATGAGGTCAAATTAGCTCCATATCTAATTGTTGGGAGGAAGAAAAAAAATATCTTAATATTTTTGTCAAAAAACCATATCCTTCTATTTGCCACCATCACTCTTGATGATGGTTTTGAACTTATTTATCTAGTATTATACAGGGAGTATACTCAAATTTGGCGCGGATAAAAATATTAAATATCAACATAAAGGATTTATAACACGTTCAAAGATGCGTCCCCTGACCTCAATAACCAAAATATAGGCGGCATGTTACATCAGCGACTCGTGAAATTTCGGGGAATGCACCTTATTGTATCTTTTTTTTTTATGTTGGCCAAGTTCCATGGCCGCACAAAAGTTAATTGGGTTGCAATTAAGGCTGTTGGCATTTCAATTTACATCCTGCCAGTACTGTGTCGCTTTGGACTTGTGTGCCTCACCAATGCACTTGTTTGAACCAGAGGATCACTAACTTCTCTACCACTATGGCACAGGTTCTTTCCATCTCATATATTAACTCTTTGTTCCTGTTGTTAATCTCATTCTTAAGATTGAGGTTAATCCCGAAGTATCTGGTTTCGATGATGCCCCACTTGATTCTCCTTAAGGTCTCGACAGGGATTCCAATTAGATCAGGATGTTCCAAGAGTTGATCGTGTTGATGACACAATTTGACGTTCCTTCAATCACATTTATTGAAAATAAATTGTTTGTCTCCATGATAATAGATTTGTAATATTTATGCGACTAAAAACCATAGTCTTATGATTATTTTCGTTATAAGTTCGTTAGTCTTTTACTATTATTATAAGGGTATCGGCCAATTTGAAGTATATATCATGTATACAACTCAACAACATATTTACCTATAAATCTATAGCGACTCATGATAAACGAAATAAATCCTATAAAAGAAGGAAGAAAAAAAAAATATACGAGAGCGTCATTTACAACGATGATATATTCTCATTCTCTTTGGAATACATTGGAAGGGTTTTTATTAAAATAAAAATAGTAAAAACAGATATTATTTTATTTTGCAAATAGTTATAATATCATACTACTACTAACTGAACCGATAGGAGGAAAAGAGTTTTGTTCTTTTATAGAGTGAGAGAGCCAGAGTTTTATTTCCGCTCTTATAAATAGTCTTCTAATACGAGGTTGGTTGGGTTGCCTAACATCCCCTCCTCTCTGTTGAGGGTAAGATGTTATTTTCACATGTGTCATTGAGGCTGTTGCTGTTGAGGCATGTAGGGCCCCCCTCCTCTCCTCCCTGTTGTTGCATGGGTGAGGGTTTCTCTGCATCATGGGCTGCCGCCGCCCATCATGTTGGGTGGTACACCACCTCCCTCGTTGGGGAGTGTAAAGTTCATGAGTAGGTCGTGGATGATGGGAAGAATGGTGCAGCGTTGGGGGTTGAGCTGTCCGGAGCGGCAGAACTGCGTGGTGTTTGGGAGGCTCGGGCCACGATGGGCCCCGAGGCGATGGACTCCCGCTGGACCACAGAAGTATGGTTCATGGCTATGTCGTAAATGATGGGAATAATAAATGAAAAGGGGATTTGCTGTTGTGAGCACTATTGTTTGACCCTGCTGCCGCGTTGGGATGAGCTCGGTAGAACTGTAGATACAAGAGCATTTTGTCCCTCATTCTCACGACGCCATGTGTTCCCAGGGGCATGATTTGGGGTGAGGCGGGTGGAACCATGAGGCAGAGGCGTGTGGTCCACCTGTAGTTTTTTTGTAGGACGAGGTCCGGCATGAGGTCGAACTTCATGACTTGGATCATGTCTCGAAGAACCTCCGTGGGGCAACGGAGGATTGAGATGAAGGAAGACATCATGATGACGCGTAGGGGGGAGCGGCGACCTTGTGTCGAAAAATCTCTCGAGGCAGAAGAAGCATCTCAGGCGGCCACTGACTTCCGTCTTCAGTTGAACCTGAAAACAAAAAAAGGGATGAAGAAATAAATCCAGAATATTATTCACCATTTTAAAAATATTTATTAATAAATATCCATACATATCTTTATTGTTCAATGTCGATATAACAGCCCTTTACTATCAAATGGGATATTTATAACATAACACGAATATTTGAATTATTGAACACTTGTCTGACCATTTAATAAGCTTTTATTTTCTTAAGTACTTTTCAAAGAAGATGCCAACGATTAATGCCATTGATTTCATTTTCAACAAGTATAACTTATTCAAAATCTGATCTCGACAATTAAAATAAACCATTATTTCTTAAGAATTTAATAAGGCTATATTCATATTATTGAAAAAATGTTAATATCTGATAACTGAATATCATTGAGGAAAATATAAGTGATATTTATGGAAATTCAACTACTTATACATATAATACCGATTTTATTGTAAGTATTGTAATTTAAATATTTTTTGATTCCAACGACATAATTATAAAAATTACTATTTAGGAAAAATAATATATTTATATTTTAATATTTATGACTATTTACACATTGTAAGTGAATAAAAATATAATATTAATTAATGTACCAACAAAGATTTAAAAATAAAAATGAGAAAATGACACGATAACACATAGTTTAGATGTGTTAAAACAGATCAGACCACTCTTAAGAACTATACATTTCATCATCATGATGACTGTTATTAAAATAACTTAGAATTTAATAAAAAATTAAAAGATTATGGCCCGTTAATTAATGTACATTTACTACTCCTTACCTTCAAATGAAGCGACTGAAATGAGTTTCCGGGCAGGGATGCGACTCTGCAATTGAGTTTTTCGACTTTAAACGCAATTACGCCGACTTCATTGGTCTGTAGAAGCGTGAGGAAGTCTTCGGAGCGAATGCAGTTGAGGAGGTAGCGTTTGAGGTAGACACAGCCCAGGAATCGATAGAGTGGTGCCAGGTGTGTCACATTGCTTGGCACGAAGGGAGGAGAGCCCGAGCCGTTGGGAGGGCAAAGGACCGAGGGCTTGCAAATTTCGTCAAAGGCGTTTAGTGTGAGGGGCGTGGGGTTGGACCCGGCCCAGAGGCGCTGTGGGAGGAGTCGAGGAAGGGCTCGTGGCTGTTGTTGCTGCTGAATTTGCCGCTGGTTGGCGGGGGAGCCGACCGCGAGGGGAGATTGCACTGAAGAGTGGAATGGGCTGGGTGGTGTGAGGGGGGAGCGAACGCTGTTAGCTGTACCTGGGCTCGGCACGGTTGGCTTGCAGGCGAGGGTTGCGGAGAGAGGAAGGAGGACTTTGAAGGAATCCCGCAGTGTGTGGGCTTGCCGGCGTCATAGGATTGCTGGGTGGAGTGTGTGGGGTGTTGAATCTTAGGCCGGGCTCCTCCGAGGACATGGGACTGGGTGGATTGTCGTCCTCCGTCTGAGACTGACGTCGCGAAAATACAGATTCGTCCACGTACTTGCTGAGAAAGGTTTTGAGCCCCTGTATGGGCTGTGCTCCCTCCACGACTTTGCGTTGATCGAAGACACTGAAGGCTCCGTCGCGGATGAATACGATTCCACCGTGTTTGATTTGTATGTCCAGGAAGTATGAGTTGTAGAAGACGAGTTTGATGTGCGTGGGCCCTTGGGGAATGACGGAAAATGTTTGTATGCTCATTCGCTGTTGCGTGACGCCCATTTGCGGTGTGGTGGGCAGGCGTGCGAGGGAGCGAAGAGGAGGGTAGGTCTCGTGAAGGATTTTCCCCAGCCAAGGCAAGTCTCGTGCCTCGTTGAGATGATGGGTCAGCTGCTCCCGGAGGAGGACATGCGGGTTTGTGGAAGAGAATTCGTGGGTCCCGCTGAAAATCAGGCTGAAGCGGGACTCATCTGCCTTCCATTTTATTCTGACAGTAGACTTGAAGTAGGGGCCGTACTCAAGGACGAGCTCCTTGAAGTTGTAGGATTTGATTCGAATCACCGGAGGCTCAGAGGAATAATCCACAGCAGCCTCCAGGTAATCCGCGAGATTCTCTACGATAGAGTACAAATGAACCATTTGCTCCCATTCGTGAATGATGTGACTCACAACGGTTTGCTCGGAGAGGGAGACGTCGTAGTTAAAAAACACAGGATAGCGCTTCTTCTTATCATCCCCCGAGGGCAACACGGGGTTGTCAATGAAAATGAACTCCACTTTCCATGAGCGACCCTGGCGAGCCTGGAGTCGAATGGTCGTGGAGAGTAAGTACTTTCTGAAGCGGAGGACTTCGTTTTCGGATATCCCCGAGACAGATGGAAAGAAATTATCGTCAATAGGACACCGATTTCGTTTTCTTCAACTTGTATACCCGAGTGGGCGACCCCTTGCTTGTCACACTCGGATATGATCCCAATGAAGGGTATCCTTTCGTTGCAAAGGCAACAACGTGAGCCAAGTCCGAGATGAAATAAGCCGGATATTTGGTTCGTTTCATCGGAGCATCGGCCTTTGAGGACTGCTGCTCTTCCGCTTCCCGGAGAGGCACTCTGAAAAGTCCTGAATGTCCACGCGTGTCCCTGGTCCATGCGTCACCAAAAATGAGTCCAGCTCTACCATGGAGAGAGCTTTTAAGTACACATTGGAACACCCTGTTTCCCGCTCCCAGACTCTGACTCCTCGATGGAAGAAGGCTTCACCCAGAGGAAGTAATACCTTAAAAAAAACAAATGCAAAGTGACAATTGTAAACAAGAGAATATACAATAGCATTCGTGCAGCATTCATACCGATACTCCATTTCACATCGATTAAGCTCTTTTTCCTTGAACTCAATTATGATAATAGCATTGGAATGATGGTTGAGTCGGATGTACATTCTGTTGGGTGAGAGATCCTTGAGAGGATGATTCTGGGTCTCTGATTCGAATAGGAGTGGAAGCGTTTCGTAGGACGAGGCGGGGAGCTGTTGAAGCGTTTTGTGAACGCGGTTCTTGGTGATCCAAATCCTGAGATCGGATATGAGGCCCTCCAGTTTGGACTTGTCTTCATTGAGGTTCGTCTGGATGTCTGAGGTGAAGGGATTCGACTCGTAGCCAGGGACGTGAGCCAGGAAGACGCCGCTGTGCGTATCAATCGCAATAATGAGCTGCTCCGAGCGTAGACAGGGCTGAAGAATGGGGACGGAGAGAATGGCGGGTGAGCCGTGGAGGCTTGCCTGGGCGTCCCTCAGCTGCAGGCGGGTCTCCAGTTCCGTCTTGAGGTCGCGGAGGCGTGACTTGGTGCGGACGTAGATGCTTTGAACGAGGAGTCGCTCCAGGGAGAGATGGTCGGACTTCATGGCGGTTTCCTCTTTGGAGAGCGGCGGGCTGTGGATGACGGTGAGCGGGCGACCCGGGTAGTTGGGGTTCGTCTGAATAGAAAAGCGGAATCCATTCTCGGAGGCTTTACTATTCCACTCCCGCCAGTAGGAGAGCGTGAGTCCCTTGCCCAAGCGGTATTCCTCGATGCGGATGTAGTTCCCCAGGCGCTCCCGAATGAGCTTTTGTGCTTGAGAGTAGAGCACTTCCAGCTGGAGTGACTGACAGAGCGTGTGGAGCGTGTTGTAGAGGTCCTGGAGTGGCGCATGGTCCGCCAAGCGGGACTGAATGAGGTGCTCCACGTAGCGGACCTGCATGGAGTGCATGAGTGCTTTCCCCTCCCCCGTGTCACGGTCTTCCACGAGGATTTCCACTTGGAGGAGCCTCCAGGGCACGTTGGGACCTTCCCCGATGAGCGTCAGGGAGGCCTTGAACTCGTTGGCCACCGTGAAGGTCACGCGACCGTCCGCTATGCTCAGGTGTCGCATCTGTAGGGGCAGGGAGGACGTCACGAGACGGGTTTCGATGACTTGATTCAGTTTGAGAAGCGTTTTCCGCTTCTCCGTGAGGGAAATAGCTTCGGCCGGAACGATTTTGTCTCGAATGACGCGCGGGACGCGTGAATAAGAGCCCGTGGTCAGGATTTCCACAGCGGAGGGGAGGTTGAAGTTGGGTAGCGTGGCTCTGGGCAGTGTTTCCCGTGCGACTCTGGCCATGGCGTCCGCCGTCTCGCTGAAGATCCCGGCCTGACGCTCCAGGTAGCTCATGATGGAGCCGCACTTGTCCACCTTGGAGGCGGAGGAGGCCCACTTCACCAGGGAGAGGAGACGGATGAAGAGCATCCGCGTCCGAGAGGCAAAGTTGAAGATCTCGATCTGCGCTCCATGTCTTCCTTGCGAGGAAGGAGCTCGGCGAGGATACTGAGCTCGTGGTAGGTACGCTGGACGATGAACTCCGTGAGCATGCCCAGGGAGACCACCTGACCACCACCACCACCACCCACTGAGGCAGGCACCACATCCAAGCCCACTGGAACGACCATCTCGAGAGAGAAGATGTGAGGGAGGAAAACACCCCAAGACAAGACACAACCAAATAGATAGATATTTTAATATAAGATGTTATTCAACAAGATGAAGAACGAACTGAAATACTACTCAAGAAGAGAGAGAGAGAGACACAAACACAGACAGACAGAAAGAGAAAAGAAACACCAACCGGTTCAATGAAACAGTTCGAACTGAGACGACAAATACTGACATCAAAAAATATTTTGTACGAATGAAAAAATGGCAGAAGAAAAAAACACGCTTTAAAAAAATAATTCTATAATTTACAACTCAATCAAAGTTGAAGTTCATATTGTAAAATAATTGTAAATCATACTGTCTTCCGTTGTATCACTGAAAATAGAGAGTATATTTGTTTTTTTTGAGCTAGTGACGTCATTCGGTTTCTTTGAGAAAAATAAAGGAACATTAATAAATGAATTGTCCACTCAACCTCATCACGTGCTTTCAAAATGAATAAAAAAATTAATTTTTTTATCAGTATTTTAATTTACAATGGTTGTTGTATTATAAGAATCATTCGAGTGATGTCATTGCATATTAAAATCAGTTCCTTAAAAACACATGAATGGTCTTTAGTGTCATTTCTTCTTTTTTCTATTACTTAAGGCTGGATATTGAGACATCGTAAAGAGAAGTTATTTTTAAGTCATTTCATAGAGTGCCGAAGTCACGTATGATAGCCCTGAATATTTGTTGGGTCACCATAGATTGGAGAAGGACAGCGTTAGATAGATCTTAAGTGAAAATGAGACTTCATATATTGTCATAAAGAATATACGCATGGTGGCGTATTTTTCTCATATTAAAAGTAGTTCCTTAAAAAGTCGTAAATACGTCTTCAGTGCCATTTCTTTCATTTTTTATTCCTGAAGGCTGGGTATATAAACATCATAAAAATTTATTTTATGTCATTTCATAGAGAACATAGAAGATAAATAGGATAGCGCTGAATATCAGAGTATTTGTCTCTTTGGTGAGAGGAAAATAGCAAAAGAAAAAACTGAAGCGAGAATGCAACTTCATATCTTTATCAAGAAAAGTTGAAAGTAATTGACATCACTCTCCATCTCTTGGCATTATGAAAATTTGATAAGTATGAGGTTACGTTATAAAAAAGTTGTTATTTTCAAAAAACTTAAATTGTGGAGGTAAGATAGGGACATAGAAACTTATTTTTTAGTAATCATATGTAAAGCGAATTTCCAGTAACACTTAATAAAACAAAAACACGTCTTACTACTTCAGAATCATCCACAGAAAATTTGGTCAAATATAACTTGGAAATTTAAAAAAATGTCAAAAAACGTTTTGGCGAATAAAATAAGCATGGTGATGACGAATTTTCCAGGAACTTACTGCCCCACTAAAACACTCCCTAGCTATTACTGAGAATTTCGTCAATATATACTGAACCGTTCGGGAGATACAGGGAAACGAACGAACGAACGAACGGAATTCTTTTTTATTAGTATATATTATGTATCTTTAAAATAGTTTATTGTGCCAATTATTAAATCATACAATATTAATTAAAATGCATCAAAACGGCATAACATCAATTGATAAAGATAGTTAGAAAAGGTCATTATAGTCTTCTATTGAATACATATCAATAGCAGATACCTTTTACAGAAAGTAATATTGTAATAGTGACTTGATCTTATTATATTTTCAGCTATGTCTTAATGCTTCTAAGACATATTGTTGCTTTAAATTACCCTTTAAATTGTATTTAAACTACAAATATCTTTATGGACTGATTGGTAAGCCTGCAATAAAAAACCTTGCAAATAAAGAATATTTATGATAAGATATTTTATTTTGTGCGTTCAAATTAATTGTTTTTTTTTGTGCAAATAAAATATTGAGTAACAATTATCATTATCTCAATAATTAAAATTTTATTAATATAAAGGCAATTTTATCATTTATATATTTATTATTATTTTTCTATATGGAGGAACATTATCAATGTTAATACAGAATTTGAAAAAAAACTTTTGTATAGATTTTAATTAATATTGTTTTTAAAACAAACCATGTTATTATATTATTTAATTAAATCGAGATAATATTTTAAATGAGATAAACGTTATTTAACATATTTTTTTCTAATCGATGAAGTTATATTTCATAAATGCCTTTATACAAAGTAAAAAGGTTAACATAACAAAATAAAAAAGCTCCCACGAACTCTAAGAATCCATGTACAGCAGATTCCAATCAAAAGATATATAAATGAGAAAAATTCTATTTTGCACAACAAATTCTGAATGAAATTTATTCAGGATAATTAGATCATTATAAGTTATTATAACAAATGGCTTTAGGACAGTGATAGTTTGAAAGTATACGGAAGTTTTAAACCCGACTACAAAACCTCTCAAATGTACTTAATATTTTATTGCAACATCCTTCACAACTTTCATTTTATTAATAAAAATATTTGCTTCGTGTCCAAATTTAAATTAGGTAAAAAATCCTTGATAATAGTACATGAACGACCGAATTTCATTTGTCCCACGTCAGAACATTTCATAATGAATCAAAATATTTTAAGTATATAAACTTTAAAAGAACATGTATATGTTTCCAACCAAACATCGAATCTAAATATATTCAAAACTCTTTGTGCATTAGGGCACAACAATCCATCAATTCCATATTATTGTCTTTATCTTAGTACTCATTAAAATATATTTTTTTATCTTGCGATTCTATCAAAAAGTATAAAAATCATGATTAACCACTTTAGCATGAATGTGAAAGCTATTAAAGACAATGTAATTTTTTAAAGACAATACTCGAAAGTGTAGCAAACATTTTTATCTGGTGTCCAAATCGATCCATACGACCATTATTGATTATAATATAGAACATATAGGTACTTACAATATATTGGGTATTTGATTTGCGGCTCAAATTGAAGTTTGAAACTATTTAATATTGTTTTAAATCAATTATGATTATAGGTTTTCAAGTTTCTTGGGATTCATATCAAATTTGCACTAAGAGCATTATTACTTTTGTATCCGAACAATACTTTTTTACTCTTTTCCATCACAATAGTTCAAAAAAGTAATTTACCATGAAATAGTATCTAATATTATTATCCAATTAAAAACGTAAGGGTCTTTTTTATACTTGTTATTATGCAGACTGTTGACGTTCGCGAAAAATTGTCGTTCGTCGTTCGTTCACCTAAAGCTATCGTTCGTCGTCCATCGTTATTTTTAAATTGAATCGTCGACTTTCATCGTTCGTCATTCTGAAAAAAATTGACGACGTTTTTTTTAGAAAGGAATTTTTATTGCCATTCAGAAAAAAATGATGACATTTTTTTAGAAAGGAAATTTTTCCCAAAAAATGAAAATCATTGTCCTTTTTTGCGCCAAAAACGAACTATAAGGAATTTTCCTTATCGTTCGTCAAAAACTTAGTCGTTCGTCGTTCACGAACGACAACAAATGAACGATAAATCAATAAGTCTGGTATTATGATATGCATATAAATTAACAAATGTGTTTGATATTAAGCTTTGAGGTGCTAATTATATTCTTTAGCTATAAGAGGCCTTACCAACATACCATAATAGCTGCACTTATAAAATATGAATCATAGTCAGAGACAAGTTATTGATTTATATTCATCAAAATTTAGATTTAGTATGTCATCATTAAGTTATCACTTATGTTAAAACCCATTAACTAAAATAAAAATCTATTAAAATAACCTTTTCTAGAAATATACTACAATCATTAAAAAAATTAAGACAGTGATTCAATTCACTATAAAGAAGATAAGCACTGAGAAGCCTTTGATGACAAAGATGATTCAGTTCTATAACACATATAATATGTACTTATATATACATATAAGATTTGCTTGATGCATCTAAAAACACATGTTTTTGAATATTTTCCACAGTATCAGATTTAATATTGGTATAAATATTAATTATAAAAGTTTGATGTCAAATATAGCATTAAAAAGAGTTAAAATGTGTATTAATATTTCATAAGCGTGTTATTGACAGTATTTTTTTCAGTCTTATAAGCAATAAATAAACTTGATTTATAATAAGAAACATTACTGTTCTGAGGAAAAGGTAAAAATAAAACAAACTTCCGTAATATTATTGATTCTTTATCAATAAGTTTATATGCTTATTTTGGAGTATTTTAAATTGTAAGAGACATCAACATAACAATTTCACTGAGATTGTGTCTAGGTTGCAGTGAGTCCTTTTAGTTTCTACTATTATGGACTGAGAGATTTCAAATTTGAGTACAAGCTATATAAAAACAAATGAATATTCGAATTTTACTCCTCCTTTGTCTTTTATATGCAAAGTAATGTAAGAGTTACCAATTTTGGTTGGAGAAGGGAATAATAATAATTTGTCAACTTTTCCCGTTTTTTTTAAATTATTAGACCAATCATAGGGGGGCTATATGATTGATTTTTGAGTATCTCGTTTTGGGATTTCCCTCCCTTTTAACTTACTTGACATAAACTAATTAATCAATGTTTTCTTAGAAAATAAGTCAATCCAAAATAATAAATAATATGTCCACTTAATGAGGTTTTCTGGGGTTACCATATCTTTTAACAAGGGAATAGTGGATTAAGACATGAAATATTAATTATACTTGTCTATGGGCTTATACCGTATCAGGACTAGCACCCCCCAGACAATCACCAATATCGCACCTAGTAAACCGTTCTTTGGCGTCCGGAACAGTTCCCACGGCTCTCAAATTGTCGAACGTTTTACCCATTTATAAGGGCAAGGGCAAGTCTGCTGCTGATCCTGCATCATACAGACCCGTCTGCATCCTGCCGGCACTCTCTAAGATACTAGAGACCGTCGTAAAGACCGACTTCGAGATCCATCTGGCCAAGACGGAGGCTCTTCCGAACATCCAGTTCGGATTCAGGAGGGGCCGCTCGACCACAACTGCGTTGGCCACTGCCCATGCAAAGTGGTTGAAAGCCAAGCAGAGAGGGAAGGTTGTAGGTGTCCTCGGCTTTGACCTCTCAGCTGCTTTCGACACAGTTGACCAGCTACAGTTGTTGCCGAAGCTGAAGAAGCTTGGGATCGAGGGCATGCAACTGGAGTGGTTCAAGTCATACCTCTCCCGCGGATCACAGCGTGTGGTGTGGAATGGCGCCGAGTCCGACTTCCTGAACGTAAAATATGGTGTGAGGCAAGGTTCCATCCTAGGTCCGATCCTCTACCTTGTCCTGGTTGCGGACGTCACCTCCTGCGTTGGCATTGGAGACGAGGAAAATAGCAGTTACGCGGACGATTTCTTCCTATGGGCTGTCGGTGATTGAGGAAGTTGGGCTCTTGTTAGAGACGAAGGCGGATGCCTTCTCTAAATATGCAGGGGGGAATGGTCTCGTCCTTAACGTCCTTAAGACCCAATTCATGATTGGGGCAAAGCCAAGAAAAAGACACTTCAGCCTTCACCATCAGGGTTGGGGGCGTCGAGTTGCACCCATCCGATGAGATTGAGTTCCTTGGGGTCAATTTCGACTCAGACTTCACCACCGCACCCCACAATGCCTACGTGGTAAAGGCAGCAAAACAACGGGCAGCACTCATCTCAAGGTTGGCCGTTCATATTCCGAGAGGAAAATACCTTCGGCAACTGGCCAGGGGGCTTATGGTTGGTAAGCTCTCGTATGCAGCCGCGGTCGTGATGACACCTAGGTTTGATAAGAATAAGGAGCCGGATGCCGCACACAGGGCCGTCCAGGTCGCCATCAATGACGTGGCAAGGAGCATCGCCGGTTGCAGGAGACAGGACCACATTCGGATCGAGGATCTCCTTAGTATTGCAAAAATTCCCTCCCTCAACGAGATAACCGTCATGGCTGTGGCAGTAGAGACCTGGAAGTGCTTCCACTCCAACGATGGGGATGTGGTGCCAGAAACCCCATTGGCGATCTCGTCTTCCCAACCCCAAAGAGACCGACGAGGTCTACGACTTCGGTGGCGTGTCCATTAAGGGGCGGCACAGACACATTTGCGTCCCACGCAGTGTCTGTGTGGAACAATTTTGAGTCCCTGAGGTCGGCCAGGACACTAGCTGCGGCAAGGGACGTAGCCAGGACCATTGGCCGCAGTACCCCAATTTAGGGGGATTTATTTATTTATTTTAGTATTTTAATTTTATACGTGTTTTTAATGTTTATATATAATGATGTGTTTTTGTATATATATATTTTTAATATTTAATATTATTATATCTAAAACGAACCAGCAAAAAGCTGATAATTTAAATCAAATAAAGGATTACACACACCCCCCGGACTAGCACCCCCCGACAAATCACCCCTGGACTAGCACCCCCGTGCCAATCACCCCCCGGGCATTTACCCCCCGTTAGTAATATTTCTTATCTCATAAAGTCCACTTATGAAGCTAACTATGTTTTCTAGCTATTAACAAAGACGACGTTGTCTGGGGGGTGATTGCCCTAGAACCAAAAGGATATACAGTATAAAAGTCTGAACTATTGTTTTACCCCGAACAACAAATATAACCATCAAACATAAACTAATTTATCATAGTGGAATTTATAACTATCAAACATAATCTAATTTATCATAGTGGAACTTTAAAACATATTCAGATTATTCTTAAGCCAAGCTCAGAGATGCTCAAAGCCAGGGATGTGCAGATCACGATCCGAGTTCGGGCCCTCACATCATCCTATACGGAGACAGATATGTAACCATAATCCTTAAGGGAGTGCTTCCCAAACTTTTTGACATCTTGTACCCCTTAGAGCATTTCATGTCATAACATAACAAACAAGAACAAAGACTTACAGCCTGTTAAAAATATAGCTAAAACTGTGGAGCTCTGCATCGAGCTATAGAGTGTGCAACGGGAGCTATAGTTCGTGAGACTAAAATCTAGGTTAATTTGAGGGGTGTGCTTGAGAGGATCCACATAGCCCCCGTATGTCTGGTCGAATCAGAGAAAAATTTCCGCCGTAAATCGTCTTCTACACATAGCCTGAGCCGGTATTTAGTTTTCAGGCCTGTCAGACATGAAATAAGTAGTTGCGAAGGGCATTAATTTCTTGACAGCGCATGTTGCCAGTTTAGAGTGCTCAGTGCGCAACCATATCCATAAATTTGTAAGAGGCTTGAGGTTGAAATCAACTTTCAAGGATCCTGTTGATGCAATGTCAATGAGGTTATCTTGTTCAGATACCGACAGAGCACCAGGGGATGTCGAATCCAACATGTCCGACAGTTACTGTCGAGGAAGTACCTGCGCAACTTAGCAGCTAGCACGTTTGCTGAGATGTGTTTTGATGTTGCGCTTAATGCCGTTTGTCAGACTGAGGTCTTTTTCATAGAGAAAATCATTTTTGTGGCGTAACTGGATTATTCCTTGATTTTGCTTGTATATCCGTTTCACTTATCCATGGTAAAAAATCAATCAAACGAGCTGAATAGCAACAGTTTTATTCAGCATTAGCACTTGTGTTTTAACTTGTAATTAAAAGTGTTTAAAGGCACTTCTGATGAGGCAGGAGTCGACCACACAACCATTATAACTGCCAAACCACACAAATTATCAGATATGCTTGAGAATAACAGCTCATTACACTTGGAAGAATGAAACTTAATTTTTAAGTGCTGGATGCACTGCTTGTAAGTGAATGAGGGTTCAACAGCTAGCTCCTTTCATAAATCGTCATGGATTTTCTGGCATAAGTGTTCAAAGCTAAAAAATTATTTGGATGTATATCAAACTAACATATTCCAAACCATTTCAAAATTTTAACATACTTATCTACTGAACTCTTATCTAATGCATGTTTCGGGTACTCCCGAAAGATTCGACTATTACCGGAATTTCATGTTAAAAATATTTTAAATAAAAGTTACGAAAGTAATTTCAGAATACATAATTTTCTATATTCATAACGATTTAATATTGAGGGGAAATATTAAAAGTCAAGCCACGATAATAAAAATTATGTCTGACAAAGTTCCAAGATAATATAGTACAGTCCAAAACTTCTCAAAAATTTGTTTAGATGAATGAAAACCTTAAATATATATAGTACAATAAACACCATTTACTAACCATTAAGAAAATCTATGGTTAATAAATGATAAAATATATCCCTTGATATTATAATAACAAATTGTAGAACGGAACGCTAAAAGATATTTTTTTAAATTTCACTCCGTCCAACGTTCCGATCACAAGCCTGTATATTTGACAATAAAACCATAACAACAACTTAGACAATATAATGATCTCGAACTTCTTAACCTCTTTGAGTTTTTGCTTAATACCCCTTTTTGATTTATGTATTAAAATAAAATCTCATATACAATGGAGGATACATGACCGCAATAGGAGCCAATTTAGGATACTAAAGAATATAAAGCAAATTGAAACATAATTGATTGAATTTTACAAAACTTAAGAGTTCTTTGCATGTGTTTCCTCTCTTTAGTTTTTTTTCAGGTAGAGTCCTTCGCATGATTATAAGCAATCTCTTGCTAAATTGTGGCTGAATGTGTAAGCGAAGCCTACAAGGAATACCAATAGTAATTGTGGGGTTATTAATCATTTTACCCCAGCATCAACCACTTACGGAAAGATTAAATAAAATTGGCATGCCCCATAAATTGCCATATATATGGTTAGGTCAAAGAACTGCATTTAATGTTTTCCATTATTTTTTTATTCATCTCATGAAAGAACAGTTCCTAAGCATTTCTTTCTCTCTCTCTTATGTGAGTGCATCACAATATAATAAAAGATGCATTCCAAGGAGCATAATACCATTTTGCCCAAGGATATATATTAAATGACCTTCTTTTTTGTAGCATTCATTACTCCATGACTTAGGTGAGGCTTATATATTTTTTATCATTTTATGTAACGCCAAGTATGAGTGAGAATCATCGGATGTTTGCGCCTGAAGCCAGTATTTATTAATGAATCTGAGCTTATTTGATCCTTCCTTGATGAGGCAACGGTTTGAAAGCTACTCTTATCAACTTTAAAAAAGTACTCAAGCTATCGATAAACTGTCTACACCTCCAGCCTTGTTTTTACATCACACTTTTAATTGACGCCAATTAAGTGTTTCGAAACATCGAAACATTGATGCGACAGTCTCATGAGATCTCTTCAAGCAATTAGGTATTAATAAACATTTACTTCAGAAAAACATATTCCCGTCACATCGGAAGTCAGTCAAATAGATTCGTAGAATGAGATCGGATAAGCTTAATACTTAATATAAACAACCTGTTAAAAAAACAGGGGGGGGGGGGGGGGGTCACAGCACAGGGTTTATTATATCATCATGTTTGTTCTACAACCTATATATAAAGTACCTGTTATGCTGACATGAATTTATTATAACGAAGAGCGTTTGCCCCTCTGCGAAGAACAAAGAACTTGGGTTTGACCTTCAAAATTATTTGAAGAAAAACTTCCTTACGCTCCCGTCACTTGCCTAAGTACCCTTTTTATCTCTCTTCTTAAGCATAAAAATTATGAGAAGACACGTACATACTTTGAAAGTGGCAATACACAATATTATAGTACCATATGTGCCAAGCCTAGCCAGACTGATTCATTTGGTAAGATTGATATGAAGTACGACAGCTGTTTAAATATTTTTTCTCCTTTTTGAACTTCAGTGAAATTAGGCTATTTAGGAATATCTTAATTGATATTTCAGTATGAGATCATTCACATCATAGCAACTCTAAGGCTTGCACATTATGGCCTTGGTTAAGACTAGTGACACCAATAAGCGTCATATCCAATTAATATAAGAACACAACCTTCAAAACGTTCATTAATGGCTTTACGGCTTTCAGTCAATGACATTCCTCTGATTTAAGTATATGATATCATTATTTCCAAGTTATACATCCTCTCCTTCGACTCGCATTATAAATAGTGATTAACTAATTGACTTATTAGGATGGGGTAATCACATAAACTCTCACAAAATATATCAGCTTAG
>CP045891.1:7355775-7377192 GCA_013387185.1 Caligus rogercresseyi | reverse complement strand
ATCATCATAATAATAAAATATGTATTTAATTCAATTACTTTTTCTGCCAAATAGAAGAAATGACATCACGCAACCCCTTCTTTCTTCTGTCAAGTAGGCCTGGGTAAAAAGGAAAAGCCTCTCATGTGAAGGATGAGATAGCCAAATAAAAAACAATTTGTTGCATTCTATCTTTTTATATTTTTCTATAAAAACGCCTCCTATACTCTTTTAATATTAAGGACAATATTTAGTAATAATAATTATCCTATTTTAAAAATGTCTGCTCAAAAGAAAAGGAAGATGATGAAGTATAAAATTGCGTGTGAGTACAAAGGTGTGCGCGGCCTTCTTCGTTGTTTTCCTCTTACCTCCTCTCACTGCAAGTGAGCAAGCGCGCCCCTTTCTCGTCGGCCGTCGTAATAGACACTTTTTTAAAGTACAAGAGGAATCAGTGTCAAGAAGGATCAGCCGTGGTAGGATGATGCTGAATAGGAGTGAAATTGGAAAAAGGAAGAGATATGTAGTAGAGTCCACACAACACAATCAACAGAGGCCCACAGGAGTCATCATCGTCGGTCGTCAATGGTGGCCTTAGGAAGCACTTAAACTTAAATAATATTATTAAACCCTGTGTGTGTGTGGTTATATCATGTAAGGATCCGTCAAATTTGAGGGTTCCTTCTCTGTCAGCTTCTTCGTCAAACCACACACCACCGAGGAGCTAAAAGAAAATGCCTGGACTTATATCAGTGAGTGACTTTGTTCGGGAAACGAGTGAGGACTTTAGCAGTCCCACGACGTCCAACTTTGTCTCAAGGATCTCACAGTGCCGAGAAACCGTCTCACGACTTGATGAGGTAAGCTGTCTCTCTCTCTGTTATTTAAAACTTTTTAACTTCGGCATGAAGAATCTACCTTTTATAATGAAGAATGCGTATTTGTATAGGGCCCAGTACATCATAACAACTACACATATTTCTCAGGGGAATATAATAATATAATAACAATAAGAATAAGATAACAAAGAAGAACTTGCTCACTCACAAGCCATACGCCCAGGTACATTTAAATCCCCTTGGAAGAAACATCATCAAGGTTTAATAATATCTAGAACTACTACTAGACGTATACGTAAAACTAAGAGTGGGGCAGGAATGAAAATAAGTGACTCCAGAGCTCATTTTGATGACACCCTCCCATCCCCCCTTTTTCCTATTCCAATTATGACGACGACGTTCTATTTCCAAATGACACATTTTCGTGATACCCAAACCATATGATAATAAAAATAAGTCATATAATTAGCTCACCAAAAAGTCAAATCCCACAAAGAGTCCTTATATGTACGTGACCTATTCCTCTGACCTTGAAAGCCCCTCAAAGTACCCTTCGCGCTATTATTAATTATTATTTTTTTGTACTTCTGAATAAAATATGTGGAATTCTGTCTACTACTTTTTTTAAATTACTGAAATATGTATTTCATATATGTATATATATATTTTCATTCCTGTAGAATCCCTGCTCTTGTTTTTTTTTTTTTTTGACTCAGTAGGTTTTTTTTTAATATTTCATTCACCGACATTTTCTTCTTAATGAATTAAAATAATAGGTCTCAACAAATATATATATATTAATGATATTAATATAAAGAAGTAAATCCGTTGAGCTCCTTTTTTTTGTTATATAGACAAAAGAATATAATACCTTCTTTGATGGAGCTTTTATATATATTTTGTAATTAAAAACTACTGTTTTTAATATATAGTTGAATAAGATTTCTTAATGCTATACATATTATACAATGCAAACATTGTTTTCTTTTAGTTCCTTAAAATTATATTTCTCACACCTTTTTTGAAGAGTTCATAAGCTACCATAATTATGTAAAGAAAGCGCCTCCTTATGTTAGTATAACAAGAAGTCAAATATATAATGATGTGTTTTCTTAGAGAGATGTTGAAACTTTTCTTTTGATTATGGTTTAATTCATAAAGCTTTTTTTTGATGAGAATGTAAATATGGTAACTTTTTTATAAGGATGTTCCTATTAAAAATTTGTTTAAGTATATTTGTTATGTTATATTAGAGAAGTCTTAATATTGTTTCATAATTATTTCATAAATACAACTATTGTTTATATCCTTAAGACCGGTTTTGTCTCTTTATATAAATATAATCGTCATAAATTGCCATTATCTGCAAACATTTTAAACTTTTATTCTAACAGTTAAGCAAAACCAATTTAAATACATTCAGCATTTTCAAAACTACATTTTTGAAGTCGAAAACGGAAGGGATTGTTAATTTTAGCATTGAATTATGCGTCCCTTAACAGTAGGGATTCAATTATAAATATGAAAATACTTTAGCTTTTCACATTGCATCACCTTAATTATGATATTATTGATTCAATAATTTATATGAAATTCCTAGCTGTATTTAATGTAATTTAGGACAATTTCATGAAACCTTGGTTCTTCTAATAACAGAGATACTCGATTTACAACTACCATGTATTCTTCTTCGACAAAAAAAATAATCGCGGAATATTGTAACGCTCCTTGCTCACGCAACCTAAGTCGCATCGCTGATTGATATTGATCGGTGCACCAAGAGGCAAGAGGGGACGGGTGCGGCTTGGTTCCTTTTAATTGCCACATGTGTCTTCTTCTTCTTCCTTAAGATGGGATATTTTTTTATGACTCCCTGCTACTTCAACGCTCTTGTTATGGGGTCATATAATATCTTGCGGAAATAACAGGATGCACATCGATCCTTGTTGATTCTTTCCTATTTGTTTTGCGTCTCAAAAAGGAGTTGACAACGAGGGTTTATAGGACGCATAAAATGTATATATATAATATGGGGTCGTATAGAAAATCATTGAAAATAATAATAATACAACTTTCTTGGAGAGGTGCCCATCATTTTTAAAACTTTCTTACTGTGTGCTTAGCACAGAGGGAAGAAAGAGTTCTTTCAAGCTAGGCGTTGTTGATCCCCTCAGTAATTGTAATTATTACCTTGCAATGAAGAAGAGAAGAACGAAGGAGGAGGAAGGGGTTACTCTTGCATTCCAGAGAAACAACGATAATCGCATTCTATTTGTGCTCTTGCACCTTCTACAACCTGCAAATCGAGGGAGAATAATTACATTTATTTTAAACACACTCACGCAGTGTTTAAGCCCCCCTCCTTGTGGAATCCTGTTTGCTCATTGAGGCTTTTTTAAAACAATTAATCATTTCTTAAAAATAAAAACATTTAAAGCTTCGATGTGGACAAATATATGGATTTTTCAATTTACAATAGTTGAATGTCCTTATTGTTTGACTCTATATGATATAAAATAAAATCCTTAAGTTATTATTATTTATATGAATTCAAGCAAAATATATAGCATAATGCCGAGATTTATGGATTAACATGCACCAATGTCCCTTCAGTTCCTATTGCGGTAAAGCCTTTCTTGCTGGTTTGTCTGCACTTTTTTATTGCACTTTATAATGCCCCTGTTTTATGATCTGGAGATTTACTTCACCGAACATTTATTAATTTACGGTCACTCAATCTCAAGAAGGGGCTGATGAGTGACCAGCTGTTTACTTCTGTTTTTCTCTCTCTCTCTTTGTGTGTTTTATTTGTTATTCCTTTCCTCACAGGGACATGAAAACAGCATGAAGCCCATCATGAGTCCTCAAACCTTTTTCGTGTGTTTTGTCTATTTTATTATTTGTTTTGGTCAATGCTTTGGGAAACAATTAGGGTATATATATTTCTTATTTTTCGTGTCTGAAGGAGGAGCTCTCTTCTTGTTTTTGAATCATTCACAAACGAAGAAAAAATAAGACTTCCTCTGAAAAATCACTTGATTAAGTCAAAACAATTAAGTGTGTGTTTTTTAAGATATATATATATATATGTATTATACAATAGTCGCCCCACCCATAAATGGTCAGTAGCTCTTTTTTGGGTTAGATGTTTTAATTTCCTGGAGTCTCGTGTGTTTTTTATATATAGCTGTCCTTCACTCCTCCCATTTCTTGTGTCTGACGTGTTTTCTTCACCACCTTACATAAAAACAACCTTCCCCTTCAAGAAAAGCCTTAATGAGTAGGACATATGTTCAATTCCTAAGAGGGATTCAAGTGTATGCATACACTATTTATTGTTTTACGAAGAGAAGAATATGAATCCGTCTGGCTGTAAGTTCATGTCATTCGTCAACTCACATGACTTTAATATCAATGCATTCAAGCTATGAGAGCATGCGCTAGTTATATAATTAAATTGTCAACGCGTTAGATTTGAAGGAACTACGGTGCTTATAACTATTCCCTCGATAAGAAAAAGCTTTGCTTCTACGCATCTTTAAATGAAAGACAAACAGAAATATAGTATTACTCAGATGACTGCATTTTTTATAACTCAATAGGTTATATATAAACAACATTTTGGAGTAATATAATACGAATTACGTAAAGAAAATAAAGGTTAGGAGGTTACCATTTAAATCAGTCACAGCTCCTCTATGTAATAACATCCATATATGTCATTAGGTGCGTCATTAAAGCGAGGAAACGTCAACGTGGGCATTCAGCATAAACATCTATTGGATACTAAAATTAATTCAACGTCCGCTAATTGGAATGAAGGGTGGAAAAAGCATATATATGTTTAAAGCAATTCTTGAGGCACTTTAATTGTCACTTCAGAACACCTTATCATTAACATTCTTGGATTTCCTCTTATTCCAAAGCACAGTTCACAACCCTCTTATCAGTCACACATTAAACCTCCTTCGCCTAAAAGGAATATGCAACTAGGCTTCTAATTAAATAAACCCTTATGTTGTATAATTATGGGTGGATATGGACAACACAACAACACTTCAGGGATAGAGTATGGCGGCGGTAGCCATTCCTCTGTAGTTATGTTGGAAATATAAAAATTCCATGGTGAGATTCATCAAAGGATTGTTTAATTAGCATTTGTGTCTTGTTACACATTTCTTTTTCTCTCTAAAAAAGAGAGGTTTACAAGAGATTAAAAGGAAGAGAAACAACAAAAAATGCTCGTGAGAACGATGTTACATATATATATATTAGATTAATTTTTTCATAAATGAAAAAACAGCTCCGTTGACAATTTCTTTCTTTTTTTTTACTCCCCTATCTGTTCCTCCCGTGAGCTACTTCCTCCATGGAGGATGAAATTCATTAACTACTATGGTGATGGTTTAAGGCAGATAATATATTAATCAACTCATCTATTTTGTAACGAAAGCATGGATCCGTGAGAGTATCTCTTCTCTATGATTTTTCTAAGCTAATGAGAGAGATGTATTTAAAAAAAGAAATATCCGTCTTACCCTTCACACCAGCACCACTTCAATTGGATGTTCTGCTTCAATTATAAAGCTGTTATTTTAAGGATTAATATATTTACATATTAATATGTAGATATATAGGGGGGGGTGGTTGTGTTTTTTTGGGGTGGGAAATTTCGTTGAGTGACCCAGTGGAATCAAGGGTAATCATTGACATGTATCTTCTTTTTTCCCTTGTACATAGTCATCCTTGTACTTCATGTGATATTGTGTGTGTGTGTGGTAGCATCACATTCTTTACAGATAGAATCATCATATTATCATTATTATTCCCCCCCCCCTTGTTGGTCCCCTCAAAATGACCCCCAAAAATAGACTTATGTCCTTGAAATATTTGAGAGAAATATTAATATTTTTTCTCGTCAAGTTGTGAGGAATTTAATAATAATGATAATAATAATACGAGAAATGGTGGGTCATGTTCATCTGTGGTGGACATTTGCATTCTCGAACTCACACGATGTTGTGTGTGTGTGTGTGAGTCTAGGAAGGATTTATGAGGCTTTGCCTCAATAAGTTTTTAATTTCTTTCCCCATTTTTTGGGTAACTTACACACATAAAAAAAGGGTGGTGTACTTTTTTGGGGGGCTTGATTGCAAGCACTTTATTTATCAGTTCTATAGTCCACCTGGTCTTCTTCTTCTTCCGTAGTAGTCCTACTGTGTGTGTGTGTCTTATAGGATTCATACATCGATGGGAGGGGGTCAAAAAATTACGTCTGGCACCTCTTATGATTATTAGCTGGCTTTTCCTACCCTTTTGTTTTTATGACGGCATAAACATTGGAGAAAGGATTCTCCTTTTCATTGAGGAAGGAGTGTCTCGGATTTTCTTTACCTGTACAAAGAATATTTTGAGCCCCTTGGGTCTTAATGGGACTTTTAGGTAGAGATACCTTTGTGCATATATATGTTCTTTTTATATATTTAAAAAAAAACAGAGAAAGAAGGCAGCGGATCATTCAAAGCCCCTTTCAAAATGGGGTATTTTCTTTCTCTCTCATAGAGCGGGATGGGAATATTATTATTATTATTATAAAGAAAGGAAAAAGATATTGTTTATCTGCAGATCCACGGAATATATAATGAACTCTTTTAATCCCTTTTAATTTTTCTCTCATTTTTTAAATATGAGACGGACTCATTAAATAATATATGTTGCAGATGGAAGGGTATTTATGAATGTGTATATCAACAGTTAGTAGTTGTCATAATCAAGGGTCTGTCTATCTGTCTGCCTGAGCTTATTCCCTCTCTACGTATATCTTCCAAGACAAGAGCTGTCAAATATAGGCGTTTCTTTAGAAACTTTTATGCATAATCTATTCAAATATTATTATTATGATCGTCTTATACTAAAGCCCTCATTTTTTCATTTTACAGGCTCTATCGGGTGATAAGGACTGCCTCCTTAAATTCAAAAACTCCATAAAGGACTTGAACAAAACGGGACTAAGTAAGTTGTTGTTTGGCTCTCTCTCTCTCTCTCTACCTCCTTAGCTCTGATGTGGCAACATCACCTCTGACACAATAGATCCTCCCTCATCTCACCCATTCAATAACGCACAAGGTGTTGTAATACCCCCCCTCATCAAAAGAAGAAGTTGATTGTTTGTGGTGTCCCATTAACGGTTATAGTAGTTCAAATGGATGACAAAGCAATAATGGAACTATATATATATATATATATATAAGCCCGCACACAGAATCCTTTACCAATTCTTCTTCTTCTGATGTAAAATAAATGACCCGACCTCATCTGCTCTTAAAAATGCAAATTATTAATATTTTTCAGAGGAGAAAAAAAATAATTCCTTTGACAAATTATCTTTTTATTTTTTAAAGAGATGAAAAGCTGTTGCATGAGAATGCAAGTCGTAGATTCCTTCTCATTGGCCGCCCTGCAGATGTGGGGATGAATAAAATTTGAATAATTCAACAGAGTATTCATACTAATGACCAGGCTCTTAAAGGTGAGAGTCGTTGATTGATGACGACGACACTTTTTTTCATTTATTCAGGCAGGAATTTAGATAAAAAGCTTTGGGTCCCATCTTTGCACAGCCTCAATATATGAGCTAGTCATATGAGCTTCGTTGTTTGGCCTGCAAAGCGTTTTGCAGTGCAGAATATATACATTCCTTGACAAGTGTTAAGTTTTTTTATAACATGTATGCTGACAGTATAAGAAAACAACGTTCTGTTTTTATTGTGTGTAAATTATTGTATGTGTCTTGTATGTATATATTTATATGTTGGACTGACATACATTGTTTTATACTTTTCCCCCTTGGAATATCGTCTGGTAAAGTCTTGTTTTTATTATTTTATTGAGGAAATATGGCCTATAGATCCATATAGTCTTTATTTTATTGTGTCTTATTTTTGTTGCTAAAAATGCAATAAGAAAAACACAAGACTAATAATTGTTTTCAAGGTTGATTGCTTAGCTTGAGGCGTGGGAGGAGTTGTTTTTTTCTATACACAAACATATATATATTACAATTACCATGTTCTTTTATCACTTTGTCTTCCTTCCTTCTTACAGATCATGTCACATGCGAGCAAGAGTTATCCAAGGCTCTCAACAAGCTGGGTGAGCTTGCCCTTATCCGTGAAGATGAGTCCGATGACGTAGGCAGTGCCTTTCAAAAGTTTTCCGTTGTGACCAAGGAGCTCTCCACACTCATGAACAACTTGGTAAATATCTATTTTTTAAATAAGTCATTCCACCCTGGAATGTTTCATTAATTTATTGTTATCCTTGGCGGCGCCTGGAATTCCTTGTATTTTTTAATAATAATAAAAACACGCGGGAAATGTCATTATTATTATCATCAGTGGTCTGATCCTGTTGAGCTAATGAAGTTGTAATAATCCCCCCATCACTTAAATGGCGGCAAATCTTAAGTTGTTCAAAAAGGAGGAACCATTTTGGGGTAGACATCATGCTGTCTTGGTCAAGGATGAGTTCTGTGAGCAGAGGGGGGAGGTGATCTTGGTTAGTCATGTAGAGCACTTGCCACCAGCTCCATATCCCGCTTCTCATTACATTTGTTTTTTGGAGTATACGTTTTATTACTGAACTCTTCTTCCCCCATAAAAGACAAAAAAAACTGCTGATGTTTTGTTTAACACTTTTTTAACTGCATTTTTATGTGCTGCTTTCCAAGGTCGGTTGACACCTCTTGCAACAAACAGCAGCAGCAGCCTTAATTACTTCTTCAGGAACTGAACTTTTAAAACCAAGGATGATGATGATGATGGGGGGTTTTGTAGTGCGGTGATAGCTTTTTGTTAGTAGTGCAATAATGATATCTTAGGCCTTGAAAAATACAGAAAAGGAAGTGGAGGAAGGAAGAAAAACCCTGCAACAAAAGCTCTTGCAAACTTCAGGGTCTCTCTTGGATGTTTTTTCCTCCTTTAAATGTCATAGTTGGGGCAAGATATGAATCTTGCGAAGATTTATGACATTTTCTTTTTCCTTCTTTACTTTGGCCGACTTTCTCCCCATTTATTATTATTACTATTATTATGACCTGCCCACAAATTATTATTTGTATTATTATTATTATTTATTACTCCTCTTTTTACACAGATGAAAAATCTAGAAACAGTGGTTTTGAACCCCACAGACCGTCTATTAAAGACAGAGCTTCGAGGTTCCAAGGGTGACCTTAAGCGCCCCTTTGATCGCTCTTGGAAGGAATACCAGGATAAATACTCCGAGCTGGAGCGTCAGAAGAAAAAGGCCGCCAAGGAAGTAGGCCTGTATCGCTCGGATTTAACCCCTGGGGAAATCGCGGATGAAATGGATAAGGAGCGAAAATACCTTCAGCTCACCATGACGGAGTATCTTCTACGCGTGAATGAAGTCAAAACGAAGAAAGGAGCATTGCTGCTTCAACAACTTTTGGAGTTCTACCGGGCTCAGTACAAGTAAGTTGTTATTGCCGGAAAAATTATTTGAATAGAGTTAATTCCTTTTAAACTCACGAAATGCTTTTTGTTAAGTAAAAAAAATGTGTTTTAGTGAATATTATTGTTAATTTTACTGCAAAAATGCTTATTTTATTAAAGAAAATGCGGAAAAAATATTTATACGTAAAAATACAATGATATCACTAATGTATTTTCGTTTCCTCTCCACTGCCAAGGCTGTAGAAATCCCTTATAACAAGAGGGAAATCATAGGAAACACACTTTAAGCATATATATGTGATAGCCCACTTTTTATTGTTATCATTATGTTCTGAGCTTGGATTGCCCTTAGGAGCAGTAGAAAATTCCTCATTTTATTGTTATGGGCAGGATTTTAATCAGGAAAGAGGAGGGTCACTATTATCAGAAGAAGGACTCTTGTAAAAATAATAAGGCAATGTCCTTTAAAAAATACACCTAGACACACAGGGTTTTTTTGGGGGGTATTGCCCATCCATTCCTAACGGATAAGAGTTAAAATAAAGCCTGTTTTAATGAATTATTGCGTAGGTAGAAAAAAAAAAGAAAAGATAGCATCTTGAAAGGGTTGACGAAGAGGGCAATGATTTTTTCCCCCTTGCTTTCTTGTGGGGAATTAATTTATTACCAGCGCAAGTGAAGGTTTCATATGCATTCAGGACTTTTTAAGAGCAGCTCATAGAGGTGTAAAGGAATCCATCTGCCAAGAGAACATAAAAAATGAGGGAACGTCGTCGGTTATTGCTTCCGACAGCAATTATACAAATTTAAACAAAAACAACACCAGTAAGACTTTGGCCGGGGATTCTTTTTTCTACGATCCTTACAAATTCAGCCAAGTAATTCATGTTTAAATTATGGAGTATGTGATTCTCCTTGGCAGGTTATATATGATCCTTGACCATAGGTTCTTTTTATACTTAAAGTATTTATGATTCCTCTTTTCCCTGGTGGAAAAAAGAAGAAAAAAATAGGCTTGAGGGTACATGAGATTTTTTGCTTCTCTTTATTGATTTTAATCACCTCAAATGTTCGTTTTTTATGACCCCTCAAGACAAACCTCTAATTTTCCTTGCTCTTCTATCCCCCTCTTCTAAATACAGTATATTATGATTGTAAGAAGATCCTGATTAGACTCTAATGTTATCATCATGGATTATACGAATCCATAGATTACCCTCCATCATTGTTTATTCCTTCTATTATTATTATCAAGACAGCTCCACTAACTCATGTGTTGTTTTTCTCTTTTCAGTTATTTTAGCGAGGGTCTTCAAACAATTGAGCACTTTGGTAATTATATTGAGGATCTTACATATAAGCTGCATCTCATCAAGCAAGAGCAACAAGAGGAAAAGTCCAGATTGCTGGATCTACGCACCCTCCTCAAAAACTCCCCTGGATTCTCAAAAGTGGTAAGTGATGCTGCATCCCTTAAGATGTGTAGTAATATATTTTCTTAATGAATGTTTTTCCCTATTCAAAACAAAAAGGACTTTGAGCGATTTGTCCATCAAACCATGATGAAGAGTACTTTTCAAAAGGTGCAGAAACTTGGGGATATCATAAAAGAAAATGCAGTTGAAACCAAGAGTGTGGCAATAATGAGAAGACTGACTGATGAGATCAGAAAAGGGACATTGGATAAATTTGATGAGGTTAATTATGTTCACAATGTGTATTGGCTTGAATTCGCTTTTCAGCCATTGAATCAGAATATTCCAAGTCATTTTTAGAATAGCTTGTTCCAATGCTTTTTCCTCGATATTTTGATGAGATTCCTTAAATTAGCTCAATTCGCTTATATTAATGTTTAATATTGTATGATATTTACAGTCCAATTAAATTGATCGCTTATTGGAGCTTATTTTCCTTTATTATTTATTATTTCCTCTTTTGTCCTTAGAATAATCAACAAACCCCATCCTCCAATACAAACACCCCCTCAGGTACTCACACAACCACGGGCTATGCCCCGTACACGCTCCACCAGGCCAAGGGGGATGCCTCTCTGGGCAATAATAAATCCGGTTATCTGAACAAGCGCTCCGAGGGTCGCCTGAGAAACATTTGGCAGAAGCGTCGCTGTGTGGTGAGCGAGGGCTTCCTCGACATTTATCACGCAGATGAGTCCAAGGCCCCTACCCGAGTGAATCTCCTGACCTGTCAAATGAAGCCCGTCCCAGAAGACAGACTCAACTTTGACGTCGTCTCCTACAACAGAACTTATCACTTTCAAGCAGAGGCTGAAGTGGAAAAGGACGAATGGATGTCCGTGCTCCTCAATTCCAAAGATGGAGCCCTAAACCAGGCCTTCGAAGACAATGGAAAGTCGACGAGCGCAAATCAGGGATTCATGGAGCTACAGCGGACCCTAGTCAATACCATTCGATCCTTACCAGGGAATGACAAATGCTGCGATTGTGGGTCGACAAACGGTAAGAGGAAAAAAATATTTACACATTTTTTTTGTAAATTAACAAAAATGGTTTTCCTGGTTGGCATATGTTGTTGTTGTTGCTACTCCCTTCTTCTGAAAACCATATAATTGATGGAGAGAAACTCTTGGAATTCTTAAATATTTATGTTGTTTGCGGTGTCGGCCTTGCACGAAAATAATAACTGTATCATATATTTTTTCTCCTTATGTTTAACAGATGCTACTTGGATATCCACGAATTTTGGGATCATAGTCTGCATAGAATGCTCTGGTATTCATCGGGAAATGGGGGTTCACATATCTAAAATCCAATCCTTGACTCTGGACAACATTGGAACCTCACAGCTCCTAGTCGCACGAGTCATGTCAAACGAGCTATTTAACAAGTAATGGAGGCCCGGGTACTCAAACAGAAACTACAGCCCTCAAGTACAATGTAAGCCTTGTCATAATAATTATAATGAGAATTACATGTTCTAACGACATCCATCTTTTTCCTGCATTAAAGGGACGAGAGAAAGGCATACATTAAGAGCAAATACGTTGACAAGAAATATGTCCAGCCCTTCTGCTCTAATGCTCAGGAGCTCTTCAATGAGCTTGAGGCCGCCATTGACTCTAAAAGCATGTGCGACCTTCTCCAAGTCATTGGTGAGGCACACACGCACGGTGTAGACATCACGGATCCCCTTCCCTCAAGCGAATTCGCCGAAACTAGTCTACATTACGCAATTTCACACGAGACGGGTCAGTCCCTCCATGTCGTGGACTTCTTAGTACAAAACTCAACGTCATTGGATCGACAAACGCGGGAAGGAAATACTCCGCTTCACTACTGTGTCATTCAAAACCAAACCGAGAGCATGAGACTACTCCTCCGATCCGGTGCAAATCCCTCCATTGAAAACAACAACGGAAAGACCCCTCTCAGCATCGCAAAGGAGAGGAGCCACAAACTATGTGAAGAACTGGTAAGACACAAAAAATGCAATTGCAATCATAATTTTATACTCATATGTTTTTTATTAACCTCCAGCTTCAACATGCACTGCACCGTAAGAAGACCATGTTTGAGAACGTCAACATTGACTGGCACTTGGCACTCGACGATGGCTCAACAGACTTTTCGGACGACGAAACGCTGGATGAACACGCTAATCGATTGACTGGCTCCACCCTGGGCATGCGGACCCCCGAGCGGAACTCTGCCTTCTCGCCCAACGACAAGTCAAGTGGCCGGAGCCGTCCCCTCTCCGTCTACACCCCCAATCATGTCCTACACAACAATCATCGTAACAACAGCATGAATGCCGCTGTTTCCACCTCGCCCTGAGCAAGGACTGGATGAGCCAAAGCGACTGGTCAAGAGGGACTCCGTCCACAGACAGCGGGGATTCGCCGGGCTCGGATCGAGTCATGCCGCCACCCCACCCCCTCCCTCAGCCAAAAAACCCATTAGTAAGTCCTCATATTTGAATAATCAAAGTGTTCATCTTCCTTAACCACAATATTGTTTCTCTTTTTTATAGTTTCGAGCTCAAACCTTGCTTCAAGTATGGTAGGAAGCCTCAAAAAGGGCTCCAAGAAGCAGCACAATTCCTCCTCTTCCTACAACACACTACCCTCCAATCGTTATGTTCGATCCTCCCCCAAAGTCATCTCTAGTGCACCATCCAATTACCACAAGCGATCTCCCTCCTCAGACTCCGGGAATGGAACCCTTCATAACCCCTCTCGAGGTCAAATACACCCGTTTCCTACCTCTCCTCCGCCGGGGGCAAAGTTCATACAGTCTTCCTTCAAGGTATGTTGCTATTGCTTAATGCCTGACCATTCAGGTCTGAATCTAATGGTGATTTATTCTTTGTTCTTCTTAGTGGGTCCCAAGGGTGAAGGCGGCGGCGGCGGCACAAGCAGTGATAATAGTGCATCTCCTCCACTGCAAAGCTTTACAGAAGAGTCCTCACCTGAGAATAATCGGTTAAGCCCGGCTAGTCTTCATCATTCACGCATGACACAGTCTACGGAGAGTCTTGACTCCATGTCAGACGAATCCGGCGGTGGCGGAAGGACTTCCAATGACGCCGCAATTCATCATCACCATCTTAGAAATGTAAGTTTGAAAGATAATTAAAAACATGCCAAATTCACTAATTATTTCAAATCATGAATTCATAAACCAATTCAAGTTAAGTGTCTTACGCTACAGGAAAAATATCATTTTATATTATTATTCTTTAGACTAGTGTGTTGGCCAGATACACTTTAGTTTGGAGAGTCTCTTGATCTCATTATTGATTGTCTAGACAACCTTCTATCCCAACTCATGTATGAATGCATGATAATTAATTGACTTGAGCTTAAAAGCTAACTGTGTTGCTTTTATTTATATCAAGTGCATCCTTGACGTCATATTATCACTTGCTATTTTATATTTGTAAATACCAAAAAAAAATCTGGCTATGATGGGCATTCTTTATATTTGTACATACTTGGTAAAATATGTTAAAGCGAGCAAAACTTGTTTTATTTGTGATGAAACGTCGTTTATGTCTATAAAACTTATTTTTTTATTCATGACACCATACTCTTTTCATTTACAGTACATTACGACTTTGCAAACCTTCGAAAATGTCGGGCGCTCTACGACTGTGAGGCAGACAATGAGGATGAGCTGACCTTTGAGGAAGGGGACATTGTTGCAATCATCAACGAGGAAACCGAAGACGAAAACTGGATGGAAGGCGTTCTCATCACGGATCCCACAAAGAGAGGTCTTTTCCCCGTCTCATTCGTGCATATGATAGATTAAAAGGACTATGTATTATGTATATCCACGACGGAATCCTCGCAGCCACGAAAAACAAGCATCAAAGTCCCTCTCTTCCCCAACGCATTATAAATCTCCTTCTTCTTCAATATCTTTACTATCACACAACTTTGAGAGCTCTCTCCTATGTGTATCCAGGCCTCAGCCCTCTTTTCATTCCCTTCCATCTTGCGAGGCGGGAATCCCTTGTTCTTCTATTAAGGATTCCCTCCCCGATCCCCAAGATATCCCAACTGTCCTCTGTCTACTGTTTCTTTCAGATAACCGCATAAATTATTTTATTTCTCTGTAGACAAATTATTATCACTATTACCATAAATATCTATCTATATCGATATATATTACTATTTAAATATATATATATGAGCTGAACATTAATAACTGTGACTTATTAATTACACATCCTTTTCTGGGGCAAAAAAAAAGATTATTTTTTGAACGACGTGTCTATTCTTTGAAAAAAATCCAAGAGGCGTTTTATTTTACTTGGTTCCGAAAGATAACAAACAGGGACTTTTTTTCTCAAATACAGAAAAGAAAAATGAATGATTTAGAATGCAGTTGGTATTATAAGCGAAGACAATATTTTCTCATGGGCCTTTGTTCAAACTAGTTATGAGTCCTTTAAATGAACTGCTCTAATATCATTTCTTAATATAAAATTATGTTTTTATATATTGACTTTATTGATATTTTTCTGTAATTGCATATATTAATAAACATATTAGTTTAAAATTATTACAAAAAAAATAGTCATTTCGCATTAAGATCAAAAATAAGATAAACAACGGTAATTCATCTCACAAAAAAACCGGGCTAAATAAAAAAGTCAAAACGATACAAATCATAATTTTCTGTAAAAACGTAAAAGCATTTGAGGTCCTTCGTTGCATTCACAAAGAAGGATGGGAAGAACTTCACCACCTCTCCAGCAAGCTTCCATTGCGCTCCCGACGTCCATGGAATCTTGATGCTCCGAACTGCCTAGATATCAAGATCCCCCTCAGTTTGTCTTCCCTGATGAGATCTCCGCGGCTAAGTGCTCCGCAAATAGGCTTTTACAGCTGGAAAGAGAGAATTCCATGGCTTTCGTCTTGATAAAAGCCTTGTTTTCTTTCTTAAAGTAACTCCTTAAACTATGATAAATAAGAAATGTGTATTTTGTTTCATCATATCTGACGATTAATGGATCATAACTCTGCAAAACAAGATGTAGGAAAAGACAGGCAAGTGAGTTGTCAAATATATATAAATATATATCAAAGCTGGGATTCGGTAGAAAAAATCTACCGCCGATTCGATATTCGGTATATACCGATCGATATCGGTATTCGGTAGATATTATTATATATCTACAGTATCGATCGATATTCGGTATTCGGTAGATTAGAAAGAGAGAGAAATTATTTATGTATCTGCTTTTACTTCTTGATATGCATTTAATATCGGACAGTTTATAACAAAGAACAATTAAATACATCATTTGTTATAATTTATTACATATTATTTGAAATTTAATAGATACTGATCTGATATAAATTATATGTACTTATATTTTGTAGGAAATGGAAGGCTATAGCAATTTTTTTCATTAACTGTCTCTTATTGTCCGATATGAACTGCGCTTTCAGGTACTCTAGTATTCAATGCATAGCATAAGCTTATATTGAATGTCTATTATGTATCTGCTCTATAATACTATAAGTTATAATTGTTTATTTATTTTCGAAGTTCAAGTTCTTCACACAAGGGAGCGCTTGGGCAAAGCGACAGTTGAACGATATTTCTCTGCTATTGAAGGGAATAAGCTTTCTTTATCTTTATGTCTCTATCTGAATGCTATAAAAGTAATACTTCAAATATACCGTACAGATTGACAATCGGTACGTTATTCGGTAGAGTCTACCGAATATCTTAGAATCGGTTCGATATTTGAAATCTACCGTCGGTAGTATCGAATACCGATTACATTCGGTAGTCGCAGCTCTGATATATAGATATAGATATATTTAGTGATGAGTTGTCGAGAATTACCCATTCCTATTTATTACTATGGGCCATGATTAAAAGCAGAAATAGTGAAAGCACATTAATGCCATTGAGGAGAAATTTCTCCTCATTAACACAATGCGAAAACGTGCCTTCCATTGAATGAACAGTTGAGTTTGAACATTAACCATTTAAAGCATGAAGGAAAAAATATAACTGTCTGTGTTTAAAACGATTCACTTATTGTGAGTATAGCCTGTGGGTTAAAGGATAGAAAAATACAATCCCATCTAATGGTATTGTGCATATCCATATTTAGTTTTATTATTCCCTCATTGGCCAAAGAAATTGCAAGAACTTAAATAATAGTCATTGTGCTATAATTACTCTTCCAAACCAATTATATTTTTGTATATTTTCTGAATAAAATACACCAGAGCAATGAAAGACGATATTTCTAAGAACTTATATTTCTTTAAGTTATTCATTTAGAATAAAACATAAACATGTAAAAACTTCATTCCATGTTATAAATAATGGATATATTTAAATTTATCACTTGATCTAAAAAAATACAAAAAACTGAATAATTAATCAAAAATTATATAAAAATGCACAAAACATTTTTCATAAGACTGATTTATGTAACTATCATGAGGGAATCATGAAAATTACGTCGTTCCTAATAGCTTTGAAATGTTTGTAACACCTTAAAAGTCCTCCATTGATTTTAAAATTATAGATACATACTATACATATAATGACGATAAAATGGATTGACTTTTGTTATGCAATTTCCTTATTTAAATACAAGGTTATAATCATCACAGCTCCCATGATTTCCTTCTACTATACATATTCTAACACTATACACTATAGGTCTACAATTTCTGTTATTTGTGATAAGCTCCCTTGAATCATTCAATATCAGTTAAAAATAACATTTTTCATTTACTGCAGCACATAAAAACATCAATCATTTATGGTCAATAAAATGAGGTCTGTACTCTAATTCAAAAATTCGCGGTCGGAATCAAACCCATTTTTACCGCCTTTTTTAAAAAAAGGAAATGATAAAAATAAGCTACATAGAAATGATTTGTGAAGGGAAGAAAAATGCTTTTAGATGAATGTAATAAATGAGCTATATGTACATTATCCCTCATTATATTTTAATATAAGCCCCAGATGATGAAGATGCCTCAAGACATTAGCCTGAGGCTTTTTTATCCTTATAAGGAAGGGCGGAGTGTGAATACTTTTTTTGTAGGTAAAGCTATATTACTTGGGAGGGTCAGGTTTTTATGTATGCTGCAAGTGCACCAATTAATAAGTTTGAAGACATTCTATATTCCCATGAGTTTTTTAAAAGATGTTGGCCTATATATATATATATATATATATATATATATATATATATTATATATCATATAATATAATTAATATATAAAAAATATATTCCTATAAATGATTCAATGAAGTCCCGTTGTTTGATTACAAACAACTTATTTGCTCCCGTACACAACATGTATATTTTAGTCTTATTCTCCATTTATGGACACTTAAGCAATCAGGGTCGTAAATCATCTTGTTATTAAAGAGAAGGAACATCCTCCTATATACTTTATAGTTGTCTTTGGGCAATGCCGAATAAATAGATAGAAAAATAAACAAAGTAAAGACGTTCCCTTCTTCCTAATATTTAGAACAATAGTCAACAATGTATACCGACTTTAATCTCCTTGGATGTCATTGTTTTATATAACGAATGGGACGCGGTTAGGAATCTCCGAGTTCATTATTGCGGTACATCCATACACAACTTACTCGAGCGAAACTGTTTGAATTTTAACTTCATAGATGTTACATGAGAACGATCACGGTGTTACACTGATTATAATTTATGATTATGTTGTCATTTTTCTACACGTTTGAAAGACATAACCTATAAAAAAAAAGATTTTTATTATTTTAGCGTCATGTCCCTTTTGCCAATCAATACCATTCATTAAAAAACGATTTTACTATTAAGTGTTTATATATATGTATCATTTATAAATTAGGCTATATAAATATATATATATATTTTTCTAAATTCAAAATTGTTTTTAAAATATTGACATGTATGAGATCACATATTCCATTGTAGGATTAACGACTCAACGTTTAGTCGCTGATGAGTACTCGACCGTATCATGAATCAATTTCATTTGCGATATATATATATATATACAGGGGCGGAGTGGCCAGCGGGAGTACCGGGACTATTACCGGTGGGCCACTGGCCTCAAGAAACATAAACGGCCGTTGACAGACTCCCAATGGCATATTGGGGCCTGTATAAGGCCGGTGAGGGCATAATTGTTCCGGTGGATAAATTCTTCCACTCCGTTCCTGTATATATATATATTAGACTTGTTGATTTATCGATCTTTTGTTGTCGTTCGCGAACGATGAACGACAAGGAAAATTCCTCAGCGTTCGTCGTTCGATTTTGGCGCCTAAATTTTTCATTTTCATGGGAAAAATTCCTTCCAAAAAAACGTCATCACTTTTTTCAGAATGACGAGAAAAAAAAATCCTTTCTAAAAAAATATCGTCCATTTTTTTCAGAATGACAAACGATGAACGATTTATTTAAAAATAACGATGAACGACGAACGATAACTTTTGGTTGACGACAAAACGAACGACAATTTTTCGCGCGAACGTCAACAAGTCTGATATATATATATATATATATATATTCAGAGACTTCATAATTGTCATTGAAGACACTTAAGGATGTCCTTAAGGATGAAGTTCACATCCACGAGTTGATGTGCAGTCATTAACAGCTTGAATCCATAAGTCCAACTGTCCTTTTTATTTACACCAATCACGTTGGAGAGAAAGGCCACAGAGTATTATCCTTAGGTCATCTCTCTCCCCAAGAAACATCAAATTCTTTGCATACGTCAAGCTTCCGCCCAAATGCATTTTTTCATGAGAAAAAAAAAGAAAATTTGACTTGGAGCTCACGGAGTGAGGAAACAGATGGGGGTCAGTAAGTCATCACCACTCCTCCCCCTGCCCTGCTCCTTCTTATCAAAAGCATCTTGATTTCATGAAAAATAATAATGGGTACAAAAGGTGGCATACATAAATTCTAAGGTAGGTCCTTATGTGAAGAGATTGTATCTTGTGAAGGAACTGTAGTTTAAATGTAAGCCTGGTTGTCTCCAAGTAGCTCCTGGTGGCACATACCTATCCGCCATCTGCCTACATATGTTTTCTTACCCTTAAAATAAGAGATTTCCCCCCCTTGATAATAAGAAGTTGATTCCTCCCTACCTGGTTGTAAAAAAAATATCCAAAGAGAGGACTTCTTTATCTTGATTGCTACTGATGCTATATCATCATCATATACGGCCTCTAAAAGTGAAGGATGTCCATCCTCGAGGTCACTGGAATCTTCAATATCCCTCTTTAAATTGTTAATCCATGACATTCACAAAAAAGAAAAATACATCCATTAAGGTAAGAGATTATGTTTACATTTTCTCTTCTGTTGTTTTGTGTGTCTTTTGTCAAGATTAAAACTTTATCCTCTCTTACAACAAATTATCATAAGAACAAATACTTTGCCCATATTGTAGTTTTTTTGAAAAGAAATGCTTTGACATCTATGTTTGTATAGTTTTTATAACAACTTCATGAGGATGGGGATCAAATGTCTACTTAGGAGGATACTTTAGCATAAGTGTTCTTAGATGGACTGGAGATGGCACTTAAAAATATGTCATTATTTAGACAGCTGATGGATTCGTATCAGTATTTATTTAGAACAAATTAGTCAAGGGAAAATACTAACAATGAGAGCAAATAAATATGTTTTCTATACTGTCAATTATTTGTAAAAATTATATTATTACATATAACTCACTTGGTATAAAATAAAAGCATTGTATAAACCAATTATATTGGTACTTTTTAATTTTGATCCACGCAAGCGAATGTTTACTTCTATGAGCGTTTATTTTATACTCTACAATAGCAGAATGTAAAGCAATTACGCTGGCATGTCTATTGCATATATGTATAATTTATTAAATGCTAGTTCTCTACAAATGCTAAAGTAATTGTGTTAAATACATAAAAGGATATTATAATCTAAAATCAATACAATGGTAGAAGAACAACACTACAAATATCATAAAAAGGCAATCATAACATTATTTTAAAGAACCAAAAATAAAAGCAGGGTTACAAAAATAAAACGTTTAAAATACAAATATACTCATAGTTAAAATAAAAGTTACACATTATTTAAAATGCTTTAAAACTTTGTTTAACATTTTGAGGTGGTGTTTAGAGATCGATGAGAAATATTGATTGATCCGAAGCCTCGGTCCAGTTGTCGCCAGAAGCATTAGGAATAAGGATCGAAAAAGCAGCATATCTTGCAACGGCTGCTAAAATTATTCCCATAATTCTGTTGGCAGCAAAAGTTCCTTGAGGTCAGCTTTTTTGCCACTAAGGCTTTCTAATTCAATATAGCGAATTCGATTGCTTTTAACCTTGCTGATGTAGACTTCGTCTCCCGTTGGATACAAAGAGAATATAGGCCTGTACATAATTGTTCACGCACTTCTCCATTTATAGGTAGATTGATTTAAAACGTTTTACTTAGAGACGATAATTTAAAAAAGAATAAAGAAAAAATATGAATCTTACTTTAACCAAAATCAAAAACTTACACTTCATTACTGACAATGTATTTTAATTTCTTTAAAGTTATGGGAGATGGAATTGACTATTTTGATCCAAAAGGACAAAAATGTT
>CP045891.1:7334976-7355675 GCA_013387185.1 Caligus rogercresseyi | reverse complement strand
ATCTAGGTAGGAGGTATGGGGTCATATCGTTCAAAATATGCATTGTACCATTTTTTGTGACCATTATGGTAAAAATAAGAAGAATCCCAAAAAAAAATTATTTTATGCATTTTGGCGGTTTGCCGCCCAAAAAACCACAAAAACGATATTTGGGCCCTGAGATACCTCTGAAAATCAAATATTGATCACTTAAGGCCGGTTTTCTGGTCCCAGGCAACCCCCAATTGCTATGAATGGTTATGAATCTTAAGGGGAGTATGGTAAATCATTGTTCCATCAGTTTTGGGGTGTTTGGAGTCCTTCAGGGCATAAATTTACCCAAAATGGCCAAAAATTTGCCACCCAAACAACCATTTTTTGGCCCCCCGAGCCCAAAATCGACGTGAAATTCTTGTGTTTGAGTGCAGGGCTCTTGAATATGTGAAAAATTTATCACTATGTTAAAAACTATGTTCAAATTGGTCTTTTTAAATGTGAGTAAGACATGTGGGACTATTTGAGCTGATCAGTATCCTTTTTTAGAACAGGCCTTGATAAAAAAATTCACATTATTTCTTTAGTAATTCAATTTATTGCCATTATGTGTGATTTTTTTATCTAGCTTTGTCAGCCAAAATGATATATACACTTGATAATGACCTTTTGAGCTATTGAGCTGTTAGTTCCTTTCAGGGTGTATCAGTGAAGAAGAGAGCATCAATGATGAACATGGGTGAGAGAATCATTTCGTGTTGGGGGACAAACTTCCCACTATTTACGATGTCGCGATCTCCAATACAATGTAGTGTCAAAACCGAATTCTGGAGGGATGAAAAATTGTATTCAGGCATACGTCACGGCACTAATCAATGTTTGGATCAAATCATTTGGTAAAAAAAACACCTGATCACACGCACACCGATACCAAAAAAGTGGAGACCATAATCAACATTATCGAATAATGTGTACATAGAAGCCACTCGCAGAACGCCAAACATAAGGTGAAGTTATGCTGAAAAAGAGTTTCCGGCAACTTAATCGTGAGTGGAGTCGAAAACAATATCGTGGTCAAAGAAGCAGAAATCCCTGATTAATGGACTTTTCGATATTGGGTGCAATATGGACAAGCTGAACAGGAGACGAGAGAATTTACCATCGACCAACAGGCAACACGTATTGGAAGTCTGAGCAAAGAAATTGATACTGAGGTTTGCCATGAGGAGCAGCAGGAGGAAGAGCAAAGAGCTGAAGCTACAGCTAATGCAAAAATGAGCTGCAATACATGATGGATGTAGAAGATGAGGTAAATGATGAGACAGATGAAGAGTACCAAGATGAAGATTCTCTGAATGTGTCAAGCAGTTCTTTGAATATCAGTCGTACTCGGTCCGGACATTCAGAGTCATCGCAAAACTCTACTCATGTTGGAGTTCAAGTAAATTCTGAGTTTGGAAGACCGAAAATCCGAAAAACACGTGACTCTCGTATCTGAAGGTGATGTGAACACTTGGTACCTTGCAGTTGTACTGAGGAATGCAGTGGAACATACAACATGGATTTCTTACAGCGTGTGGACAAAGTTCTAACTTGATATGGAAGCATCCATCAAACCTACAGAGCAACACTTCGACAAGAATCGATTATTCAATGTGTCATTGATGGTGATTGGGATGTATCGAAACAACGGAACATGACTTTTACCTTGAGGAACCACACCTAGTTGACACACTAGGAGGATTGTACATAGTATTCTTACTTTCATTAAAAACACTTCTTAGACTGTGTAGCATTTCTCCTCAGCTTTTACTAAACTTAAACTCAACGTATTATCTGCGTTTTTGCAACCCTCAAGTGAATGCAGTGAAATGGGAACTATTTTCAAAGTTTAAGAGTATATATTTTTTCTAATATATTGTAGATTATTACATTTTTGTCCACAGATGTCTTATTAAAATAATGCTGAGAACTTGATTTTATTTTACTTCACCCAACTCATCTGCTTCAGAGCTTCAGGCAGTACTGGAGAACTTCTAAGGTCCTATACAATGAGTCCTATCAGTCTGTTTATGGTAAAATTAGGCTTATTTTGGCCCTTTTTTATGCCCTGGAGGACCCCAAAACCCATAAAATACTGGAATAATGCTTTGATATGCTGGTTTAAACTATATGCATCCATTCATAGCCATTGGGAATGTCTCGAGACCGCCAGAGTACTCAATAGCGGGATAATACAGATTTGGGGCAAATTTTCGGTAATTTTTTGGCCATTTTTGGGTAATTTTAATGCCCTGAAGGACTCCAAACACCCCAAAACTGATGGAACAATGATTTACCATACTCCCCTTAAGTATTTATAGCAATTGGGGGTTGCCTGGGACCAGAAAACCGGCCTTAAGTGATCAATATTTGATTTTCAGAGGTATCTCAGGGCCCAAATATCGTTTTTGTGGTTTTTTTGGGCGGCAAACCGCCAAAAAGCATAAAATAATTTTTTTTTTTTGGATTCTTCTTATTTTTACCATAATGGTCCAAAAAAAATGGTACCATGCATAATTGAAGATATGACCCCCAACACCATGCCATACCTCCTACCCCTATTTTATCAATAATTGTATCTCTTAATAAGGAAGCATCAGTCTTCCAAGCTGAGGTAATTGCCATCACACAATCTGTAAAAGCTTTACTTGACAAGACAAGCCATCTAAGAAAACGTGATTATTCGGTCAGATTCTCAATCAGTAATTGCTGCTATTCTAAACCCCTTTACTAAAAGTGCCACAGTTAAGCAATGCAAAGAAGTATTACACAAACGCAAAATCCAAAATAAATATACATCTTGATTGGTGTAAGGGCCATTCAATATCTCAGGCAACGAATTTGCGGACTACCTTGCAAAAGAAAGGAACGCAAAGTAAAAATCGCTTATGTGTTGGAGCACCACCAAGCTACATAAAGAAGTGATTGATGGCTTCTTCTATGAAGTTTGGTGCAACAGATCAAAAAGGATCTTGGAATGAAACATACTCATAGGATGTTGAATAAACCAAAACCAAGGTTGTCGAACTTTCACGTACCAACATGAAATTACTTGTTCAAGCCTACACAGGCCATGGACCATTTCGGCCCATCTGAGCAAATGGAAAAACACAAATGCCATTTGTAATATATGCATGGAGGAGTCCCAAACCGCTGACCACCTAATCAACAGATGCCCATCGCTTTCATATGAGAGATACCAAGTCATGCAAGATGAGGATGAAGATCTTCGTATGATTAAATTTATTAAATGTAAAAGATGCAACGAATTATTGATTTTAACTTTAATTTAATTGCTTCATAAGTAGATTATAAAATAATTATATAATGCAATGCTCAATATCCATTTTTGCTGTGTAGCACATATACCCCTTTGTGTGGTCGTGTTCTTTTGCTGTATGTATGTATTTGCTTTTATCATTGTATAATTGTAATATTGTATGTACTATGGTACAACAGCAATAAATTCTTAACTTTAAAAAAAAGTTCTAAGGTATCCAAAAGAATTTGCGTTTAAACAAAAATAATATAATGTCCCCAATTAAGACTGCGGGGAATTTCGCTCAAACATTTATAAGAAATAACAATCACAATGAACTGAACAATCCTTAAAAAGCCACAGATGCCTTAAAAACGATACTCAACTACAAAAAATATATTTATAACGTCTGAAATCTTACTTTTATGTTTTAATTCGATAAGGAACTTGTTTGGAAATATTGTGACTTCTTACACAGCAAGGGCCCCTGAGTTTATAATAATATGCTGTTATACAATTAATAGTGATGGATTATTAAAAGGAATGCATAATCAAGCATATTTAATTATAATAACCTCTCTTTCAAATTATGAAAGTGAATAAACTGTATCGTCTAACAATTTTAATGTTCACTATGTGATGTTTGAAGTTTTAATATCACCCTCCTTACTAACATTTTTTTATACCAATGTATAAGCCCCCGTGTAAAAAAAAAATGTAAATCTATATATCTGTTTGAAAAGAATAAGTCAAATCAAGAATTTATGTTTTGTTTTAAAACACAATGGTCCCCATTTTATGTTTGGTAATATGTTTATACTGTAATCTTTATTTTTATATGTTCAAGCTCAATAAAGACCTAACCAAAAAAAAAAAAAAAAAAAAAAACGTATCGTCTAGCCTAAAAATGGACACAAAATTTCGGTTCTTTAACTTATAATTATGCAAAAAATCTATTCTTGGCTCAGATTCATGGATTAGGTGATATTTTATCCGAGTAGAAATAAAATAAAAAATATAGAATCAACCTTATGGCCATCAAGTACATATTTTAGGAAGTTGAATATTGTTTTGATAGCAAACAAGCAGTTGAAGACTGTACACCCCGTTATTTCAAACCGTTGCCCTTTTAGAAGAGGAATAAACCTGAATTCACATAGGAATTCAAAAATGTCAGATAGGACTCTGTTTGTTTGCCAATCAAAGGAACTTTTCACGTTGTTAGAAAATCAAGCCTCTGATGACATCCGAAGAAAAGACATGTACGCACACACACAAAAAAGAAACTTTTTTTTCCCCTTCAATTTTTCAGGGGCTTTTGTAGACATCCAAGTTATTTTTTCTTGAGTTAATAAAAGCAAATAGAAGGAGCTCAGCCCACTTATTTGCTTTGTACTTAGACCCTTGTTGTGTGAGTTACGACTGCCTAATAAATCCATTAAATGTGTCTTAAGAGCTGCAATTACGTCTGAACAAAGAAGTCTTAGTGCTTTGAGAGAGAGAGAGATCCTAAACGCTTCATGATGAAAACTGAAGAGAATCTAATTGTAAGAAATTTTCTTTCTTAGAGATTTGTCTACTCAAGAAGAACCACCCCCATTTTATCCTCTCTCTCTCTCAAGTCTTTTTCTTGATTGACATGAAAATAATGGAGGACCAAGAAGTACTTACGTGAAGGATGAGACCTCAAGTACGGGCACCTATCATTCTAAATATATATATTGAGAGAGAGAGAGAGAGCCAGCCAGTCAGCTAGAAATCTTAGGTATTTGTTTCAAGTAGAAATATATATGTATGTACAAAGAGTATTATTAATTTGTGTGTGTGTATGTCTACTCGCAAGATAATTTTCATTTCAAGAGACGACGATGCAGAAAAGTATTCCTCATTTACGTAATGACCTTTTCAAAATGATTTATGGGTCCTTCAGCAACACAACAGCAACAAAAAGAAGAAGAGGGAGTTGACCCTAAGAAAATTGCATGTGAAAGCTCGCCTCAACTCTAAATGTGCTCTACATACTTAATACCATGTGACCTAGTTAACAAATTAGTAAGAACAATAGATCCTCTGGGAGAAGGTGATGCATCCCCCCTGTGATAATATTACAATTACCTATCCAAGCTTTCCTTCCAAAGTAGTAAATGGCGCCTTTAAAACTGGTTGGTAAAAAAAAGCTAACACAACAAATACCGTTAAAATAGATCCAAAAGAATGCCCTAAACTCCTTGGAGAAATATCCCCTCTTCAATATTATTATTCTCCATTGTATTTGAACAACTAGAAAAAATAAAGTATAAACGTCTTTTGTTATATGGAATACCAAAAGAAAAAAGTTTTTTGAAAGTTTATGATGGATGTTTCATTTTATATTTTGATTCACCTATTTATTTTCAATTCATTGTCATGGTTTTATGACTTGACTCGACTATGTTCCTTGTGGTCCTATATTTACTTAATGACTTGAGCGATTTTTTATTGTACTCTAATATGCACTTTGACCAAAAAAATATGTAGAGATAATAAATACCAAGTAGTTTTATTGAAAGTGGATGTAATTGGTGTGTCCTTCAGAATGAAATGGATGGAGAAGGAAGATCAGTCAATGGTATTTTATAAAGATTAATTATCAATAAAATGAAAATGATAGGGTCTTCGCATGTCAGAATTCCTAACGGCTCACGGCTTTTAAATTCCTTAAGAAATAACTTTCTACGTCACATTATATTAACCTCTATATGCTTAGTACTATGAAGACGTTATTTTTGCGACATTTTTTAAAGGATCTTTTGACAAATATAAACAGAAATTAATTTATTAATTAAAGCTCAAGCTAAATGATAAATATTAAAACGTTCATTTCCGGTCAAATGAATAATAATTTCAAAAAACATTCCATTTCCCTTGCCATCTGACTCATTTTACAAATTTGTCGTTTATTGTTTGCTCATTTTTGGAAACTGGCGATAAATGATAAACGATTGTTTAAATAACATGCTTAAAACAGTTGATTGTTCTTATCTACAGCCAAAGTTTGTATCATTCTATCTATTTTGGATCATATAAGCCATTTAAAACTTGATATCCATCACCTGCCTAAAATGAAAAAAAAAACAGAATAGAAGGATATACCATAATATTTATTTATAACGTTGGCCAAAAAATATTCTTTTAAATACATTGTTTAAAATGTATCAACTTAATAAGAGCAACACTGTTTGTCACTCAATAAAACTAAAAGACTGATACAAATCCCCCAAAAATAATAAAAAAATGATATTGAAGAACTATCTTCTTAAGGGTGTCAAAATATCGAAGTCAATGTTGCAAGCTCACAAAGGCGATAAGTTGTTCCACGAATTTCGTATAAATTGAAGAACCTTTTTAAAATATAACATAGCTTGTTCCTTTCGATTAGAAAAGCGCACAAAGAAAAATGAATATTATGTTTAATAAAAAGGAAGTACTTTTTATGATAAAGACCCTTCAGATATAATATGATCTTAATTAAGTTGTTGACCATGTAAACAGTGATAAAAAAGTATACATAGAGAGAGATAAGAAGAAATGATGTCGAAAGGGTTGTGTAGGATTAATTATATTTGTTTACAGACACTTAATGAAGGCCAAAATCGATAATATTTTCACTCCACAATGTAATTAAGAGGGCTACACATCTTAATTAAGTTTAGCTCTCATTCATTTCTCTTCTTCTCTCTCCCTCTCTCTGTTTGTTTAATTAAACAGCAACTTTATATGGATGTTATGAAATCAAACGCGCAACCTCACTCTAGGTTCGTTATCTTGCCAAAGAGTGTGTATATACAATCTCTTACATTCAAGGCTCTTGTTCACAAACTAAAATATAAACAAGTTTGTTTACAAAGCTTTACACATTGTTTTACCCTACAATGTTCCTTGTAATAACTAAGCAAACACAGAAAGGGAAAGCAAGAAAGCTGCCTTGAGTCTCTTGTGGGGGAGTAATAAACCATTTTAAGAAATGGGCATGACATACATAACTCCCTTGATGTTGAAAGCATAAAAATGCATTTGATATCATGTCTTTTATCTTTTTATTATTGTATGGCCTACTTATACATACACAAAGAGAAATAGAAGAAGGAGTAATGATAATCAATATATGCATATTATGTACCCAATCCAAGATGTTTCATCAAAGATAGTTGATGTGGATTTTTGAAAGACCAGTTGGACCGGCTGTTCTTGATTCTCACTCTCTCTTTGTTTCTAAATGTGACGTCAACGGGGAGATATATCGTATGGAAATTGTAATTGAAAAAAACTCATGAAAAAAGGTAATATCTAATTATAAATTTCAGTATTGACACTACAGATTGATAACATTGAATAACAAATTTCAAATTATTTTTGTTTACTGGAGATGTGAAAATGATTTAGACTAATTTGGGTACGCTGATTTCAAAATCATAACCGTTTGCTGTATCACGTCAAGATTTTTCAGTTACAGAAATACTCTGCTTTCAGTGTCGTCTGCGCGTCTGTGTCTGCTTTCAGTGTCCCACGAGATTCCGGCGTGAGAGGTGGTGTGGTGTTTAGCTGAGGCTTTATACTGAACACATAGCACTGGATTGTGAAAATTTGAAGTAAAGCTGGCAGAAGGAACTTAAGCAGGTATATTATAAAGTCTAATTTCCTTTTATGGTAATAATATAATTTGTATGCCACGATATTATATATATACATATATATATATATATACAGGGTGATTCACTTAAATTGAGACTCACATATTACAAGATACAATCTTTGTATAAAATTTTACACAAATTTTTTAAAACAAAAATGATAGCACCATGTGTAATTTACAAAATGTATTTCATTAAATTTCCACATATTCTCCTTTGGACTTCACTACAGCTTTGAACCTCCTCACGGTGGAGGCAACACAGGCAGGAATCTCTTCCTCAGACAAAGATTTTCACGGTCCAGGCCACCCACACATCAGAATGACCGGGGTTTATCTAGAAAAAAAGAAGACATCCCCGTGCAGCTGAAACCTCTCTTCAGAAGGCAAAAGCCACCCTCAGTCATGTTCTGGGTGGGATGACGTCGGACAGAAGAGCCCCAATTATCTTTGTCGAGGAGGGAGTGAAGATCGACCGTGCGGTATACCTGCATCTTCTTTCAGAGGAGGTCGTCCCATGGGTACAAAGAGAGTATCATACGGCTCTTTTACTGTTCCAACAAGATGGAGCTCCATCCCATACCAGCAATTGGTTCAAAGCTTCTGCACTGATATGTTTGCAGACTTTTGGTCCAAAGACTTGTGGCCTCCCTCCTCCCCAGATCTGAGCCCAATGAACTTTGGAATATAGTCCATTCTGGAGACCAGGGTGTGTAGCAAGTCCTGGCCATCGGTGGAGTTTCTAAAGAAGAAGCTGATTCAGGCCTGGGCCTCTTTGTCTGAGGAAGAGATTCCTGACTGTGTTGCCTCCACCATGAGGATGTTCAAAGCTGTAGTGAAGGCCAAAGAGGATATGTGAAAATTTAATGAAATACATTTTGTAAATTACACATTGTACTATCATTTTTGTTTAAAAATTATTTTTGTAAATTTAATACAAAGATTGTAGTTTGTAATAGTGAGTCTCATATTTAAGTGAATCACCCTGTATATATATACATATATATATATTATATATACAGGGGCTGAGTGGCCACCGGGAGTACCGGGGCTATTCCCGGTGGGCCCTGGCCTCAAGAAACATAAAAGGCCGTTGATAGCCTCCCAATGGTATATTTGGGCCTGTATAAAGCCGGTGAAGGCATAATTATCCCGGTCGATAAATTATTCCCACTCCGTTCTTGATATATATATATACATATTATAATATAACATATAACTTAATATAATACCTAAGCAAATTTCTTAAATTCAAGACGAAACAAAAATACTTCTAAAACATAAAAGATTACGTTTTGCTCGTAATTATCATAAACCAAAAACTAATAACATGAAATAACCGACAACTCTAAACCCCAAGAGCTGGCAGCGTGGAGGAGCTTCAAAGCTATCACAGACAAGTTCTTGGGGAACGAGCGCGCGAACAACTATGAAGAAATACTGCAGCAGCTGCTGGAGACCTTCAGGGAACTTGGTCCAGGATGTCCCTGAAAATCCATTTCCTACACCAGCTCCTGAACTTCTTCCCTGACAACTTGGGAGCTGTCTCGGGCGAGCACGGCGAGCGATTCCACCAAGAGATTTCACTCATAGAGACACGTTACCAAGGGCGGCATAACCCCGAATATGATGGGCGACTTTTGCTGGTTCCTGCATCGTGAAACTGACACAGAGGAGCACAAACGCCAAGCCAAAGCCTAAAGCATTTTTAATTACATTTTAATGGTCTTTTTCGGCAATTTCTATAATTTTGAAGCATTCATGATGTAATAAAAGAATAAATGAATTTTTGTAAATTTCATTGAAATCCTGACTTCTAGGCACTGGGAATATTTCTGTAACTGAAAATCCTGATGTGATACAGCAAAACGGTTATGATTTTTGAAATCAGCGTACCCAAATTAGTCTAAATCATTTTTCACATCTCCAGTAAAAAACATGTTGTTCTGTGTAATCAGTATTTTTGAAAATCAGTACTTCCCATGGAAGATTTTTGTTTGCTACTATAATCGATTTATTTAAGTATACCGTATACTCCATAGAATGATTTGTGTCAGTCGGTAGTGGCAGATTGAGCATTGAGGGCCTAACTTTTGTTCTTCAGAATTTTTATTACTCAGAAATGGATTATTTTCTAAGGAGACTGACATTAATTGCTAATCGTATGATTAAATATATCCATCTACTGATACCGATTGGGCACACTTTTTAAAATGAGAGCCGATATCTCTGTTAAATCTATTCAACCGAATCCATACTCTGATAAATATAGATGTAAATAACATACAACGCGAGTCCGTCATTATATAGTCTTTTCAACGCTATGCTTACTTAAACTGTTAGTGCACCCAATATTTTAAAAAATAAGACATATTCATTTGTTCCTTTAGCATTAAAGTATTTCTTTTTACGATTACATCAACATTAACTTCCATAATTATATTATTCTTTGAATTACAACACTTATATTCCTCAAATCTATGTATACAGTATTTCTTAATGGTTGATATTTTATTTGTCGTGAAAACGTTTTAAATATTCTCCTTTTTGCACACTTCTTAGCCCATTGACGTCATTTATTAAAAATATTTTTTTATTTTATGAGAGATTGGAGGCATGAACTTACATTACTTATATAGAATATCATTGCCCCCATAATTTCATTCTTCTATTTCTTCATCTATTGCCTCAACTACCAGGGCTTCAAGGATGTTATTATTATTATTAAATATAAGCCCAATAAGGCATGTAGTAGCCCACCTCGTTTTTCTAATCTATTTGGTCCTTCATAGCTACGTCAATTATGTATTAAGTTGATGGTGTATCCAAATAGGGGATTTCCTGTTTATAAGACCTAGGAACATGATCAATATCCTCAGTTATATACACACATACACATATATATTTAAAAGTCCAATTAAAGTAAATAGGTCTACTTTTTTATATTAGGGGATGAATAAAAATGCTTCCGTGGGTCATCTTGGAGGTGGAGCATGTTTTAATGCCTTTAAATTTATTCCGCCCTTATTTCATTCTTTTACCCGCAACTCAATCAACTTAAGGGCCAATGAATTATTTATGAACCAAGTAGTTCAAATACTTCCTAAGCAAGTAATTTTATACATAAAATGGCCGTACTGCAGTAAGTATACTTTTTTACATTTATCTTCAAAGTTTCTAAAAAGGATCTTTATATAGTGGACATAAAGTTTATGACTACATTCAATAAAAATCTATATTGCTCCCGACCTTCTTGACAAATGAACTGATTTAATTGACTCATGCACCTAACTTTTTTTTATTAGATAAACTTACTTTTGCTTACGAATGTCCTTATAATGTCATATTAAGACTTTTTACGACTGACATAAAGTTTTTCATTGCTTTTTTTAATACTTGATATATGTGTGTATATCAACGACTCTTTTCTTGAAGTAAAAAAATTGTTTACATGGAGGAAAAAACATCTACAAATATCGATAAACTATATTGGTAACTCTTAGAAAATGTATAGAAGTTCTATCGGCAAAAATATCTAATAATATTCAATGAACTTCAACAGAAAATAAATGTATTTATTATATACACGCAATACTTGAAGTATATACAAATAAGTAACTAGTTATTTTAACCATTGCTGGGTAAATTCAATCAAATGTATACACTTTACGGTATGACCATTTAAACATTTTGCAGGAGCGCTATTTTGAACTACGCGCCAATATTTTATTTTTTGTATCATTATAAAAAAAAAACTGTTAATGCGTATTTAAAATACAGAAAATAAAACTCCAACCATCATGAAGAGAGTGATCGTCTTTTAAAGTATAGAATAAGCATGGGGTATCGGCCTTTTTTCCAGAATTTGAGAGCACCTACAAGGGGCCATTGAGTCACCTTAGATTTATTTTATAGTTTCTATGCTATCATATGTGATATTTTCGTTTATAGCACATTATTCATTTGGTCAGTCTTACTTCATTATTAAGAATTGTTTGTTGCTGCAGAATACTTTATTTTCTTGAATATATGTTTATTCATATTCTACTTATAATATGCATTTTATCCCCCCCCCCCTATTGTAAATATAATCAGCTGCTCACAAAACGATTTAATCGTAATTTAAAAAATTTAATGGAATTGAAAAAAAAATTAAGTCAATATAGCTACTTTCCTTATTTATGAAATGGGTATCTGCATAAGTGAAACTACACATTTATGAATAAAAAATATACCTCCAGTCTCAGTAGTTTTTCAATACAACATTCTCTTCTTTTAACTATTAATTCCACTAAAAACCTTTATTAGACTTAGTGGATTAAAATAAACCCCGAGAGGTCACAAGATTTAAAATTGCACCATCGAAGCTCTATTTACATTAATATGTCCTTATAACGTCTACCTCTTCTTTAGTGCACCCAAATTAACCTTTAATGTCCTTGCTACATCCGCAAATAATGTATATATATATATATACATTATACATAAAACCTTCTTATCTGAATAATAAGAATAATACTTTTCATGAGCATACCTTCAACATCCCCAAGTGAATCATATATACATACATTGTTTTTATACGAAATAGCACGTGACATATATTTTTGCACGAATTCGTACATATTTCATACCGAATTCTTTAGACGAAGGATGTTCATTGTTCACATGACGACCTCCACTTAAGGAAATGACTGGAGAGTATTCTGTTATACTTGTAGAAACCTTATTCATCGTCTATTTAATTATATATCTTAATTGATAGATATTTATATATCAATTGATAAAACATAACTATATCACGAATTTCATTAATGGGCGACAATTGTATGTAATTAAAAAGTATGCAATAATTCAATTAATCAGAGTCTAAAAGGTAAGATATTAATGAACTTTAAAATATGCCTGCAATTCACGATGGATCCATCTTATCTTCCTTCATGCTGGGATCCATGCTGAATGTCTTTAGATTTCAAGATTCGTCTGTACTGTGCTTGAAATTCTCAATGACAAAGTTTTTTTTCTTTTGGAGTCCTTGTCGATATACCATAACATATCGTCGAGTATATCATTTCTTATTTATTTGTACCTATCCATATTGAAGTCAATGAAGTTTTTAGTTGCTTCAATGACTTTGAATTATAGCTAACTTGTATGTACATTGTACTAGTTACTAAATAGATAGTTACATAAGGTTTGTAAGTGGGGTAACGTTTATTTCAATAGACGCAAAGTCCTAAATTGGAAAGAGCTACTTATATCTCCTCTTGGCCTCCCTCATTAGCGAATTTGACCCTTTTGACACTTTGTCTGGTCCTCGGTGAGAAGAGGAGCAAACGCTCCTCTCATAACACAAATAGTCTCTCATCACGCATCACTTCTATCTCCTGAAGTGAGAAAAGAAGGCTCAAATCGAAAATCTCTGTAAGGCGTATTTTGCATGCATATGTAGAGTTATGAATTCTTTCAACTTTATTTCTTCAATCTATTTATTACAATTTTAACAAACACCTAGAGGCATATATACACTAGAGAGTGCAAACCTCCGCCGTCACGGGGTCCTTATAGAGCCTTCCGAGGCGGATTTTTCTCGACTGGGGCGGCGTAGAGGGACGGGGGAGGTTTCCCTCGACGGAATTCCGAGAGAAAGACGCTCCCGGCACCCGATTTACATCAACGCGACATCTATTGGCATATAGGCTAACTGAAATATTTATTAGTATTTAGCATTTTGCATCTTAAAGAAGCCCTCAAGATGCCAAATTTAATCACTTGTTCCTTGGCATTTCCACCAACTCCACAAAGTTTCATCCGAATCCGTTCAGTACTTTTTGATTACCTGCTGACAAACAACCAACAAACAAACCAACAAACCAACGCCAGTGAAAACATACTCCTCGGCGAAGGTAATTGTAAGTTCGTAAATAAGGGTTCTTCTTACATTTGTTTTCTATTTCCCCTCTCTATTCTTTATTTAAAGTATGTACAAAACATACTTGCTGTAATTAAAACTGGACAGTTGTGTATCAATAGATAATTAAACAATACTTGTAATGGTGAAAACATTTAAAAATATTCTTGTTTACACATGTTGGTACTATTATTCATTTGTCTAAATGTTGTCTTATTCGGTGAAGTCGGAAAATTAACGAACAGGCAATACAAATATATTTTGATGATGAGAGCCTTGTATAAATATTTTTTAAAGACATTCTCATTTCTCCTCATGTGGTGATTTAAAGATGGAGATGTTTTAAATTTGTTTAAACTCTTTGGTACTTCCTCAAAATCCAATGTATTAATTATCACCATGAATCTTTACGCACATGTGGTTGTACAACCATAGAAGAAATAATCAAGGTGTGTATTCTTTATTCAAATATTTATTGTATACTTTTTTTTACATCGTAGGCCTATCTATTACGATTTAACCATTGGAAGGGAATTGTGTTTTGGGCATCTCAGATGCAAATACGAGCAGCAACATATGTATACAGAGAACGTTTCTTACATAACAAAACCATAATTTCATCATCCTTTTTATGGGCATCTTTTTTTTTTGGTTCGTTGCTGTTTGACGAAATATATATCTTTTATTGCTTACTAAAGCTACGCATATGCATGCATATATATAAAATATATTATTGCATTTTGCAGGCATAAATATAGTGGATGGATGCATGTAGATCTATCCCTAAGACATTGCATGCCTCTAACGATGCATACGTCAAATATAAATGGGTTGTTAAGCCTGTATTGTTTTCAGTGTTTGAGACCCACTTTCTTCTATATATATATATATGTATAGACCGTCACGGAATTCCTTGGTTAATTGACCTTAAACAAGGCTCTACCCATTAACAGCCTCTCTTTTTTCTCTCCACTGAGTGAGAGTGATGAAGTGGATGACTCCTTAGATTTGACTTCATGTTCGTGATGTGCTTTGGCTTTTTTTGGTCGATTAGACACAATGTAACTGCACCGAATGATAAAAGACAAAAAGTTGGTAGGTATGCTTTTGAAAGCCTTTCCCCTTGAAAATAAGAGTTTTGAGACGAATTTAATAGAAAAAAGCCTTCTCACTGTCTGTGACGTCTGGCCAATGGAATGGCAGCTGTTGTTTTAACAAGGGTTTCATTTGAATGAGCTATAAGCTTAGACTCTTTGACATTTCAGAACTTTTCGTGAGAGAAACATATGATAATGAAGAAGAACAAGAGAGACTGAAATATACACATGCATATTTGTTATTTATATTTCTTTTTAAGTAATCTTTAAAAAAAATTTTGGAGTCGTTGAGATATAAAATTTATTTATGAGTATTTCAGTTTCAAAATTTCCCTCTTCATCATACGATTAAGATTCAAGTGTTTGGTATACATTCATGATATAAAAAGAAAAAGTCTAGACACAACTTTTGGATTGATGGTGGCTCAGTAGAAGACATCAATAACCAGAGTTTCAACCTTTGGCGATCAATTATTTGATTGGCACCGATGATTATCACCTTTTTTAACTTAAAGGACAAGTATTATTTTTCATAGAATGTAGCCTCAAGAATGCACAAATCAGGAAGAGGGATTCAAAAATTAAATGATTAATTTCCTATACTAATTAATCTAAGCATTTATCAACAATCATACCTAAATTAGTACATAAAAGCCATAATATATATAAACTAATGTATAAACTTCTGATATAGATAGTGATATAAAGTCGTAAATACATGTTTTGATTTAAAGTGGACCCTTTAAAACATGTAACGAATATTTTTTGATCTTGCATTCAAAATATAACGAATCAAAAACCTAGAGATAACTTAAGGATGGACAATCACTCAGGAGCAGAGTATTATTAGGCTTTGAGCCTTAAGGTGACTAATTCTGTGAAGGACACAGAGATTTAACACCTTACATTAATTGAAGGACACGTGTTATTTTCCCATATGAAGTCCGTTGAAGGAGATGGTATTTAATAACTGTTTCTGTAAAATGTATCCTAGTTTATTTAATGATCATAACTAGTGATTGGTTAGGTCAACATTACCCAAGAAGCATGCCAGTACGTAGAACAATATACCATGAGGCTTTAATTACATTCACCTTTATTCATTAGGGGGGCCATTTATTTTTTATAACACAAGACTTTTATATTTTCCCTCCTTCCTCCATTCCCTTCCTCCTCTTGATCTCATTAAGCAACACATTTATAAAAAGGATTTATGAAGGTAAATGATATAAGGGACAGCAGGTGAAGAAGCCCCCATTACCAAATAAAAATTACATCATCACATGATCCCTTTTTTACGAGCTTCTTTGCCTTTCTGCAAAGGATGTTGTAACTCAACATGAAATAAATTGGCTTGAATCAATCAAGACGACGCATGACGGTGTGTCAGTTGAGAACTGCTACTTCCTTTTATGCAGGACAGTCCTTATCATAGAGCTTAATCAAGAGCGGAAGCTCCTCCAAGAAGAAGACTGGTAAATAAGACCTGAATAAGTACTCAACTGTTTGAATTAATAACCACTTAATTGATAAGGTAGCCAGATACTTATCAAAAAGGAAATGGATGGACATATATACCGTTTGTGGGCATGGTGGGGAAATAATATGCTTAATTTATAGTTGTGGCGGCCAGGGAACTCCTAGAACCATGCCATCGACTTGCTGTCCTACAACGTAAATTTTTGTAACTTATCCGTCTGAAGGCGATAGTCAATCATCATCGTTCTTTTTCCTAACTCCCTCTATTTTTTCATATTTATTTATATTTGACTGTATATGGAGTTATTATCTTATTAATTCGAGTTATTTTAAAGTATAATATTATAAAAACAAATATACCTATATTTTATTCATTCTATTTTTTCAGTCATAGAAGCTTTATTCAAAATGAACCATCAATAAAGTGTGTTAAAAGTTACCAAATGGGTCAGATAAAATTACAAAACAAAAAACGTAAGCTCAAAGGAATAGTTTTGTTAAACTAAACATAAGTAGACATTATGGTTCAAATTTTGTAATTTATGTTATTGGCGGACAAGATAATTCCGTTTGTTGTGGTAGGGAGAATATGCTTAATTCATAGTTTGTAGCCAGGGAGGATCTTTCTTTGTCGTCGAAACTCGGTGAGTGTCCTAAATGATGAGGGGCTGTCACGGAGAGTTTTCCTCATAAAAAGTTACGACTTTTTTATCTTTATTGGTATTGACCATTCATTGAGAGTGGATCCAATCATAGACGAACCAGAGGAGCTCCCTCCCCCCCCCTTCTCCAAACAAACAACCAAATTCCGTGCCATCTGCGTTCTCTTCTTATGTAAGAATAATAATAATGAGAGAGTTTTTACGGGAAAATGTTCCTGTGTTTTTCCATCATGGCATTGCAAGTGGTTAGCCAATATACAATATTAAGGAGGAGCATTGCAAAGGGTGTGTGTGTGTATTAACTGAGATCGATAAAAGTGACTGAGAGAAGTGAGAGCTTCTTTCGACTAATTGGAAGCCCATGCGGGAGAAACTGGAGAATATTGAGGCTCAGGAGAATATTTGACTTCTTCTAGTTAGGATAAATGATAGTATACATTGATGATGGTATGCATTTTGTGTTATTTCCTAGTTTTTATTTATTTATCTGACTAATCACTTTTATGCATTTATAATAAGTTATATGTTGTCATTATTTAAAATACCAAACATCATGGATATAAAATTGTTTATTGGTAAAGCAAAAAGATCCTTACGGACTACTTTTTATATATTGTCCGATTGGTGTTCTAAAAAAATGTTTAAAACTTTACTAAAACTTTTTAAACTATTTTTGTGTTTGAAGTGATTACACTTTCAGGAGTTTTACTTGTTTCCGTAGATTGATATTTTTGAAAAACCGAAAAAACTTTTACTTTTATACAAACTTCTTTTTTATTATGAAAAAATTTATAATTTTCTAAAAAATACTAGTAAATAGTACGTTTAACTGTAGTTCATTTATACGTGAATAATTTTATAAGCAAAATGATAACAAAATGGATCTCTAAAGGGTATTTTGTAAAGAACTAAGGTTATTTGAATAATCTCCAGCCAATTTCCTGGACCAAAACCATTCAAGATACTTTAAGAAAAAAAAATGTATTTTTTAATTTTAAGACAATATATATTTATATATAATATATATATATATATATATATATATATATATATTTATATATATATATATAATATATATATATATATATATATATATATATATATATATATATATATATATATATATATGTATATATATATTTGCAGCTGGATTTATCAAGTAGACGCCCTTTGTAAATAGAGTTTTGCTATTATAACTTGAAGCTCAGTTGAAGTCGTTCTTTCAGTGCTCCAGAATTGCAAACTTAGATATATGTTATTCATGTATTATGTGAACTTGCCATTGAATCATTCAATTGATGTCACTGCATTGACGTCATTTCTGTGATTTGTTAACATCATATTTAATAAAAAGGGAAAAGAGAATATCATTTTATTACCATGAATTAATATATTATTGAAATACCCTCGTTTACGGGAGGAAAGATATCAAAAGCCGGTTTATAAAATTTATAGATTTTGAGTTCTTATAATGCTCATGGTTTGATGTTATTTTATTTAAAGTATATTTTAATATTTGTTAACAATGGATGCTAAACTTTTTTCTATACTGTTGAATAATTTATTTATTAACATCATCTTTAGAATATGACTTCATAATCTTATAACTGTGAAATAAATAAAAGATTAAGAATTACATTATAAAATATCTTCATAGGCTTGCAATTGTATTTCCGACCAATTGTGTCTTGATGGTTGTGCTGTTCAGTTATCACTCCGATTAAAGAAGCCAAAAAATACTTGCCATAAAAACTTATTCGTGCATTCAGGCTTTAATATGGCATTTCAAATTCAATATGCATATTTTATATCTACTTATAGACACATGTGTGCTCTTTTTAGTATTCTTTTTCTTAGCCTTGAAGCTTCTAAGGCTTTGTAAAACAATATCACTGAGTCCTTCACGAAGCAATGGACAAAAGGAAGTTCTTCTCATGCGGACTTAACTTTTGTTTCTTCTTTTATTATTGTGTAAGAAAAAGTGTCGATTTCAGTTTCCAAATATGTTTATATACAACACAAACACACACAATACTTCAGGCTTTGTTTTTATTAGAGTGTAATATAAGAAATGTGTAAAAATGTAGGTATATAACATATAAAGAAGTATGACAGCTCTTGCACACTTACAAAAACAATATTATTTTCTGTGGATAATTAGAATAATGATTTATTATGAGTTCTGATGAAAACAAATAGATATTCGATATTACCAAGGTTTAAGCAGTTGATTCATTCAATTAACATTGGAGCCGTCAAGGATTCCTAAGTTACATGGATTGAGGCCCCTAAGAAGCTACACTTTGTGTGTTTAAGGATAATATATAAATTGATGTTCTCATCTCGAAAGTGAAGAGATCCTCATTACAGACTACCAACTGATTATTATGATTCACTCGTTTTCTTTGAACCATGCAAGTTTGAAATAAAATATCCCCAAGTGTTATCCTTAAACGTATGCTTCTATAAATTTTTATATGTTGACCAAAAAACAGCTTTTTCTCGCCCTCAGGAGTGACTCCTGAGTGTGTTATTATATTTTTTACCCTAAAATAGGGTGTTTTTTTTGGATATATATATATATTGGCTGCATATTCAAGGAAGGATGCTGCTGAGTCTTTGTAAGGGAATCGACACTGACAAAGTGATATTATGCCCTTTGATAGAGTCCCTCCTCTCTGGGGAACTACCTCCCTAGAAACACACACTACTTATCTTGGCCAAGGGGTTGAGAACACGCAGCAAAACACAAAAATGAACATGAGGAAGAAAAAAGAAAAACCCCGCCATTGAGGCAAGCCCTCTTGATTAATGAGTCCTTCAGAAGCTTCGGGGATTCGAGAGGCAAAAAGGAGGATCCTGATGTTGTGAAAATGACCCAGTCAGGGGTTTGCGTAGCGTTGAAACAACAACAACAACCCGCAGCAGCAGCTCAGCGGCATAATGGTTCGGAACCCATCAAAAAAAATTACATGTCCACACCGTTTTTTAAACACATAAAAACCCTCCCCAAAAATTTGCTTTTTAATTGAAAGAAAAGAAAAAATCAACTCTCATTTATCATGGATTGATGAAATAATAAGAGGGCTGCCCGCAAAAATGATGATCATTGTTTACACCAGACATGGAATGCAGGAAGAGAAAACAAAAATATTGATTGCCATCAGAGTACTTAAAAAACACCTTCTCAAAAATAATAAATTAAATTGTGGTGTGTTTTGTGTGTGCAGAAAGAAGATCCCGACACATTAAAACAGGGCTTTTATACCCTTGTCCAAGAATCAGGTTACAGGGACTTATATAAGATCACACACACACACACACATGGCATATTATACCCCTTTTCTTTCTCTCCTACATTTCACAAAGTGTCTAACAACGGTGGGATGTAACCTGAGAGTCCGACTCATCTGATACCATTTTTTTCCCCTTTAATGATCAAGTTTATAGCTTTATTGGAGAGGTCCTCCTAGAGTGGTCGTGCTCACCCATTTGTATCGAAAAAGTACACTATAACAACGGAGAATTGTTTTATCATGCTTTTTTGTAAAGTATGTAGTTGTCTTTGTTACTCCTTCACTTTGAAAATTAAATTATTTTATTTTATGTG
>CP045891.1:7305669-7334876 GCA_013387185.1 Caligus rogercresseyi | reverse complement strand
TTATTATTTAGCCAGTATGAGGTTTTCCATATGAATGTCCTTCCAATCATATTTATTTTCACCTACACAAGTTAAATATTTAGCTTTTTAATAAGTTGTAATGCATTTAATATTATATTTTAATCCTTAATGCACTCATTAATATTTTATTTACTCCAATCCCCCTAGAGAATATTTGATTGTATGTCTTGTAATTTCAGAAAGCAATTAACGACTTTATCTGTTAAAAAAGTGACGACACAAAGTAGTCCATTAAGTCAGCCGAAAGGAATATCATGTTGTTTAATAGCATGTTGATAAATTATATTAAAACCCTAATTCTTTAAAGCTTATGCATTATAAATCTTTAATGTATTTAATAAGGGAATATATGCACTTCATATGTAGGTTTTTTTCGTTATCATATGCTGCTCTACATATGCATGCAGCTATCTCTTTCATGAGCAAAAAGGATCAAAGCCATATGCATCATGCATTCATCTCCCCCTCCTCTTTAAAACATTTCTCAAACAGGGATTAATAATAATTTATCTACTTAGTTTCTCCGAGTTTTATTTACTTTTCACAATGAGTTATGAAGCATTGATGAGGTGACGGTGGAGAGGGGCCATCGTGGGACCCATTAAATCATCCCATGTAAAGAGGATTTATTGTTTCTCAGAGTGGATTCAATGAAGGCGCATTATGGGAGAGAATGGGAAAGCAAAACAATAAAAGAATTTCACAATCCTTGTGGCTTAAGGAATTAGCAGAAAAGAGAAAGAGGAGAAAAAAAAGCATTATGATTATAACGTTTACCCGGGGGCTTGAAAACGGAAATGAGCTACGTGTGGTTTAATTAGAGTAAAGTAGATAATTGTGCATTGTGGAATAGTTGTTGATCTCTCTATGTATGTTTAACAAGGGTTATACTTTCATCCATTCTTTTTTTAGTCAGCCGATGATTATATAGATATGAATATATTCATACATACATCAATGGTTTGAACAAAAGGCTTCCGGTAGTGAGAGGTGGCCTTTAACCTATAAATCATTCAGCGTCCAGTCTCCTCTTTGTAGAAGAAGACTGCAATCAATAATCTTCCTAATTTATTCAACCATTTGACGTAGAATTCGATATTTTTTTTTAAATAAAAATATATGTAACAATCGTTTAAAAAAAGAACAGAGGGTTCTCTCTCTGTCCGATCCATCAAAGACAAAATGGGTGGAATTAAATGGATTAAGGAGTCTCCTGTCACCACACAGAGGCGACACGTTGCAGGGTATTTATACAAATGCATACACACACACACAGAGCAAGTTGTTTTGAAACCTAATCGGAGAGAAATTTGAGAGATTTGAAATCCTTTAAACTATGTGTGTTGTCTTATGAAATATATAATATTATATATATATATTTAACTAATCCCTCCCTTTCTATATGAAAAATATATTTTTTCAATAACAATAAAAATAATAATAATACTTGCTTGAAGGGACAACACCAGCTTGGGTTGAGGCGAAATCTGTTATTTGGAGCGTTAAATGTTTTTAAAAATATATATAAAAAGAAAATGTCAAAATGCAATTCTTGCGATCATCTTTTTTTTGGAGCTCTTGGTTATTTGTCTGCGGTTATTTGAGGGAATGAGGATCGCTCATCGTAGTAACCACAGGCATTCCTGAAGAGCAAACAGCTTGTGGAAGAGGACAACCATCAATTAAGGTCATGCCTATTTGGTTGCATTCCTCTTTGGAATATTATATTATCTACCTTCTGCATGGAACAGCTGCATGACTGACAATAAATGTATATTGTCAATAATATAATACACACACATATATATCCAGGACTTAATTCACATTTAATTGGATCAACAACAATGAATACATATGTTGTTACAGGGGTAGGAAAAAACACGAATCGGAAGAGTTTTCCCTTTATCAACTCCGGAAGAGGCTTTTAACTTTTTATATATAGACTCTAATTACAACCAACAAAGAGAGTTCCATTTTAGTTTAGTGTTGGTGCTACCTATGTAGGTATATATTGTCAGGGCCAATCATTCGGTTATTTTTGGACTTGGGGAAAAGGTTGGTGCTCTTAAAAATATGTGTAGAGGAGCAGTTGGGGGGCAATATGTATTATTTTTATCTTTGGATCGCTTGTGGATCTCTATACGCATAGTTTTGCCGAATTCCATTCCACTATATACAACAACAGTCCCTGGCATTTTATATCTTAAAAGGGCATCAGATTACATTTTTTTCTCTCTCTTTCCAGGTAATTAGGGACCTCTGCTGTGGATGCGGCCATTGCCAATATGCCAATCAGAACTACTTTTCCCTACTTTGACAGATGCATGATATATAACGATGAACAACGGAGGACAAACTATTTTTAAGGGATGGAAATTCCATATTTTTAATGCAAAACATTATTTTTAATAGCTGTTGATGCTTAACCCGGGATACCTTTTGGATCCTTTTATGTATATTCATCTGGTTTGACAATGTTGCATAAGTAATACATTCAAATGTTTTTAACTACTTGTTGTATTCCATATTTGTTGTAAAATCGACAAATAAAGACAACTTTAATGATCCTTGAACATAAACTTATATCCCCCACAATTCAGATGGTCAGAAAATCAATAAATATGCTTGCGAACAAACGTTTTCTCTCTACTTTCTTCTCAAATGGCAAAACAAAAGAACTTATGTTTAATCCATAATACAATGTACAAATAAACAGCATAAAAATGAATTGTTGGTCCATTATTGGGTTCTCATTTCATTCATTCTATTTTTAAAAAAATGCATCTCATAATCCATTTCAAAATATTACTAAAAATTTATAAATATATGTGCAATAGTATTTTTTTAAGTATATTGAAATAAATGTATACACTTTTTAAACTCGATAAAATATTTATCTTTGCTAGATAACTGAATTACTCAAATCGTCCTTCACGTCAATGAACATGATTTATAAATAAAGTATTAGAAAAATCAATGGAACCAATTTAAAATACGATATTTCCTTTACTCAATACGAACAATAACTTTTTATTTAAAAAATAGTTGGTTCAAGTCATTATTAGCTTTTACATATTTGATCTCTATATAAGCTTGTGTTTATTTAAAATTCTACTTGTTTTATTAATCTACTATGTGAAATCAAAGATCGGAGTTCTTTACAATAAATACCTTTTTTAAATATTGTTTAACAAAAACATATTGAATGGATTTTACAAAATACAACTTAAAATGATAAAATAAGGTTAAATAAATTAGACTATTTACATGTTATTAGTGTTTGTTATTTATTCTCGACCAGCATGGACTCAGGGTTCTTTTATTATATATATATTATTGATTAAAGGGATGAAGTGCAAATGTAAATAAAAGGATAAATAGATGTTTTTGTCTAAAATTTATACATTTTTATGCTGGTATTACGTATACTTATAAATGTTAATCGACTACATTTATATTATATATATATATATATATTGGTTAAGATGTTTATTTATTAGCTAAAATATATACAGTGTAAAAAAAGAATACACTAGAAAGTAGGAGATAAAAAACACAATCTTAAGACAGTACGTTAAAAACAAAACATAAATGAACGTTATAATTCAAAATTAAACCATAGATTAAGATAAAACCATAATATAAAATGACTTATTAAAAACTATTTCTTATTCAATATAAAACGTTGATGTCGTTGAATATATTCATGTCGTTGATATAAATATATTTTGGCTATAACTTTTTATATAAATTGCAGAAAAGGTACTTTTATTTTTATTAATATTTTACATATATTATTTATAAATTTTATCTATTTCAAAACATTATGATTTTAATAATCATCAGAGAGAAAATATTTTACTTTATGGCATAATGAGTTACGGTTCTTCATTTAGACGACATCAATCTCAAAATATGTATACATGTCCCTTCCTCGCCATATGGAAGGGACAAACCCCTAACGTACACATTCTGAGCGACATCTGGCAGTCAGTTCACCCATTTACAGGTGTGTGTGTGTGTGTCTGAGTGCCCCTCACGCAATCATTGTATTATTATTACAAGTCACACTTAAACTATTTCTGTTTTTATTGTGTGTGATTCGTGATACTCTGTCCACCACTTAGGGTCTGAGCATCATTCTGCATCGTCATCAGGGGTAACACAATAAGAGTTTCAAATCAGACCTACATACACCAAGGAATACTTGCTCCATAATTAATTGTGTCTCCATGACTCAGTCCTTTGAAAGGGTTTTACAAATTTTGAAATAAATCTTTTACAAATGTGTGTAATAAATAAAGGGTTGACCCCTTTTTGATTGCTCACATTGTAAGCAGATTGAATTGTGTTATTGTTATTTGAATTCCACAAGAGATGAGAAGTTTAAAAAAGAAAGTTTTCTTTATTGTTCAGGATCTCGGAGCCATAAATCCTATGACTCGGCCCTTTTGGGGGGGAGGGAAGCCTTATTTTGAGACCTTATGATTTTGAATTGTTATATATGAAATAACTTAATTAGAGAGAGGAAAAAAATAATGTCTATTGTGGGTTACTCGTCATGGAAAACTAAGAGATGCGCGTGGCATTTTTTAAAAAAGAAATGTCCCTTTTTTTCTTCTTAGGATATTTTTTATTTCATTGTGTTAAATAATATAAAGGACTACGTATAGAATCTTGTGCAATACTGATATAATGAAATTAGTATGAAAAGTAGAGTTCTTAGGTTAGGCAATTAATAATACAATTTTTTCCATTATATAATATCTAAGTTATTTTGGTAAATTGTCTAATATTTTGAATATATAGATTGATTTATCCGCTTTGCATACAAAATTATGTTGATGATGGATTACTTTTCATTCAAACAAAGAAAAGTATTAATTACAGTGTATTTGAAGTCCTTAACATGAGGATGCCTAACGAATATGTTACGATTATCCTATAAAACCAATCACTGTGTTTTTTATTTTAGCATGTGTTAATACTATGTTATGGGAAATCGATAAAAGTCACTATTGTTGGGATACTTTATAATGTATAAAAACATTTTTAAGCAGTTTATAAAAACAAGATATAGAATTACATTGTGGATCATTTTTACTTTTTAAAGAAATTTATATAAATGACCGTGCACTTTATTTGTTTAAGAAATATCTGGGCTGATTTTAGAAAGTTAATGGATACCATCTACAGGCAATTTCAGGTTTGGTTTCAGAATCCTCATTTGAAAGAACAAGTAGCGGGCGGGTCTGGACATCGCGAAGGTGGTTAATCATTATTTTTTCTTGTTGAAGCTTTAATTAAAATTCAAACCCTATTCAACTAGGGAATATATGTAGTTAATGTTTTAATATACATGTCAACTTGATAACTCATTTCAGATACACACTTAAATATCTTAACAAAAAAAACCGCCCTATTTGGAGCAGAAGCTCAAAGTACTAGGTCAATAATTCCTTGCCTTCTCATTAAATCATCTTATAACGGAAGTTATGTTAAAATATACTTTTTCGTCACATTCATTATTACCTGCTTGGCATCAGATAATTTGCCCCATAATAAGCTTCAGAGTAGTTTTCTCTCTCTCTCTAATGAACGAAATGGAGAAGATATGAAAAACATAGCTTATCCGGAAATGGAAATATGAGTCAATTCTGCATTTTTTCCTCTTTTCTCATCCCTCTGAAACGTGAGAGGACCCTCGTCACTGATCATCTTTTCTTTTGTGAAAAAGGCACTCTCATAATAATAATAATAATAATAATACAAATCATTTTTCAGTTATACCAAGTATTTGAGAACATTGTAGTTGCATCATTAGCGGGAACATTACCGTCTGGCAAACGTAGAAGCTCCTCACACGTGTCTCTCTCTTCCTTTTCATCCCTCTCTGGACCTTTGCCAATGGATAAAGAAAAACATTTGTCAAATTATCACCTGAGTCGCCTTCCTAATTAGTTTATTGGATGAATAGCCCCCCATCTCACCTTGAGATGGATTCCCTTAACGAACTTATATAAAAATCCCTCCTTGTTCCCTAGCCAGAATTCCTATCCTCTTTTTAAAATATTATGTACTTAGGTATCTAACGGATAAGCCTTCTAAACGCAACACAATTAAGGCAATGAATCTCCAACGGCGTTCTTTGCAAAAAAAAATAGTATGCTAATTAGATTCGAAAATAAGTTAAAACAAAAAACAAGTTACAGTAGGTAGTTTTCAAGATTTAATAATGAAAACACAACACTTACAAACAAATATTTAGAGCTACGTTGACCACCCTTACCTTAAAATAGTTCCTTTAAAGCAGGGAAATTAAGCTAATATTATAAGAAGACAAGTGAATAGTAAAAAAAAACTTCAGCAAAAGTCTGGAACATATTAGTATCTAAGTTGAAAAGCTAAGTTCATAGAATGTAGTTTGGTTGGATGTCATTATCATGTGGGATGACTTTATGAATACAATTGGTCGGATAAAGCCAATGTCATCAAGACTAGAAAGTATTTGCTGGAAACAATAGAAGCGTCGTATGCATATTTTAAATCTCTAAATGCTTGAATGGTTTTTTTTAATATTTCAGTTCTCAAAAATCCAAAAAAAAAATGCGTAAATAGACGTTATATTCTTTAAAAAATTACTTCGGAGAAGAACGACAACAATTATGACAACGACTATAAATAATTAAACAAGGAACTTTAAAATGGGACAAGATTTTTAAATGTATGAGCCAATGTTACTTCAATATACTCTTTTTTTAATATCTTTTGTTACTGCGTTTCTTTTAATCTGTTGTAATTTAACGTGTTTTTATTCTAATGATTGTTTTTTAACTGTTGTTTGACTTATGTTTAGAGTTTTAATTGTAAACTATAATGTTTATTTATGTATTTTTATATATAACTTCTCTAAGCAAATAAAGTCTTTAAAATAAATAAAAATGGGACAATACATAAAGAATGGTTCTAAATTATGTTATTAAATACATTTCTTTTAAATTTTCAGAGTCCAACGTAAATTTTTTATATAAGATAGGAAACTTCATGGGAATTATTAATGGCATGGCTTTAGGTTTCCTGTGTGGTTTCATTCGACTGCTTTAAAGTAATAATAATAATAATTTGGGGCGATCTATTATAGGAAAATATCTTCTTATTGAAAGTAAAATATATAAGAAGAAAGTTAATATAAAAGAAGGATATTTCAACTTTTATATAACATAAGATAAGTAATTTACCAATATAATGATTTAATAACAATATAAAATTAAATAACGTAGTAATCATTTTTATTGTATATTTTTTATCAAGAAAATATATAAGAAATATAATAATAGTAATAATAAACGTGTAATTGAATACAAGTTCTAAAAAAGCTCATATATATTATCTACTAAAAATATCAAAGTATGCGTTAAAATAGGTTTCTTGTAGGTCATAATGCCTACAAAAATAAATAAAGAACACATCAACTTACATGTATGTATAACTGGTTAGATCTACAGACCAGTAAGCAAATAGTTGTTCGATAACTTATCATAAAAAGATTTGAGAAAGACGTTAAATCCTCTCACCCGACGATTCGTTTTGGCGTATCTCAAGAGGATTTGTTAAAGTTCGTTAAAAAGTGTGTGAACCCAAAATATTTTTTTTATATGAAAAAAATAATGTTAATTTAAAAATAGTATTAAATTTAGACATCGACTTTCAGTATTTACCTCTAAATATTATATAATCAAGAAGTGAATTTCAAGTATGGATGGACTTAATGACCTCCTTCCTGCCATCATAGGCACTCGAGGATCTGTGGAGGATGTAAAAAAAGTGTGCAGAAAGCTCCTTCAGGATGACGTCAAACGGGTGATTGCCCTCCTATTGTCTAAGGCAGTGCCTTCATCCTAGGGGCAGGCCGTCCCGACTGCCTAATCCTAACAGTTCCGCCACTGATACCTCCTTCTAGTTCTTTATCAATGGGAAGAATCTGGAATTCTTGGGTCTTTGTACAATGGACGATGCAATAGGTGTTTAGAATGCATCAGTGGAACATAGACTGAATTTTAGGGAGTCAAATATAATAGCGGGCAAGGTTCTTTTTTATCCAGCATAATTTTTTATATAATGTTATTCTATGTACACACTAATAATATATGTTATAATAAATATATATTTAGTAATAAGTTTTTAGGTATTGACATATCATTATGTTCATAGTTCTTTACGAGATGTTTTTTTATACATCAAAGTAACTTTTATTGATTGATTAAACTTATAATAGTGTTATGAATAAGTAAAAGCCGTACAAAATTGAATATATAAGTACATAGACCCAGCACTTGTCTTTCGAGATTGCATAATGAGAACACAAGAAGCAGGTGGAAAGTCATCCCGGAAATGATGCCTGATTGGTGCTGATTTGTATGATTAAATGCCCTAACTGCAGTAATAATATATGCTGATATTTCCCTGAGAATCCTTTTATTTATTGAAAAAAAGTTATCTGATCAAATAGTCAGTAGTCATTCTGCATGAGAAGGAGGAATTGAATATTGCAGTTGTTGTTTTTCCGGAATATTCTCATTTATTGCTGCTGATCAGTAAGCGATAAAAAAGCGACTTTATGTGGCCCATCGACGAAAAAACAATAAGTTAAATGGATCTTTTTATGATGAAGTTGAATCTACCTTGACGGAATCGTTTTGTGGCTCCATATTTCGGTTAATAAAATATACAATTCCAATAAGCAGAAATTAAATGGTATATGACTGAAAAATAAATATATATTTATATAATCATGAAAATTTGAAATCATTTCCATCAAAACCTAATTACCGAATTTTAAATGGGATCTTTTGGCTTTCTGTAGGATGTCGTTTATTTAAAATAAAGCCTCTATTTCGTGTGACAACGTCAACCAATATTTTTATTATTAGAAACAACTGTTATGGTATATTTTCATATAGTATAATTGAAAAAACAAGATATTCTTCTATCTCACAAATACATACTTATGAACGTGGTATATGAACAACTTATATATATATTTTTTTATTAACACCCATGGACCAAATGAAAAATGTTTCCTATTCTTCCAAGCCATCATAAATGTCTGTAAAAATGACTTGTATCCTTTGTTGATAATTGGTGATATGAATGTGGATCTTTATAGATCAAATTCCCTCTATCCCAACCTGAAAATGTTGTCGAAGCTAATAGTGCTTTTGGACTTACACGATCTAGTTGGAATCTTTAGCCCGGAAGACAAGGTATCGTGGAGATGTGGAAACAAGTCTTCACGCATCGACCTTGCACTAGCTTCTTCTTCTATTCGAGCTATAACTAGTAAAGCATGCTATCGGCCTCATCCTTCTTCTGACCACAAAATAATTGAGGTTGATTTTATCCATGACAAACCTAAAACCGTTTTAAAGTTCCAAAATGGATGGGACTTGATGAATTTTTTTCAAAAAGCTTAAGACACTCTTTTTACAATATTTTAATAGTTCTTTTAAACCGACGAAATTGGCATAATTTTTATCTCATGTAGTTAAATCTACAACTTTGCTCTTTAGTCGCAAAAAAAGAAAGAAGGAAGCCGCATTTCAAACAAATCTAGACGACATTTTAAATCACGCACCCCTTTTTACTCGATCCATTGCGGCAGACGCTACGAATCTATTTCGCATAGCTGAAATAGCCGAATCAGATTTTAAGCGCAGGATTGAGAGAGAAAATGACGCATCCAAGAGATTGAAAAATTTATTCACCAAAAATTATTCAACATCCGTAAAAAAAAAATCATCATTCAAGGAAAAGCCATAACAGACTCTCGTGCGATTCTAAAGCTCTTTCATCAGCGATTTCAAGGATTAGTTGGCGGGGAAAGAGCACACTTTCCAAAGCCAAAAGCGGGGAAACATATTATTTTTACCAAATATGCAATTTCGCAATACATAAGAAAATATTTTAAGGACGGAAAAGCTACAGGACCGGATGGTATTGGTGGTTTGGTTTTTAAAAAGTGTATAGACGAGATTGCCCCATACCTGGTAGAATTAGGGAAGTCCATGGAAACCCAGGGCAAACTTCCTAAATCGATTACTAAGGGACGAATCACTTTAATCCCTAAGAAGGGTGCAGCAACGGATTTAAATAATTGGCGTCCTATAACCGTATTGAACGAAAGTTATAGAATTTTAGCTGGAGTGCTAGCAACCAAAGTGGAACCTATTTTAAACGCAAAACTGGGAGTGGAACAGAAAGGATTTCTGAAGGGGAGAAAAATTTATGATATTTCTCGAAATATTGAAACCGCTATGGAGTTGCTCAATAAGAAAAAGACTTACGGAGCTATCATAGCTGTAGATTTCAAAAAAGCTTTTGATACCATTAAGCACGGTCATATTTTTAGAAGCATTAAAAAAGTTTTACCTAAAGAATATTTTAATCCAATAAGAGCTCTTCTTTATAACGGCTCATCAACTATATCTATGGGAGTCCTAGAAAGTGACCCTATTATTTTAAAAAGGAGTTGCCGTCAAGGATGCCCTATGTCACCTCTTTTATTTGTTGGGAGCACTATTGATCTTAGCAACAATATCTCTAAGAAGTATAGAGGTTTTGGAGTAGATTTTGGACCCAAAAAACATATTGTAGATTTGTACGCCGACGACGTTACACTTATGTTAGAGGCAAAATCAGAAAAACAGCTGGTCAAGCGGATTGAAGTTATACTCAACTTCCTTAAGAAATATGAAAAGAGGTCTGGTCTGAGAATAAACAACAAAAAAACGGTGATTCTTCCCATTGGTGTCTGGAATCCAGGACAAAATAAAGTAATTGCAGGATGCTCAGTAGAGGGAAAAGTGGAAATTCTAGGAATTTCTTGGACTTCCCAGGGAGCTTCGGAATGCAATTGGTTGAATATGCAAAAACATGTGGTACACAACATTCAACGTTGGAGAAAATTCAGTCTCCAAAAAAGAATTGACTTATACAACTATTCCATTGTTCCTTATGTCCTGTACAAAGCATCATCTCTTCCGTGGCTTGCAGAAAAAGCAATCTCTCAAGAAAGCTCATTGCTAAATGAGCTGTTTCATAAGAGTTATCTGCCCTCTTTGAAGAGACCAAGGTCTCATATCGGAGGAGGGCTATCACTGCTTTATAAAATAATTCCTAAAATCTTTCAGAAAGTGGTAGTGGATTTATCCGTTAATCCGAACCAGGAGTGGCGAGCTGTGTTTTCTTCAAGTTCAGCATACTTTTTACTCATGTTTGGGACGGATGCTACGAACGAAAAATTAATGGAATTTTCCTCTATAATAGCATCCATTCAAAGAATAATTTGGAAAGGCACGCCGCTTTTTTCATCCTCATTTACCATTGACATAGTTCGACAAAACATTAACAAGCCGTTTTATTTCAAAAACCTCCCAGGGCCAAAAGAACTAGAATGGAAGGCTTTATCAGAAGAAATTTTGTCTGTTCACGATTTAGACAGGGAGCCTCTGTTTAAGTGTGGAAAATTCTTCTTTCCATTAAATAGAGCAGCAAGGAATCATCTTCCACCGATACCTTGGCACTTAAGGATGTCCTTTTCACAAAACACAAAAGAGGAAGCCGAGAAATTGTGCGATATATATATAAGAGAGCTAGGCCTCCAAGCGTCGTGGAAGAAACGAATTATGAGTTCTATCTCCAAAACGATAGATGAAAAATTTACCTCCCAACTTCAAATTTCTACTAAATGTTTATTTTTTAATAAGCCATGTAAAGACTGTGGACAACTATTTAATTCAGTGGTCCATGCGTTTGCCAACTGTCCTGCACTCCTCTTCATAAGGGAATTTGTCAGGGTCAACGTTAAAGGAGTGGAAAAAAGAATTGTCACGGCCATAATTCTATTCGGATTAAGTTCGAATCCCATAAAGGCTCCTGCGAAAACACGAGCTATGGAGCTAATTTTATCGAGTATTTGCAGCTATTTGGCGGAGAAATTAACTCTTGACAGAGTAATTGTTATTGGAGACATTCGGGCCATCATGATCTCGACGGCAGCGCGATACCTGGCCTTTAGTGTGAAGATCCCTACAATCAATACCATTCCGTGGAAATATGTGGGGGATCTGGTAAGATATTATCCGTCTTGCTCCGCTGGACATCTCCAATTTCTGCAACGGATTATGAGGCAATACAGAAAATTTGTTAAAAGACAAACAAAATAATATATTCAATCTTTAGCATTTTATTTATTATTTGCACCTTTGTTTATTATATTTTTATGTTTGATTACAATATTGTTTCCTAAATGTTTTTAATTATTAATTTTTGTATACAGTGCAGCTAGATTTTAGATTAGAGATTTAATTTTAAACTAAAATGTTATTTATATATTTTTTTATATGTAATATCTCAAATCAATAAAGTCTCTTTAAAAAAAAACTTATATTGATCAATTGAATATGACTTGCGTCTCTTTTTACTTACAAACCATATATTTATTTATGTACATATAAGTCGTCTCATAATATTTGATACTGGTCTGCTGGCATAAGTGTAATAAATCACCCTTGGACACTCGAAGCCCCCTTTCTGTACTCATAAATTTATAATTTATTCTGGAGCTTCAATGACTTACTAATGTACACATAAAAAAAATAATAATAACACAGGATAAAGACTTCATTGGAAGTCTCCCTCAAAATGAAAGAGATCCTTTCCTAGCATTATTGTAAGTAATAATTATTAATAATAGACCTTATGCCATTAATCGCGTAGCGTGAATAATGAAAAGGAACGCTTCATTTGTCCCTAATTAGTGTGCTGAGACTCGGAACATCTGAGCTCCCTCCCCCCCCCAAAAAAAAAGATTGTATAAAGTGGATCTCTCTCTCTCTCTGATGAGCTGGTTGACAGTTTTCCTCCTCAACCACTACTTGGAGGGAGGACCATGCAGAACCAATCTTGATGGATGGTTGTGTGTCTAGCTTACTTGCTCCTTAGTCTAACTTCAAAAAGAATGATTTGCAAAAAACGCAGCTTTGAATCTTCTTTTGCAATCAGTACATGATTATACGATAATTAATGAAGGACTTCTTCCTTTGATCCTCTCCTGATAAAAGTCGTGGATAAAAAAAGTGATTCCATTTGGCTGGCTGTCAAATCTGCTGAGAGCATCGTTTCACCATGACTTGCAAAGGGAATCTCAGGGTTAATTCATAAACAAGGCTTTCAAATGAATCAGAGTTGAGGCTTAATTAGCATGATGTGTTCTCGGGGAGGGGCCGTTAAATGAAGCAAGTATAGAGAAATAAGTAAGTGGAATGAAGATTTCATGTTATTTGTTAGCCGTGAAAGATGATGATTAAGTTCACTTAAAAAAATCACTGAAAGGCTTGCAGGAATAACGTCGGTTTTGATGGTTAAAAAAGTTGAATAATGTATTTTTCTGAACATTAAGGGCAGTTATTCAGTTCCATTGAGCCTTATAGAAAACAAATATTGCATTGATTGATGCAGATTATATGTATTTTAATTAAGATTTGGAGTATATATTATATATTATGTGCCTTTACAATTGTGTACATAACAGCAAAATAACCATTTTGAATGGTTTTTAACTATTTAGACCTTAAGACTTCTTTTAGTATTTAATAGCCGTTAAAATGTTTTTATCTTTGAAGTCTTTACTCTAATCACCAAAAAACTTTAATACAAAAAAACGTTGTTAATAAGTTCAGCTATTATATTTAATTGATATATATTATTAAAGATCAAGTAAATATGTTTCAAATAAATATATTTATGCCTTAATTATCTAAATATTAATAATAACTTCTGACACACTTCTACCTATATATTTACTCATTATTTGAATTCCTAAACTATAAATAAAATAAATAATATGAACGAACTCAAATATTCGTTGATGCCATATTAGTTATACTCTCATACAAAGAAAAAGTCATATGTAAGTAAGTTACATCAATCAGCCAAGTTAAGGAAAGTTCTAACCTTAACGCTCATTCTGCTAGAATGCTATAGGTTTTTAAAACATCTCAGTATCGGCAGATACCAAAACAACAAAAAGAAACAACATATTCAAATACATTATCCTACGAATAACATGAGTAGCCTTTTAGCATACAATTATCTGCAGCAGAGAGAATAAATCATCGTTCATTTCGAACGATCAAACATATGTACATTATTTAAAATACATGTCACACGACAATATGTTAGTCTGGCACTATTGAAAGCCATTAGTAATAGTACTACTGCCATTGATAGCTCATCTTATAAAAAGGCGCCCTGATATTAAAATACAATAAATTTTAATATTCTGACAAGAGAAAAGAGAACATAACTCATTTTAGGGAATGCTCACTCTCTAATAGTCTGTCCTAAAATGATAAATGTACTTCTTCGACAACACGGGGAAAATCCTTCTATCTCAAGTGCATTCGCATCTCCCAACAACACCTGTCAATGAATGAGCAGAAGAAATGGGGGAAAATGAAAGAGGAAAACACGGAACAAGTTACGCACATATATGATATATATATATATATACAACCCAACATCACACCCTGAAAAAGTCTCTCTTTTTTATCCATTAGACAAAGGGAAAAAGTGACTTGGGCTCTATATAAACATTCAGCTGAATGGTGAACGCATTGAATATAATAATAATATTATTATTATTGAATGAAAGCATTCATTCTATTTGAGCTCATGTTTTTGTTATGATTTCATTATTGAGACGTATGGTTGTAATTGTACATACACACACACACACATTGATGAGTGGGTGAACCAACGGTTTTTCGCGAGAAAAAATTAGCTTTAAATATTGATTTCTCTCTTGATGATGTCCATTGTATGTAGTTATGCGTTTTGGTTGCCATATTGACCGGTAATGAAACTGTCCGTTAGTAAAAATTATATGCTCTATGAGAAAAGGAAAACACATTTATTATTATGTTATTTTTAATTTTAAAGAATAAGTGCTTATAAAAAATGCTGTCCATATGGCGTAGATTAATCTTTTGCATGGCTTGTCAGACGCTCTTACCCCTTTACTCAAGAGAGTGGAGCTAAAAATAAATTTATCTACAGCATGAGTTGTCGATGCTTTATAATTAACGGCAATATTGCTTGGCCCTTATATATATATATATTGAACGCCTACTTAAAAACATTGTGAGCTATGTTTGAGCAATTAATGTGTCTGGCGGCTGTCCGGACTCGCTCCCCCCCCCCCTTTCGATGGGACCAATAACTTATAATACATATATATTTTATATTTGGCCTCTGATAGGGCGCAAGGAAACTTGTATATGTGTATAAATATATATTTTATGGGATTCTTGATTGCGAAAAAATCAATGAGGCAGAGGAAGGAAATAACTTAGAGCAAGAACAACAACAACAAAAATTATTATTGGCACGAGCTTCAACGTTTTATGACAAATAGACAGATTTGGGCATTGATTGCTTTTTTCTGATGGAATGTAGATACAAAAAGTTATTTTTGATGAACCAAGATGAATGACTTCAACAACGAAAAATACAACATCGAAATATGCATTGAAATGCAAATACTGCAGCAAGTAGAAGAAGATATATTTCTTTGCCCCCCCCCCCCCTAAGTCCATGGGACAGTGACTGAAGTAATACCCTTGGGGCAAAGCCAAGTTGACATGTATTCATGTATCTACTTCTTCTTCTATATATGTACATATATATATATGTAATTCGATATATGTATATACATTCAAATATTGGCCCAATAAAGCAATGCCCCCCTGTCACAACAACTCTATATAAAAAGACTGTTAAACTCAACTCACTTGCTTCATTTAACACACATTGATCAAATCCGAATGGGGTTTTTTATGACAGGGGTTTGGACCTGCGTCGTAGAAATATATACATATGTATGTATATTTGAACTTATTGGAAGAACACAGACTTTCTTGCATATATTTTATGATACGTCTATATGAATGGGATATACATATATCCAATGTATCAATATCACGGATGCTAAATAAATTTCAAAAAGAGAGACTTGAAAATATATATTTAGATTCGTAAAAATGTTGGATCAAATAAAAATAAACTTGTAAGAAAAATATTCTCTTTTGAGTCCATAATTGTGTAGCTTTGTATTGATAAAAGAACATTATGTACTATCAAACTAATCAAACATTGACTTGCTTAAAAACAAAGAGCAGAAACGATAATATTATTCTACTAGGATATTGGAAACTTGAGTTCTGTCAAAGGCATATCTTAACAAATCAACAGGAATTATGAGGTTGTCTTTATAAGTCAACAGACATAATCAAATATATGATTATGTAATGCAATTTATACATATTTAAGTGTAATGCAGTTTGATCCTAGGTTCGATAGACTAATTTGAATGCTATAATGCTTATTTATATCCTGTTGGATGCAATTCTATCGAACCATATAGGAAAAAATGCAGTTTTTGCATATAAAGTACTCAAATAATTATTCGTAAAATATATTATCCTAGTTAATTTAGAATAGTATATGTAGCTTAGAACTTTAAAATGTATTTTATTATTGGTTGCACTTCTTTTAAAATTATTTTGGATTAAAAAAAATAGTTTTTTAATTCTATATTTATTCTATCAATGATTTTTATTATCCTTTTTGAAGTATTCACGCCACAATTGACGAAATTTATCTTCTGATATTAAAATTTATTTGATCTTGAACAGAAGGAGCAGTTCAAATAAAAAGTAATATAATACTCACTCGAATGCATTTCTATTACCTCAACTTTTTAATATACATTTTCTATAATCAATTAGAGCCAGAAATCTGAATAAATATATTATATACTTTAAGTGCTTAAGACTTCTTTTTGCACACACACCAAAAAACTTGTGTAATATATACATAATTTATTTCTTCTTGTTTGAAATCAATTACTTTTTTAATTTAATTTATCTACCTTTATATTGCCAAATCAAATACACTATATTTATTCTTAATTTTGCTCTTAAACTATTATAGAACACAAATAGTTCATTATACTAATTTATATAGCTACATCAGTTCTGTAATTTAAGTTAAACAAATTGTAGAGACACTGAAAGGTGTTAAAAATGGGACTTGTAACCAAGGAAACTTATAGTGAGTATATTTAAAATATTATAATAACCCAGTAAGACCCACACATGTAAAATTTCAATATATTGCATATAAAAAATCGGTTGGAGAGCGGATGATGACCAAGAAAAATGAATGTCAAGTCGAAAATGATTTTAAAGCTTAAGAAAATAGACCCAGATAACATTATGCATGAGGTTTTGGATGGAAAAAATAAAGTACTTTTGACCTTTTTTGATTTGTATATATATATATATATATATATATATATATATATATATATATATATATATATTATAGTTGAAAAAACCGTAAAAAATAATCATTTAACTAGAAGCACTCAGAGAATGCAAACCTCCGCCGATCCCCACCAAATGAATCACTTGGTCTTTTTGTCACTTCCAACCCTCTACGCACTGTCCTTTTATTTACACTCTAGAGGTACATGGAAAGAAAAAGAAACTGACGTCATCAAAGAGGAGAGCAAGCACAGCGACATCTATTGGCAGAGTAGGCTAACTTGAAATATTTATTAGTATTTAGCTCATTTTGCATCTTAAAGAAGCACTCAGATATACCAAATTTAATCACTTGTTCCTTTTGGCATTTCAAACAACTCCACAAAGTTTCATCCGAATCCGTTCCGTACTTTTTGAGTTATCCTGCTGACAAACAAACAAACAACCAACAACAAAACCAACAAACCAACGCCAGTGAAAACAATACCTCGTTCGGCGGAGGTAATAAAGGTACACTGACCATAACCCGCCATGTTCTTCCTATATGGTTAAGGACTATGTAGCTTAGGATGATATGATGGACGAATTTTGTCAAGGCGGAAATTTTTATAATAATGAAGTAATAATTCCCGAAAACCTGAAGTAAATAGAGTTTCAGCTATATCAATTCATAGAACTTTGACTGCGTGTTTCAATTGAGTTCCAAGATTTAAATATACAAACTGTTAGAATCTTATATATTTTTCATCTATTTTAGCTTGAAAAAATCTCCTAAAAAATGCCTAAATAAATTTTATTCAAAAATTAAGAGTTCAGAGACAAATGAAAGAAAGTAACAAGACAATAACACAAGTTTAACTGAAATATAAAGACAAAAATCATGTTTTATTCCACAGTTCATAAAAAAATATACAAGCACAAAAACATCAAATATGAACACACACTAAAATACAATAAAATCATATTTTAAAAGCGATTCTTACCTAGAAATGTTATTTATAATTTTACAATCTTGTGTAAAAAATACGATCAATATCTTTACTTCTTCTACATCAAGTGTCCAGGCATTATTGTAAAGAGATGGAATCTTCAAGGAACAATAACACAGAAAATTTGGTTCAAATATAGCATGGCAGTTTTACGAAGTCACAAAAAAGGTTGGGCGAATAAAAATAATTCTGGAAATAATAAATTTACTACCACTAAAATACATCCTGAGTCCTCATAATTATTCACTAACAATTTCGTCAAGATTTAATGTATCGTTTGGAGGAATCAAGGCCACAAACAAACGAACGAAGGGGATTCTTATTTTGTTAGTGTATAAATATAGTTGTTATCAGTGGATTAAGTAGTTTTGCCGACAATCATACAAATAATAATATTTATCAAGCAACCATCCATAATTTAACTAGATCTAGCAAACAACAGTATGAAAGCTCCAAACTTCTCATAATGGATTTCCCACTACATAGGTACACCTTAACCCCAATAAATAATCATCCCTACGACTAACTGCTCCCCAATACCCTGGATCCTCAAGGAAGTCTGTTTTCAATATTTTATCAAAAAAAAAAACATTTAATGTGAAATATGACGCATTATTATTGGATGCTTATAGATATATAATAAATAGATTTGTATTTAGGCATAAGGGGATGAGCTATCCGCTTTCTCTACAAGCCACCAGGCGGGTACCTACATTATTATTTGTTGTTGATATATGATATGTTGAAAGGGGGAGGGTGCTTTGACATAAATAGATAAGTAGGTCGAGGACGACATCATGAGCCTCCTGTGAGTGTGAGGCAGAATGTTTGCTTTAATAATAAGAGCAGGAAATCCTTTCACTTTTCTCATAGCTTCGAAATGAAATAATATTCAATATTCCACATATTTTAAAGTCATATTTATTAAAAATTACTATTTGTCATTTTTAATTCCGCGGGGTCTCTTATATGACATGTGGAATAAATAATAAGGATCAATGATAAAGTTTTAATTCAACAAAACCTTTCATATATTACAGGGAAATTGTTAGTAATAAATGTCTCCCTAATGTACACAACATTTCTTTTTTACATAACTTATAAACAAAATTGGCAAATTTATGTAAAAAATAATTTATTGATCAAAAATATTAACTAATTTAACCCGCAAGATATATTTTAGTTATACTATTTGTCATTTTTTATAGTAAATCAAGCAGAAGGTAAAAAGTTTTATGAATAAGGAAAACGTTTTATTAACTCAAACTCTACCCACAGTAAATGAAAGGTTTTGTTGATTTGAGTATTGTCATGGATTCTTTTTATTGGTCACTGGTGTAGGAACAAAAATACAAATAAATTACTGCTCCCAGCAGAAGAAAAGGAATGATGAAAAGATTTGTAGAGTTACTATATTTTTGTTTCATATTTTAAAAAATGCCAAATGTACTTGATTTTTGTCATCAGAAACCACATAAATAAAGTTACACAATAGTTAATATAACATTAACTTTTATTCTTAAATTGATATTTAAGGGTCACTCACAGGCACTGCAATTCTTTATGATGTGAAAATATGTTGCAGCTTAACAATTGTGGGCCATACAGGTATAGGTTAATTTGGAGAGTGTCTTAGTTATGTCTAATAAGGTTTTCTATCATTGATAGGCTGCCATCCATAAACTGAATGGAAAGGTGGGAAAAGAGGTTTATTGGAATTTTATATAAACAATAATAAAACACTTGACACACTTTTACTCTTTAAGGTATCGATTTTTTATAAGTATGTCGTCCATGCTTCAGGTTGAAGAAGAGAGAAATATACCTCTTCAAGCTCTATAATCTTTTATTTTTACTCATGTGTATGAACATTAAAAACTACATAGGTACATGAATTCCATCCTCCGAGTCACGACTGTAATAGTAAAAAAATGAGTTATTATTTATTGTTTAAGTAGCTGGAACTGAGCACGATACGAATACGGAGATATAAGCAAGATAAGCAATATATCTCATGAAATAAGGAGCTTTTTTCTTCTTTTCTGAGGAAATAAACATCGTTGCCTAAATAAATGTTTCATCATGCTTCATCCTTTATAATCTTATCCCCGGATATATTAATCATGAATTAAGGAGGCCTGAGTCTTCTTCACACAGGCACATAAACCCATAAATCTTACTCTGACCTCTGACATTATGAAATCGTTACGCTTATTATGTTGTAACTACTTTCATAAAAAATATTATAATAAGAACGATTTGCAAATTTCGTGTAATCATAATATGAATATATCTTTTTTTCTTGACTATATTTAAAAAACTACCCTAAATATATCATAATATTTGCTACATTTTAAATAAGTGGTAATGATATATAATTTATTGCAAGAGAGAGTAGAGCGGAGTTGCAATATTTTAATATTGTTATATTCAAATTTAATGATGAGTGGATTTAACGTTCTATATTTCTTAATACCACATATATTCTTTAATATATATATATTTCTTATCATATATCATAATAAAATCGCTTGAAACTTAGTTTTTTATGTTGCCAGGTTACTGATTATTAAATTATTTTTATGAGAAGAAGTTCTCAAGCCAAAAATACTTTATATCAAATTCTTATATCTATTATATTAGAATAGGAATAATATATGATACGGAATATATATATATATGAATAATTTAATTTATTTACCTTTTTTTATCACACAATATGGTTTGCCAAGATTTGTATTTGCAGTGAATCAGATTTTCACGTACATAGCCAAAGATTTTCTGTAGAATGGCCTTATTGGCTCTTAAGATGCAATACTTTCATGTTACAATTATTGTCATATTTGACTTGCTTGCGTAAGGTTGACAATAGTTTGAGTTTTATTCCATACTAAATAGGGGAGTTATCACACTATTCCCAAAGGTATGAATCTTCATTCGTTTAATGAGGATGATTATTCTTATGTTCTAAAAATTCCAAAATAATTGTGCTAAATAAACGTAAGTAAACATTTTAGAATAAAATTATTACTTCGGAGAAGAATGATAACAATTATAAAGCTATATATTATAAATATCTTGTTACAAATTCATAACAACTAAAATATATGTATTTTATTTATGATAAGTTTATATGCAACAAAATATAGTTCACATGTGTCAACCAGGAAACGACCGTGTACCCGGCCCGGGTCCCGGCTGTTTTTTGAACGTCCCATCCCGGTGTCTAAAAACAACCGGGCCGATTTTAATATATTCCTTCTTTCGTCATTCTGAAAGTCAGGACGTTTTTTAGAAAATAATTGTTAATATTTTAACAAAATATTTAAAAATTATTTTCTAAAAAACGTCATCACTTTAATTTCGAAATAATTTTTAAATATCCAAAAAAATATTTTATAAATAAAAACGTCGTTACTTTCAGAATGACGAAGGAACGAATATATTAAATTCCCGGCCGGCTTGAAAAATGTAAGTCCCGGGCCGGGTGAAAAACATGTCCCGGTCGTTTCCTGGTTTCAACCATCATCTCCAATAAACTAAAGTGATAAAGAAATGTACCAAATGCAAATACAAATTGGCACACTCTACATATAAATATAATTGATCCCAATTGTTTCCTTTGAGTGTCCTTTAGAACAACGCTTTCAACACCCTCCAAACAATGCCCTCAAAACACGGAAAAAGAATCGTGCATCTTATTAAAAGCAAATGCATTAAAAAACTGGGCCTATCGAGCCCCTTATATTAAATTGTATCTTAATTATCAAAAAAAACTTTAATGACTCTATTCGATTAGGGTTATTGTATTTAAATATGACTATTTAATTAAATATTTGGGCTTAAAATGGATCCCAGAACTAAAGTCAAAACAAATTGAATTCACATATTGAATCAAAAGGCGTTACAACTATAAAACTATATCTATCACGTAATAATGATATCTAAGAAAAAAACATGCACAATTAAAATATAACTTAACAACAAAAAATATATATTTAACGTATAAAAAGCTCATAGAAGTAAAATAAATGTTATATTAAAATCGCTGAAGTTTTCTTTTCTGATTCCTTGGAAACCTTTATATGGTCTTAATAGGCGTCTCAGAAACCGTGGCTCAACATTGAGCCGTTTTGGGTTGAAGAATAGAGTGACTCCAGCGTAGTTTCAAGTCGTTCCCAAAAGATTTGGATTTTTAAATATTTTTTTATATCTTCGTTATTCTTATGTTTTATTTACAATGCATATTCTCTTTTCTAAATTATGATATATATATATGTATATATATTTATTTATATATATAAATATATATATATAGCAAACGTCATTTGTATGTATTCAACAAACTTTTTGCACATAAAAAAAGTTTTTTGTTCAGTCTGTGCGCATGACTCTAATTATTTACTCAACATATAAATTATATGTGTCTAAAGACACGTTTTATTTTTATTTTATAAGATATCAAGTTTTTTTAAATATATATATATATTTCCCCCTTTTCATATTATTGGGCTGCTTTGAGGTGTTTGGTTGTCTGTATATATAACCGCTTAGAGGAGGAGGGCAGGTGCCTGTCCAGGCGAAGTGAGTGATGAATAAAAAAACCCTCATATAAACATTGTCGTATTATTATAGTATTACAATTAAGGGGTAAGAGTAGTAGTAGTAGTATTTTTATCCTCGTAATTAATGCCCCTTGGATCAAAGGATCAAGACACATATTATTCTCGTTATGCAAATCAGTGAACTTGCACATATACACACAATATATATTATTACACAAAAGATTGGAGAACGACTCATTTCACACTCAAAGGGGTCGTTTATTATTATTATTATTATTCCTAGGGGGTGAGTCCGATGAAGTGGAAAATGATGGGTAGACTATGTGGTAAGAAGGAAGAAAAACAAGAATAATAATTGGATATTTAACCCAATCCTCCTTGTCCCAGAGATTAAGACTCTAAATGCTCCCCACCCAAAAAGAACGAATAGTTCCGTATCCCAACACACAAAAGCATTCCCGATAAACATCAGTTTACAAGCAAACAAAACCAAATGTTTTTCCCTTGTTTTTAACCCATTCTTAGGGACACCATAAATATTTGAGTCAATAATCCTTGTAATGATTATATTGCTGTCACAGATGAGGATGGGCTCTCGTGGAGGTGGTAGTGATGGAGGGAATGCAGTCAAAGGTATTCAAGGTATCTTGTGAATAACATCTTGAACCGTTTTTTGTCAAAATATTTACCATTGTTTTCACAGAACAAGAATAAAAAGAAGGGGGAAGAAAGGATCAGTTGTTTTTACACATATCATTACATGAGAACGGCATGTTTTTACTGTCTGTGTGTGCGTAAAGAGGTGTTTCCTCACTTTGTTCGTTACATAGAGTTAAGTAGTTCGCATGATGTCCTGTTTTGACCTCAGCTCAGCATGAAAGTTCAGCTATTGAGTGAGTTTAATTTAATTTATTTTTGTTGTCGTAAGCATGCATATTGGAGGGGAGCGAAAAACTGAGGATAAGTTGATGAATATAATTTAAGCTGTTGGAATATTCCAAAAGGATAAAATTAAATATCAATACATTTATTGATAATTGCCAGTAGCCTCTTGACGAATATTAGGAATAAAATTCCTGTAGCAAACGTTCAGTAATTTCTTAGTTGCGTGTTATGCTTTGTGTTTTCAAATATACTAAAGTATGCCTTGTCAGTGTCTGCAATCACCATATAAGAATACTGTTTTATTTCAGTTCTATACTTTGAGCATAACTTATGAGCACTCAGATACTCTTTTATTCTCTTTTTTCAGAGAGAATATATGGAAAAACATCTCCATTGAATACTATTATATACATTGAATGCTACAACCATTGATATTACGTAGGAACATGTCATGAAATATGATCAGATGGACAGCCATCATTCTCCGCAATGTTTTATTCCTCCATTGACCAGGGCTTGTGACGTCGTGTCGTCTTCGTTCATTTGACATTAAACTACAATGCGATCCTACATAAAAGTCGGTATGAATCTTATTTTATGGGGCATTTTGAGGGGACATGATGCTTGTAGGAGAGTCCTTCTCATAGGTGGTGGTGACATCTGTCAATTTGATGAGGGGAAAGCCATAACGTCATAAACATTGATTCCCTTTACACTATAAGTCCCTAATACAATGGTGAAATGGGATGAGTGGGTGGAACGTTTCTTTATTTGGGCTTTATAGACTTCTGCAAACCCCCACTATTGAACAAGTGGATGATGACCACTAGTGGGTATCATCAGTTCTTGGATTGGATAAATGAATCAGACATCCCTTTCCCCACATTTTGATAATCAAGGTTTCGTTATGAAGTAAAAACTTTTTGGTAATCATTATTTATAGAGAAAAGTGTAAGAGTTTAAAAATAAATACATTTTTCTTTGTATGAAACCCTCGTACTGCTGTCATTTTCTTGAGTATGCAGTATGCGAAACGCAAAGTTTCTACGCGCCACCACATTTTTGAGTAATAACGCTTTTATGAATACAATCTTCACCATCAATTATATTTATCTAAGATGATTTCTTTCCCCAAATACAACACTTTTACCGGGCTTAAACACATTTGAAATCTTAAGCCTTCCTATGATGCCACTAATGGCCACGTCAAAGAAAAAACATACCGAATAAGAGAGCATCAAATTATGAAATTCAGTTTTGCGTACAACCCCACAGCATATCTTTATATGGGCGAATCGTGACAACGGATACAATGGAGAGGAAAAAAAGACTAAAAAGAAGGGAAATGAATTTGTATCATTGGTTTAGATCTCTTTATAATGAAGTGGATTATGAAAAAGTGTAAGAGTGTGAGCAGCATAAAAATATGAATCAATGATGATGATATACAAAGAAGAAAAACAAAGTAATATAAATTAATTTATGTGAAAATGCATTATGGTTTTGCCTTAAGATATCTATTCTTCAATCATTTTATATCTATGGTTAGAGAATGCTTTATGATAATAATAATAATAATTGCTGGGGAAACTCATTAATATCTTATAAGTTGTATTGCAGATGTGGAAACTGGAGGATGTTGGCATATATCTTGCCAGGTTCGATGGATTTTTAATGAAACTAATGGCGCAAAGCTATGTTGTATGTATGCTTAATGTAAAAACGGCTTCTATGGAAGAAAAATAACACATGCATACATATATCTATATATTGTGGTTGTAAAGGCGTAGGAAATATGACTGGATTTTCACATCACATTGTTGGTGAAAATAGGATAAGAGCTTGATAGGTCATCTATATAATAATGTTAAAAGGACATCCGCTCAACAGCAAGAAAATAATATGAAGTTAAATCAACAAAGTAGATAAGGTTACTCAATTGAAGCAATAATTTTTATCCATCCATGTCCTGAGAATAAAGATAGTATGTTGGTTTCTTCAAATTAAGAGTTAGAGTAATATCTCAAGATGAAATACTATAAAACTAGAGGCATATATACACTCAGAGGTGCAAACCTCCGCCGTCACGGGGTCCTTATGAACCTTCCGAGGCGGATTTTCACGACTGGGGCGGCGAGAGGGACAGGGGAGGGTTCCCCTCGACGGAAACTCCGAGAGGAAGACGCTCCCCCGGCACCCGATTTTACAGCACAGCGACATCTATTGCAGAGTAGGCTAACTTGAAATATTTATTAGTATTTAGCTCGTTTTGCATCTTAATTCTGCACTCAGAGATGCCAAAATTTAATCACTTGTTGTTTTTTTTGGCATTTCTAACAACTCCACAAAGTTTCATCCGAATCCGTTCCGCACTTTTTGAGTTATCTTGCTGACAAACAAACAACAAAAACGCCAGTGAAACAATACCTCCTTCGGCGAGGTAACAATGGAGGCAAACTACTAATATAGTTATGAGATACTGAATTTGAAAGAATAATAAAATCGAGGCACTTACATAAGCCCCTCAGATAAACTTATTTTAATTCTCCATAAAAGTCATTTACGGACATTAAAGCTTATGTATATAAACATATATCATCATACAGTGGAGTAAAAAAGTATGACTCTTGTTAACATATTTTTTAAACAAAATCTCATCTGGGCATTTATGTAAGCAAAGGATAGTGAATGTTACAGTTCAAATGTACTGAGCAAGTGACCGTTTTATAAAATGACAGGAAATTTTATTTGTTTTTAACTAATTATTTTTGAAATTGCGTTAAACTAGATGACAGGAACTGTTCAACATCTGATGTATTGCCTCGTTTGGGGTCAGAATTAATTAGCAGGAGACTTAGATGCGGCGGCGGCTCCCATATTATGCCCTTAGGTCTCGACCTCCATAATGATGATAAAAGTATGCAAGCTCCCCTAATCAAGAACAACAATAGAACACATACATAATACATAAGGAATGGCAAACTCGCCCACTTAACATGGCTCATACATTACCGCAATAATCCACGAGTTAAAAGTCAGGTTTGACAATGAACACTTAACCCACTCGGCATCTTCCAGTACGAACATACATATAAGGAATGCAGAAATGAGGATCTATGTTTTAATTCTCTTTTTTTACACACACGAATACACGAAGGAAGAGGGGCATCAAGTATGGTTGCCTGTGGCTGATGTTGCATGGATGCAAAGAAACAACCAACCACTGGCCTCACCCCGGACGAAGACTCTATTTATAATCCTGTCCAAGAACCACCGTTAGACATATAACCAAAACAAGTTTTGTGATGCCTTCTTTTGAGACCAAAATTTGAAACGTCAATGCTAAAGTCCAGTAGAAGAATAAATACTGTGGTGAACCTATAAATGTATAAATCATAATATTAAATGGCTTCGTGATTCATTAGCTTATATATTTAAGTAACGCATACTCTTGTGTCCATAGGGTACTAGATCGATGGCTGCTAATTTATATCTATTATGATTTGGAAATAATGCATTAAATATGAATAATAAAATAAATATATACTAAAAAAAAAAGATTCAATATTGTGAAGCGACCCAGGACTTTACTTTTGTCTAAACTGTCTCAAGGTTCTGCACAAAATTTGATGCTACTCTCTTTACCTACAGATTGTGAAGACGAATTCCACAATCTCGTCTGTCAATCATTATATTCATTCATAACCAGATATTCAAAACATATTAACAAGATGTCATGTATTGAATCGATTAACATATACCTTATCTCTCTTGATATAATAAAGTTTGAAATTTTGTTACTACATTTGGTGTGTTTGTTTTTTGTGTGCAAAATTAGTAAGACTAAAACAGTTAAACTACTGCAAAATAAACCAGCAAGAAGTTAGTTTACAAAAGCATTTTATTCTTAAGGTGACTGGAGTTAAGTGACGTTTGTCTCCATCATTTTTATTTGTATGGGTATATCGTAGATATGACTCATCTGATCAAAAAATATCCTTTGGCAAGCAATATTTGAATGGTAAACCTAAAACATATAAATAACTCAATTATTATATCCTCAAAAAAGAGATATCTCAGGCGTGACCAATCTATCCATAGTAAACCTTTCAACTTTAATTAGCACTTAAGACATGAAAATGACTGAATTGATCTGAAAATAATCCTTACTCTCAGTGGGTTTAGAACTTAGTACATGATATTATTTATTCGGTGGTGGGGTATCGTTATATATAAAGTGATTGTATGAGATATCTGAATTACAATTACAGGGCCAAATGAAAGTACTTTCAAGAATCTGTTATCAATTCTGCCATATAAGGATGATCATCTAAAAAGTAAGGTTTCCTTTAGCTGGGGTTTCAACGAATGCATAGAATCATTATTTTTTACTATTCTCAGAACTGAAGTTTGTAGGAAAATATATACAGGTACCTGTAGGCGTCAGCAAAAATATACAACTTATATGGATATATGTTTCACATGTTTACAGATTGGAGGTTAATTCATGTAAGAGAAATCCAAATACACGATCGCTTTCAATCTACTCCTGTCAATCGACTGGAAATCAAACAATCGGTAGTAGTATTGGTAGTATTCTTGATATTAAAAATATCGTATAGTTAGCGTAAGTATATATATATATACATTATTTATATATAGATTTGTATTTTAGTGTATTTTGTATTACACCGTATTGATTGTTACAAATATTGAATAAATTACTTGACCAAAAAAAGTATTATAGCCGGTAGTACCGGTATTCCCATTTCTGTTCATTGCTAATATAGTTTATCAAGATATATCTCTTAAGTTTCAACAAACCCTTCAGCAAATCTTTGGTATTATTTTTGAACATATATAAACACTCTCTAAAGAGAAGAAATATTGGTATATACTAACATTCAAAAACTCATTTTTCTTTCATCTATTTTCTATGTATCCTTTTTCCATTTATCTATTTCCTTCAAAGGGATATATGTAACTACATAATCAATATATACCCCCCTCCCCCTCTCTCCCCCCTTTAAGAGTGCAACATTAACTTTGAAAAGATGGGTACTCAATTTCAAGTTTTTTCCTCTTTCTTCTTTCTTTGAATGAATGTACACGAACGAAACTGTATGCATTTCTTTGAGGATAATAATACTTTTTATAGACATAGGGAGCTCTACTACATAGTTTATAGATGTAATCATGCATCTTTGCCTTATACAAAAATGCACGAAGGCTATTATTCGGGCATAACTATGCATGTATCCTGAAGATATTCTGATAACAGTTTATTATGTTTTTTTTCGCATAATCAGATATCAAGTTTGATGATCAGATTATAAAATAAATAATATTGTTTTGTATGT
>CP045891.1:7272515-7305569 GCA_013387185.1 Caligus rogercresseyi | reverse complement strand
AAGTAAAAAGAGACGCAAGTCATATTCAATTGATCAATAAGTTTTTTTTAAAAAGACTTTATTGATTTGAGATATTACATATAAAAATTTATATAAATAAACATTTTAGTTTAAAATTAAATCTCTAATCTAAAATCTAGCTGCACTGTATACAAAAATTAATAATTAAAAAACATTTAGGAAACAATATTGTAATCAAACATAAAAATATAATAAACAAAGGTGCAAATAATAAATAAAATGCTAAAGATTGAATATATTATTTTTTGTCTTTTAACAATTTTCTGTATTGCCTCATAATCCGTTGCAGAAATTGGAGATGTCCAGCGGAGCAAGACGGATAATATCTTACCAGATCCCCCACATATTTCCACGGAATGGTATTGATTGTAGGGATCTTCACACTAAAGGCCAGGTATCGCGCTGCCGTCGAGATCATGATGGCCCGAATGTCTCCAATAACAATTACTCTGTCAAGAGTTAATTTCTCCGCCAAATAGCTGCGAATACTCGATAAAATTAGCTCCATAGCTCGTGTTTTCGCAGGAGCCTTTATGGGATTCGAACTTAATCCGAATAGAATTATGGCCGTGACAATTCTTTTTTCCACTCCTTTAACGTTGACCCTGACAAATTCCCTTATGAAGAGGAGTGCAGGACAGTTGGCAAACGCATGGACCACTGAATTAAATAGTTGTCCACAGTCTTTACATGGCTTATTAAAAAATAAACATTTAGTAGAAATTTGAAGTTGGGAGGTAAATCTTTTTCATCTATCGTTTTGGAGATAGAACTCATAATTCGTTTCTTCCACGACGCTTGGAGGCCTAGCTCTCTTATATATATATCGCACAATTTCTCGGCTTCCTCTTTTGTGTTTTGTGAAAAGGACATCCTTAAGTGCCAAGGTATCGGTGGAAGATGATTCCTTGCTGCTCTATTTAATGGAAAGAAGAATTTTCCACACTTAAACAGAGGCTCCCTGTCTAAATCGTGAACAGACAAAATTTCTTCTGATAAAGCCTTCCATTCTAGTTCTTTTGGCCCTGGGAGGTTTTTGAAATAAAACGGCTTGTTAATGTTTTGTCGAACTATGTCAATGGTAAATGAGGATGAAAAAAGCGGCGTGCCTTTCCAAATTATTCTTTGAATGGATGCTATTATAGAGGAAAATTCCATTAATTTTTCGTTCGTAGCATCCGTCCCAAACATGAGTAAAAAGTATGCTGAACTTGAAGAAAACACAGCTCGCCACTCCTGGTTCGGATTAACGGATAAATCCACAACCACTTTCTGAAAGATTTTAGGAATTATTTTATAAAGCAGTGATAGCCCTCCTCCGATATGAGACCTCGGTCTCTTCAAAGAGGGCAGATAACTCTTATGAAACAGCTCATTTAGCCATGAGCTTTCTTGAGAGATTGCTTTTTCTGCAAGCCACGGAAGAGATGATGCTTTGTACAGGACATAAGGAACAATGGAATAGTTGTATAAGTCAATTCTTTTTTGGAGACTGAATTTTCTCCAACGTTGAATGTTGTGTACCACATGTTTTTGCATATTCAACCAATTGCATTCCGAAGCTCCCTGGGAAGTCCAAGAAATTCCTAGAATTTCCACTTTTCCCTCTACTGAGCATCCTGCAATTACTTTATTTTGTCCTGGATTCCAGACACCAATGGGAAGAATCACCGTTTTTTTGTTGTTTATTCTCAGACCAGACCTCTTTTCATATTTCTTAATGAAGTTGAGTATAACTTCAATCCGCTTGACCAGCTGTTTTTCTGATTTTGCCTCTAACATAAGTGTAACGTCGTCGGCGTACAAATCTATAATATGTTTTTTGGGTCCAAAATCTACTCCAAAACCTCTATACTTCTTAGAGATATTGTTGCTAAGATCAATAGTGCTCCAACAAATAAAAGAGGTGACATAGGGCATCCTTGACGGCAACTCCTTTTTAAAATAATAGGGTCACTTTCTAGGACTCCCATAGATATAGTTGATGAGCCGTTATAAAGAAGAGCTCTTATTGGATTAAAATATTCTTTAGGTAAAACTTTTTTAATGCTTCTAAAAATATGACCGTGCTTAATGGTATCAAAAGCTTTTTTGAAATCTACAGCTATGATAGCTCCGTAAGTCTTTTTCTTATTGAGCAACTCCATAGCGGTTTCAATATTTCGAGAAATATCATAAATTTTCTCCCCTTCAGAAATCCTTTCTGTTCCACTCCCAGTTTTGCGTTTAAAATAGGTTCCACTTTGGTTGCTAGCACTCCAGCTAAAATTCTATAACTTTCGTTCAATACGGTTATAGGACGCCAATTATTTAAATCCGTTGCTGCACCCTTCTTAGGGATTAAAGTGATTCGTCCCTTAGTAATCGATTTAGGAAGTTTGCCCTGGGTTTCCATGGACTTCCCTAATTCTACCAGGTATGGGGCAATCTCTTCTATACACTTTTTAAAAACCAAACCACCAATACCATCCGGTCCTGTAGCTTTTCCGTCCTTAAAATATTTTCTTATGTATTGCGAAATTGCATATTTGGTAAAAATAATATGTTTCCCCGCTTTTGGCTTTGGAAAGTGTGCTCTTTCCCCGCCAACCAATCCTTGAAATCGCTGATGAAAGAGCTTTAGAATCGCACGAGAGTCTGTTATGGCTTTTCCTTGAATGATGATTTTTTTTATACGGATGTTGAATAATTTTTGGTGAATAAATTTTTCAATCTCTTGGATGCGTCATTTTCTCTCTCAATCCTGCGCTTAAAATCTGATTCGGCTATTTCAGCTATGCGAAATAGATTCGTAGCGTCTGCCGCAATGGATCGAGTAAAAAGGGTGCGTGATTTAAAATGTCGTCTAGATTTGTTTGAAATGCGGCTTCCTTTTTCTTTTTTTGCGACTAAAGAGCAAAGTTGTAGATTTAACTACATGAGATAAAAATATGCCAATTTCGTCGGTTTAAAAGAACTATTAAAATATTGTAAAAAGAGTGTCTTAAGCTTTTTGAAAAAAAATTTCATCAAGTCCCATCCATTTTGGAACTTTAAAACGGGTTTTAGGTTTGTCATGGATAAAATCAACCTCAATTATTTTGTGGTCAGAAGAAGGATGAGGCCGATAGCATGCTTTACTAGTTATAGCTCGAATAGAAGAAGAAGCTAGTGCAAGGTCGATGCGTGAAGACTTGTTTCCCACATCTCCACGATACCTTGTCTTCCGGGCTAAAGATTCCAACTAGATCGTGTAAGTCCAAAAGCACTATTAGCTTCGACAACATTTTCAGGTTGGGATAGAGGGAATTTGATCTATAAAGATCCACATTCATATCACCAATTATCAACAAAGGATACAAGTCATTTTTACAGACATTTATGATGGCTTGGAAGAATAGGAAACATTTTTCATTTGGTCCATAGGTGTTAATAAAAAAAATAATATAATTTGTTGTTCATATACCACGTTCATAAGTATGTATTTGTGAGATAGAAGAATATCTTGTTTTTTCAATTATACTATATGAAAATATACCATAACAGTTTGTTTCTAATAATAAAAATATTGGTTGACGTTGTCACACGAAATAGAGGCTTTATTTTAAATAAACGACATCCTACAGAAAGCCAAAAGATCCCATTTAAAATTTCGGTAATTAGGTTTTGATAGAAATGATTTCAAATTTTCATGATTATATAAATATATATTTATTTTTCAGTCATATACCATTTATTTCTGCTTATTGGAATTGTATATTTTATTAACCGAAATATGGAGCCACAAAACGATTCCGTCAAGGTAGATTCAACTTCATCATAAAAAGATCCATTTAAACTTATGTTTTTTTTCGTCGATGGCCACATAAAGTCGCTTTTTTATCGCTTACTGATCAGCAGCAATAAATGAGAATATTCCGGAAAAACAACAACTGCAATATTCAATTCCTCCTTCTCATGCAGAATGACTACTGACTATTTGATCAGATAACTTTTTTTCAATAAATAAAGGATTCTCAGGGAAATATCCAATATAATATTACTGCAGTTAGGGCATTTAATCATACAAATCAGCACCAATCAGGCATCATTTCCGGGATGACTTTCCACCTGCTTCTTGTGTTCTCATTATGCAATCTCGAAAGACAAGTGCTGGGTCTATGTACTTATATATTCAATTTTGTACGGCTTTTACGTATTCATAACACTATTATAAGTTTAATCAATCAATAAAAGTTACTTTGATGTATAAAAAAAACATCTCGTAAAGAACTATGAACATAATGATATGTTAATACCTAAAACTTATTACTAAATATATCATTTATTATAACATATATTATTAGTGTGTACATAGAATAACATTATATAAAAAATATGCTGGATAAAAAAAACCTTGCCCGCTATTATATTTGACTCCTAAAATTCAGTCTATGTTCCACTGATGCATTCTAAACACCTATTGCATCGTCCATTGTACAAAGACCCAAGAATTCCAGATTCTTCCCATTGATAAAGAACTAGAAGGAGGTATCAGTGGCGGAACTGTTAGGATTAGGCAGTCGGACGGCCTGCCCCTAGGATGAAGGCACTGCCTTAGACAATAGGAGGGCAATCACCCGTTTGACGTCATCCTGAAGGAGCTTTCTGCACACTTTTTTTACATCCTCCACAGATCCTCGAGTGCCTATGATGGCAGAAGGAGGTCATTAAGTCCATCCATACTTGAAATTCACTTCTTGATTATATAATATTTAGAGGTAAATACTGAAAGTCGATGTCTAAATTTAATACTATTTTTAAATTAACATTATTTTTTTCATATAAAAAAATATTTTGGGTTCACACACTTTTTACGAACTTTAACAAATCCTCTTGAGATACGCCAAAACGAATCGTCGGGTGAGAGGATTTAACGTCTTTCTCAAATCTTTTTATGATAAGTTATCGAACAACTATTTGCTTACTGGTCTGTAGATCTAACCAGTTATACATACATGTAAGTTGATGTGTTCTTTATTTATTTTGTAGGCATTATGACCTACAAGAAACCTATTTTAACGCATACTTTGATATTTTTAGTAGATAATATATATGAGCTTTTTTAGAACTTGTATTCAATTACACGTTTATTATTACTATTATTATATTTCTTATATATTTTCTTGATAAAAAATATACAATAAAAATGATTACTACGTTATTTAATTTTATATTGTTATTAAATCATTATATTGGTAAATTACTTATCTTATGTTATATAAAAGTTGAAATATCCTTCTTTTATATTAACTTTCTTCTTATATATTTTACTTTCAATAAGAAGATATTTTCCTATAATAGATCGCCCCAAATTATTATTATTATTACTTTAAAGCAGTCGAATGAAACCACACAGGAAACCTAAAGCCATGCCATTAATAATTCCCATGAAGTTTCCTATCTTATATAAAAAATTTACGTTGGACTCTGAAAATTTAAAAGAAATGTATTTAATAACATAATTTAGAACCATTCTTTATGTATTGTCCCATTTTTTATTTATTTTAAAGACTTTATTTGCTTAGAGAAGTTATATATAAAAATACATAAATAAACATTATAGTTTACAATTAAAACTCTAAACATAAGTCAAACAACAGTTAAAAAACAATCATTAGAATAAAAAACACGTTAAATTACAACAGATTAAAAGAAACGCAGTAACAAAAGATATTAAAAAAGAGTATATTGAAGTAACATTGGCTCATACATTTAAAAATCTTGTCCCATTTTAAAGTTCCTTGTTTAATTATTTATAGTCGTTGTCATAATTGTTGTCGTTCTTCTCCGAAGTAATTTTTTTAAAGAATATAACGTCTATTTACGCATTTTTTTTTGGATTTTTGAGAACTGAAATATTAAAAAAAACCATTCAAGCATTTAGAGATTTAAAATATGCATACGACGCTTCTATTGTTTCCAGCAAATACTTTCTAGTCTTGATGACATTGGCTTTATCCGACCAATTGTATTCATAAAGTCATCCCACATGATAATGACATCCAACCAAACTACATTCTATGAACTTAGCTTTTCAACTTAGATACTAATATGTTCCAGACTTTTGCTGAAGTTTTTTTTACTATTCACTTGTCTTCTTATAATATTAGCTTAATTTCCCTGCTTTAAAGGAACTATTTTAAGGTAAGGGTGGTCAACGTAGCTCTAAATATTTGTTTGTAAGTGTTGTGTTTTCATTATTAAATCTTGAAAACTACCTACTGTAACTTGTTTTTTGTTTTAACTTATTTTCGAATCTAATTAGCATACTATTTTTTTTTTTGCAAAGAACGCCGTTGGAGATTCATTGCCTTAATTGTGTTGCGTTTAGAAGGCTTATCCGTTAGATACCTAAGTACATAATATTTTAAAAAGAGGATAGGAATTCTGGCTAGGGAACAAGGAGGGATTTTTATATAAGTTCGTTAAGGGAATCCATCTCAAGGTGAGATGGGGGGCTATTCATCCAATAAACTAATTAGGAAGGCGACTCAGGTGATAATTTGACAAATGTTTTTCTTTATCCATTGGCAAAGGTCCAGAGAGGGATGAAAAGGAAGAGAGAGACACGTGTGAGGAGCTTCTACGTTTGCCAGACGGTAATGTTCCCGCTAATGATGCAACTACAATGTTCTCAAATACTTGGTATAACTGAAAAATGATTTGTATTATTATTATTATTAATGGAGAGTGCCTTTTTCACAAAAGAAAAGATGATCAGTGACGAGGGTCCTCTCACGTTTCAGAGGGATGAGAAAAGAGGAAAAAAATGCAGAATTGACTCATATTTCCATTTCCGGATAAGCTATGTTTTTCATATCTTCTCCATTTCGTTCATTAGAGAGAGAGAGAAAACTACTCTGCAGCTTATTATGGGGCAAATTATCTGATGCCAAGCAGGTAATAATGAATGTGACGAAAAAGTATATTTTAACATAACTTCCGTTATAAGATGATTTAATGAGAAGGCAAGGAATTATTGACCTAGTACTTTGAGCTTCTGCTCCAAATAGGGCGGTTTTTTTTGTTAAGATATTTAAGTGTGTATCTGAAATGAGTTATCAAGTTGACATATGTATATTAAAACATTAACTACATATATTCCCTAGTTGAATAGGGTTTGAATTTTAATTAAAGCTTCAACAAGAAAAAATAATGATTAACACATTCATCGATGTCCAGACCCGACGGGTAAGATGAATTGGAGCCCCCGCCCGCTACTTGTTCTTTCAATGAGGATTCTGAAACCAAACCTGAAAATGCCTGTAGATGGTATCCATTAACTTTCTAAAATCAGCCCAGATATTTCTTAAACAAATAAAGTGCACGGTCATTTTATATAAATTTCTTTAAAAAGTAAAAATGATCCACAATGTAATTCTATATCTTGTTTTTATAAAACTGCTTAAAAATGTTTTTATACATTATAAAGTATCCCAACAATAGTGACTTTATCGATTCCCATAACATAGTATTAACACATGCTAAAATAAAAAATACAGTGATTGGTTTTATAGGATAATCGTAACATATTCGTTAGGCATCCTCATGTTAAGGACTTCAAATACACTGTAATTAATACTTTTTCTTTGTTTGAATGAAAAGTAATCCATCATCAACATAATTTTGTATGCAAAGCGGATAAATCAATCTATATATTCAAATATTAGACAATTTACCAAAAATAACTTAGATATTATATAATGAAAAAATTGTATTATTAATTGCCTAACCTAAGAACTCTACTTTTCATACTAATTTCATTATATCAGTATTGCACAAGATTCTATACGTAGTCCTTTATATTATTTAACACAATGAAATAAAAAATATCCTAAGAAGAAAAAAAGGGACATTTCTTTTTTAAAAAATGCCACGCGCATCTCTTAGTTTTCCATGACGAGTAACCCACAATAGACAGTATTTTTTTTCCTCTCTCTAATTAAGTTATTTCATATATAACAATTCAAAATCATAAGGCTCTCAAAATAAGGCTTCCCTCCCCCCCAAAAGGGCCGAGTCATAGGATTTATGGCTCCGAGATCCTGAACAATAAAGAAAACTTTCTTTTTTAAACTTCTCATCTCTTGTGGAATTCAAATAACAATAACACAATTCAATCTGCTTACAATGTGAGCAATCAAAAAGGGGTCAACCCTTTATTTATTACACACATTTGTAAAAGATTTATTTCAAAATTTGTAAAACCCTTTCAAAGGACTGAGTCATGGAGACACAATTAATTATGGAGCAAGTATTCCTTGGTGTATGTAGGTCTGATTTGAAACTCTTATTGTGTTACCCCTGATGACGATGCAGAATGATGCTCAGACCCTAAGTGGTGGACAGAGTATCACGAATCACACACAATAAAAACAGAAATAGTTTAAGTGTGACTTGTAATAATAATACAATGATTGCGTGAGGGGCACTCAGACACACACACACACACCTGTAAATGGGTGAACTGACTGCCAGATGTCGCTCAGAATGTGTACGTTAGGGGTTTGTCCCTTCCATATGGCGAGGAAGGACATGTATACATATTTTGAGATTGATGTCGTCTAAATGAAGAACCGTAACTCATTATGCCATAAAGTAAAATATTTTCTCTCTGATGATTATTAAAATCATAATGTTTTGAAATAGATAAAATTTATAAATAATATATGTAAAATATTAATAAAAATAAAAGTACCTTTTCTGCAATTTATATAAAAAGTTATAGCCAAAATATATTTATATCAACGACATGAATATATTCAACGACATCAACGTTTTATATTGAATAAGAAATATTTTTAATAAGTCATTTTATATTATGGTTTTATCTTAATCTATGGTTTAATTTTGAATTATAACGTTCATTTATGTTTTGTTTTTAACGTACTGTCTTAAGATTGTGTTTTTTATCTCCTACTTTCTAGTGTATTCTTACTTTTTACACTGTATATATTTTAGCTAATAAATAAACATCTTAACCAAATATATATATATATATATAATGTAGTCGATTAACATTTATAAGTATACGTAATACCAGCATAAAAATGTATAAATTTTAGACAAAAACATCTATTTATCCTTTTATTTACATTTGCACTTCATCCCTTTAATCAATAATATATATATATAATAAAAGAACCCTGAGTCCATGCTGGTCGAGAATAAAATAAAAAACACTAATAACATGTAAATAGTCTAATTTAACCTTAATTTTATCATTTTAAGTTGTATTTTGTAAAATCCATTCAATATGTTTTTGTTAAACAATATTTAAAAAAGGTATTTATTGTAAAGAACTCCGATCTTTTATTTCACATAGTAGATTAATAAAACAAGTAGAGTTTTAAATAAACACAAGCTTATTTAGAGATCAAATATGTAAAAGCTAATAATGACTTGAACCAACTATTTTTTAAATAAAAAGTTATTGTTCGTATTGAGTAAAGGAAATATCGTATTTTAAATTGGTTCCATTGATTTTTCTAATACTTTATTTATAAATCATGTTCATTGACGTGAAGGACGATTTGAGTAATTCAGTTATCTAGCAAAGATAAATATTTTATCGAGTTTAAAAAGTGTATACATTTATTTCAATATACTTAAAAAAATACTATTGCACATATATTTATAAATTTTTAGTAATATTTTGAAATGGATTATGAGATGCATTTTTTTAAAATAGAATGAATGAAATGAGAACCCAATAATGGACCAACAATTCATTTTTATGCTGTTTATTTGTACATTGTATTATGGATTAAACATAAGTTCTTTTGTTTTGCCATTTGAGAAGAAAGTAGAGAGAAAACGTTTGTTCGCAAGCATATTTATTGATTTTCTGACCATCTGAATTGTGGGGGATATAAGTTTATGTTCAAGGATCATTAAAGTTGTCTTTATTTGTCGATTTTACAACAAATATGGAATACAACAAGTAGTTAAAAACATTTGAATGTATTACTTATGCAACATTGTCAAACCAGATGAATATACATAAAAGGATCCAAAAGGTATCCCGGGTTAAGCATCAACAGCTATTAAAAATAATGTTTTGCATTAAAAATATGGAATTTCCATCCCTTAAAAATAGTTTGTCCTCCTTTGTTCATCGTTATATGTATCATGCATCTGTCAAAGTAGGGAAAAGTAGTTCTGATTGGCATATTGGCAATGGCCGCATCCACAGCAGAGGTCCCTAATTACCTGGAAAGAGAGAGAAAAAAATGTAATCTGATGCCCTTTTAAGATATAAAATGCCAGGGACTGTTGTTGTATATAGTGGAATGGAATTCGGCAAAACTATGCGTATAGAGATCCACAAGCGATCCAAAGATAAAAATAATACATATTGCCCCCCAACTGCTCCTCTACACATATTTTTAAGAGCACCAACCTTTTCCCCAAGTCCAAAAATAACCGAATGATTGGCCCTTGACAATATATACCTACATAGGTAGCACCAACACTAAACTAAAATGGAACTCTCTTTGTTGGTTGTAATTAGAGTCTATATATAAAAAGTTAAAAGCCTCTTCCGGAGTTGATAAAGGGAAAACTCTTCCGATTCGTGTTTTTTCCTACCCCTGTAACAACATATGTATTCATTGTTGTTGATCCAATTAAATGTGAATTAAGTCCTGGATATATATGTGTGTGTGTATTATATTATTGACAATATACATTTATTGTCAGTCATGCAGCTGTTCCATGCAGAAGGTAGATAATAATAATATTCCAAAGAGGAATGCAACCAAATAGGCATGACCTTAATTGATGGTTGTCCTCTTCCACAAGCTGTTTGCTCTTCAGGAATGCCTGTGGTTACTACGATGAGCGATCCTCATTCCTCAAATAACCGCAGACAAATAACCCAAGAGCTCCAAAAAAAAGATGATCGCAAGAATTGCATTTTGACATTTTCTTTTTATATATATTTTTAAAAAACATTTAACGCTCCAAATAACAGATTTCGCCTCAACCCAAGCTGGTGTTGTCCCTTCAAGCAAGTATTATTATTATTTTTATTGTTATTGAAAAAATATATTTTTCATATAGAAAGGGAGGGATTAGTTAAATATATATATAATATTATATATTTCATAAGACAACACACATAGTTAAAGGATTTCAAATCTCTCAAATTTCTCTCCGATTAAGGTTTCAAAACAACTTGCTCTGTGTGTGTGTGTGTATGCATTTGTATAAATACCCTGCAACGTGTCGCCTCTGTGTGGTGACAGGAGACTCCTTAATCCAATTTAATTCCACCCATTTTGTCTTTGATGGATCGGACAGAGAGAGAGACCCTCTGTTCTTTTTTTTAAACGATTGTTACATATATTTTTTATTTTAAAAAAATATCGAATTCTACGTCAAATGGTTGAATAAATTAGGAAGATTATTGATTGCAGTCTTCTTCTAAAAGAGGAGACTGGACGCTGAATGATTTATAGGTTAAAGGCCACCTCTCACTACCGGAAGCCTTTTGTTCAAACCATTGATGTATGTATGAATATATTCATATCTATATAATCATCGGCTGACTAAAAAAAGAATGGATGAAAGTATAACCCTTGTTAAACATACATAGAGAGATCAACAACTATTCCACAATGCACAATTATCTACTTTACTCTAATTAAACCACACGTAGCTCATTTCCGTTTTCAAGCCCCGGGTAAACGTTATAATCATAATGCTTTTTTTTCTCCTCTTTCTCTTTTCTGCTAATTCCTTAAGCCACAAGGATTGTGAAATTCTTTTATTGTTTTGCTTTCCCATTCTCTCCCATAATGCGCCTTCATTGAATCCACTCTGAGAAACAATAAATCCTCTTTACATGGGATGATTTAATGGGTCCCACGATGGCCCCTCTCCACCGTCACCTCATCAATGCTTCATAACTCATTGTGAAAAGTAAATAAAACTCGGAGAAACTAAGTAGATAAATTATTATTAATCCCTGTTTGAGAAATGTTTTAAAGAGGAGGGGGAGATGAATGCATGATGCATATGGCTTTGATCCTTTTTGCTCATGAAAGAGATAGCTGCATGCATATGTAGAGCAGCATATGAAAACGAAAAAAACCTACATATGAAGTGCATATATTCCCTTATTAAATACATTAAAGATTTATAATGCATAAGCTTTAAAGAATTAGGGTTTTAATATAATTTATCAACATGCTATTAAACAACATGATATTCCTTTCGGCTGACTTAATGGACTACTTTGTGTCGTCACTTTTTTAACAGATAAAGTCGTTAATTGCTTTCTGAAATTACAAGACATACAATCAAATATTCTAGGGGGATTGGAGTAAATAAAATATTAATGAGTGCATTAGGATTAAAAATATAATATTAAATGCATTACAACTTATTAAAATTTAAGTATTTAACTTGTGTATGTGAAAAAGAAATATGATTGGAAGGACATTCATATGGAAAACCTTATACTTGGCTAAATAATAAATAGGTTTATTTGATACACATTGCAAAATGTGCAAAAAAATGTCCTTAAAAAAGGAAAAAAAATGCTCCTTATGACGTCAGTACCCACGTCATGTTGTTAACATCTCTTTCTGCTATGACCCTCTATATGAGGAAAGTAACATCTTCAATGAGCTGATGACAAATAGAACACTTTTTACTTATGTTATTATTAAATATTAAATACTGATTATTATTACAACAATAAATCGTCGATGCTCCATAATAATACATAAAAATAGCCTATAGCGGTTGAGAGGAAAAAGTTGTGAATGAAATATTTTTACAGAAACATTTAATGATTAATGACCGATGATCGTAACCTAAAAAAACTTTATTACGAAAGAAAAACTGTTTCCAAATTGTCTAATATAAATATAATTAATCCCTTTTGTTGCTATTGAATTAACACCAAGTTATAATATAATACATATATATATAATATTAGATGTTAGAACGTATTAAATTAATACTCTATCAATATTTAATGGAAAATTTAAGGACAGACAAAAGACAATCTCAAGTACCGACGGTCCTAAGGACTAAGACTGGACTGGACCGAATAAATTGGGACCGACACAACACTATGTGCAAGGTACGTTTAGACATGCAATACTTTTAACTATAATGAGTATAGTTAATAAATGCCTGAAAGGTTTTAAGAAAAATAGGTTTCTTCATTACACTGACAAGGAAGGATTAAAAATATTAAAACTTGGAATACTTGTTGTCCATCGTTAAAATAACTTAAAGCTCTACAGTTGTGAACTCCATCATTTATATCTGAATTAAAAAACAATGTCTGACAGCATTAAGACCTTGAGACCCTCATTAATGCCTGAGCCTCAACACTGGTGCTACAACATACCAAAGGCATTACCTCGCACCCTATGTACAGACACACAACCCTATATATATATAAATACACAACTGCATATACGTGATGATGGATCCGCCTTTATGTTGGATAACGACATAATACCTATATAATTGACAACAACGAGGAACGGTCATCACTCCCTGGAATTTCTAAATGGATGATTCACTCCATCAAAACATCTGTCCAAGATCTTGATGGACGAGATTTACACTCGAAATCATCATCATTATCATAAGTGATGATTTTAATCCGTTCAATTCAGATCATCAAGAATTGAGTTGATACATATCAACACGCCGAAGGGTCTGGGATATAAATAAGATAATTTGACTATAGGGGGCGCTTTGAATGGCGCTATTTTTAACATGGACGGTTTGAATGTGTTTTTTTCCTTTGACCTCAGGGCAAAAACAATTGTTTCTTTTGCACTAAAACATGTAAAATAAAATACATATATATGTTGGTATAAATCGTTAATATGTTAGATTTACATCCATATAATAGTATATAACGTTTAAGGTACTCCAGTGTTTTAATTAGTATAAATTTTCTCTAAATTCTTCTAAAGAGTCCACAAATGTCCCATTTACGCATCACAGATGAACATTCTAGAAAAGTTATGTTATTAATGTAACATCCGTAATTCATAACAACCTTTTTTAAATTGTTCAATCGATTTCAAAAAAAAAGAACTAGACACAATATCTATTACAATGCATTTTCTTTGCTTTTATATAATCACGACTTCAGTTAACATCATTCCCCTCAACTATATCCTATATGCCTTTAGCCGAACAAACTGCAAAAGAAAACATTTTTAAAAGTTCAACAACCAAAACAAATCCCTACATATATGGTGTCCACTCTTGCAACACTCAGATCTTTTTTAAAACACTATGACTAGCTACCCAACGCTACATTCTGATCAACTATCCAATTTTGATTTTGGTCGACATCTTAAGTAACTTACTTCATGAAAATAAAGTGAAACTAATAAGGTAATCCCCTCATGATAATAAACTCTCTGTTCATGATTCGTTGAATAGTTGGTCCACAATAATAATAATAATAACATATGCATAGGTCCGTTAATGTCCCTATTTTTTTAGAGAAAGGAAATAATAATGAAGTTATACTGCCATTAAGCATAAAAAAATATGTTATAATTTATGCAAACATCTTCATCAAAGCCTACAAAGCATTCCAAGCGTATGAAGAAGAATGACTCCAGTAAGCTTATATCTTTATACAATAAACAAAGGAGAGAGCCCCCTCCTAACAAAAGAAAGGGTTATATCATTTAATAATCTATTCCACCTATGCTTCATTAGAATATTCCTTCGCAAAAAGATTCATTGCTCACTTCATTATTATTTCAACTGTCACTAATTAACCATTTATAATGGAAGCCTACATACATAATAAATCTGTCAGATGTTAGAAATCTCTAAAAAAATAGCAATAATTTAAGATTTTTTTGTGCTTTTGGTGGTGTTGGTGTTGGTGGTGGTAAGTTTTGGGTGATTTATGATTTCTACAAATGAAATGTGTGAGTTTCCCTGGTTTTCTCTCTCTCTCAGTCACCCTCTCCGAGGGGAGGGAGGGAGGAAAAGATGCCCATGAGAACGATCCCCCTCCGTTTAGTAAGATTTATTGATATAAAAAGAGGAGTTGTTGAAAACATTCCGGGAGAGGAGATTCTCACTCAGCTTCATAATGATATTAAACAGATTTTGATTCAGTTTGCTGAAGGTTTGTGTAGCTATATTTCAGATTCAAAGAGTTGATACTGGAGTATGATCCGTTGAGGACTTAAGAGCTTAGAAGGAAAGATCAAGAACATAAAAAAGGAAAAATATTTCTTCTATAGTTTTATGGAACATTATCAAAAATAATACTTAAGAAACTTTTTCATACAAACAAGTATATTATTATGTTAAACGTGAATTGACATAATAAAGTCCATTAGACTCGGTAATGAAACTTGCACCAATGGCTTTCTTTCCTCCCTGATATTCAAAAACAAAAAATATCACAAAAAGCTGTATAGTTTGAACCAATGTTTTTGGCTTTTATAAGTTTTTTTTGTTCACAAATGTGAGGCTCGACAGCTTATTACTTTGTTTTTAGAGGTTGTCGAGTTCATCTTAATAAAAAATTATGAATATATCAAGAAGGCCAAGCATGATATTATTATTATCTTATCATCATAAAATAAAATATATTATATAAGTTATATTCTTATATTGTGTTTGATCAACTATTTAGGGGCAAATAATTACGGTTGATACTTTTATCCTTATTTTAAAATCATAAAGAAATCCTTTGATTAGGATTTCACTATTTGTAGCCTGAAATGATTTAATTTTTATATAAGTCGACATGGCACTTATTACGAAAAAGTGGTATTCTTTAAATTGGTCCTATGGATTTATTTTACATAAATAATCAATATATTCATTAATTTGTTCCCTTTTATCCTTAGAGTTTTCAAGTCAAGAAAATTGAAATTTAATCTAGCAACTTGTAAAGCCTATTGGCCGAAGGCGAGATATATTTCAATGAGCTAAAAAACATTTTTATTTATATCCAATCAGATGTAATTCCATGGAACTAAAAAATCAAAAAACATTTAATTTATTACTAAAAACTCTTGCATGTCTTCAGTAAATATATCACTTATACTCCATTGTATAATAATATTTTTATAAACCTGAGTATTAATTATATTTACGCATATGTTCTTTGTATTCTGACCATATTTTTTAAATCAGTAGGATTAATATATATTAATGTTTATATAAAGAAGGTAAACTTGTTTTACAAAGTTTTTATTATTAAAGTTATTTTATTCATATTGATATTTATTCGGACGAAAAACAATACAATGCAGTTAGATAACATAGATGTAAATGAACATTATCATGAATATTATTTAAAACCAATACACTCCAGGAATCCATTCTTATCATTAAACTGTTATTTTGCTATAAGAACAAAGTAGACAAACTATAATATTTTCATAGAGGTTTTGAATTGGTCATTAGTTTTTTTGTGTGTTTCTTGAGCTTTAGTGTTAATGTATATATTTATAATGTTTGTATGTACTATGGAAAAACAGCAACAAATACTTAACTAAATAGCTTTTGTGTAAGAAAATCAAACTTATTAACTCTTTTTAAATTTGTAAATTTGAACTATAATGTTCATTTATGTTTTTTTACGCAACTGTTAAAAAGAGTTTTATTTATTTATTTGTTATTTAGTGTATTTTTATATATCACTGCATTGATGTGGCAAATATGAAATAAAAACTTTGACCGAAAAAACCCCAAAAAAACTTGTTAACGGTTATTTGCAAGCAAATAATACTATTTTATGTTGTACAAAGGCATTCTTTTCGTTCCAATTTATTTTCCAAGCAGGACTACAAAACTCATTACACTTATAGGAGGCCTCTTATTTCGTCGTGGAAGTGAACGTATTTTTCACACCAGAGAGTTAATTACAAATTAGTACCTCGTAACTCATATTGTTTGAGCATATAACAACAACAACACCTCCCCCTCCTCCTTGAAAAAGGTCAAAATTTAATTATGAGCCCTGCAACCCATCATCTTCCCTAAGCTGCTCTTCCCCTGTTGTTAGCAAGAAAATTAAATTTTCCTATAAACACAAAGTCCCTTTTTTCCTCCTTCTTCTCCATTAAAATAGTCAACTGCCTCCAGTTAATAGATTTTTGCAAACTATTATCTATTCCTTAGCAGGAACACAAAGATAAACTCCTTGTAGATGGTCACTTATTTTAATTACGAACTAAGACTCTCTTAAACCAAAATATGAAATTCCTTTCTTCCCCCCTAAATAAACTAAAATATATGTGGGGAATAAAAATAAACAGTGCATTTTTGTGTCCTTAATGATACCTTATTATTATTATTACAATTATGGTTTTCTTCATTCCTCTGAGGAGGCATTCCACACAAACCCTCCTCAAAATGACATTGGGATCCCTCTTTGGCCTTGCGGTCCTTCACATCCCCACAAAAATGTCCAAACTTACGCTGTCATAATAATAATAATACTAACGTCTTAGTGTTAAATCCTTTTTTCTATGTGGGTAAGAGATGCTTATTTTTTATTTCAAAGAGGTTTTCATGACCTAAAGGTACATTTAGTAGCATGCGCAGTCATTTTTATTTGCTTTATGTCCATGACTTCAGCCAGGGGGTTCTTTTCCACATTATTATTTGTTCGGACAGCACGTTTCTCCTTATGATATGGGATTGTTTGGAATGGAGTACTATATAAATATAAAGGTCTGACACTCCTATATCGACTCTCTTTCTGATGGAGGAGTGGGTGTACCTATGTGTATTGAATATACAGTGATGATGGCACGTTGACACCTACGATAACCGTTTTTATAGTATAATTAGCGGTAATATATTATGCGATGTGTGCGATAAATCAATCCTTTGAATATATTATATACATGGCTGTGGTTATTGCCATATAACTTTTCAATCGTAAGTTAGTTCGTTCTTTTTTTGGGATATCCTATAAAAATACACATCTTTCATAGAAACACTCAAGCAGCTTTCTTATTAGCAGGGCTGTAGTAATCTGGTAAATCAACTTTCCCGGCATAAACGACATTTTAACACATATACATACTATACTGATGCATATACGGCCTTTTTGCATATTTATCCATTTCCACCAATTTTGAGGATGCTGCAACTTCTTTTCTAAGAAAAAAGTCTATACAAGAGCGCCTTTTTGTGGACTTAAAAAAACAACGATGAAAAACACTTTTATCCAGAATGACAATAACAAACATTTATTGAACTTATTTAAAAAAAAGTTATCACCTTTTGCCAGAATACATATTTTAAAATTTATTCCGCATATTTAGCCATTTTTTGTTAATTCTTCTGCCTATTTAGTAATTTTTTCTGCATACTTCTGGGCAAATACGACATAATTTTTTGTTCCAAATTCTTACAGCTCTGCCTATTATAAGCATTAATTATGCAGGTTCGAATCCTGAGAGGGGATGGCCATTTCTGGGCTACCTCATTGATAAAATCCTTGGTTCGATAGACTAATTATACGCTATATATATATATATATATATATATATATATATATCCAGTAGGATGCAATGCTGTCGAATCATAAAGGCAAAAAAATGCTTATTTATCTCCAGTAGGAAGCTGCAATTCTGTCGAACAATATAAGCAAAAAAACAATATCTCTCTTTCATGATTTTAAGAAGGACTTAAACTATTATTGTTTATTTAGCTAATAATTCTGACCACAAATTTAATTTCATGCTTGTTGATAGCCAATAGACGAACAAATTAGATTTATCTTGTAAGGAATGCCTCATTGTAATCTTGAAGTCGCAGGCAAATTATATCTACATTACCAAGAATATTGACTGTGCTCTTCCTGATATATATAACCTCTAAAAATGTGATATAGTTCTCAGTAAAAAATTGTTGTTGTATTTTATGCATATGTTTGTGAATGAAACGGTATCTCAACAGACTCTTTTATATAACTACCTAATTTCACATAAAGCTCTGCACACACAGGGGTAATCTAAGCAACACAATCACTGTTGACAGACATGCATACAGTTTGAAGGAGGGAGAAAAAGGCTGACTATCACCCTTGAAAGTTAAATTATACATAAAATTGCGTCTTTTTTTTTTGTCTTGGGAACACATAAATGAGGCTTGAATATGTTGATAAAGGTAAACAAGACTTTTAATAAGACCGAAGGTTTTCCCAGGGCTATAACTCACCCACTTCTCCATTTCAAAATTTGTCATATATACATACATATACTATGTATGTATATGTATGTATATATCTAGTTCTTTCCTTTTCTTTTTCAACAGCTATAAATGAGCAGCATAGGTCTTAGATACCTTGCCTGTGGGGTCTAAGTCTCTCCCCCTCCCGCCCGCCCTCCCTCCATTCTAAAATGAATGGTGTAGCGAAATAAATATTTATTTTTTGCTTTGCAAATATTTCTCTAAAGCACTCATAAAAATAAGGTTATTTTTATGTGTGTCAGGCATATAAATACGGAATAACCCCCCCCCCCCCCCCTCTCTGTCTGTCATAGGTCTGTGCTCCTTTGTCTAATTACACTACTGCCTTCCTCCTCCTGTGTGTTCCTCCTCAAGTTATAATAATGCTTTATATTCGAACATTTTTAACACTTTACGTATTTGCGTAAGCCTTTACTACAACATACTTTGTACATACTCGATTGGTTGCCATTCTCCTTACCGAAGTCGGTATTGTGTTTTCCCCTCTATTCAATGATTATTATAAAGCGGAGATAGTTATTGATAAGAGACCCTTTATCTCTTATGAACAACTGTATAAAATGTCACACAAAGGCATGAATTGACTCCCTGTAGACGAAAACTTATTTATTTTTGGTTGAGGTACTACAAGTGCAGGTTCTTATAATATAGTAATGTTTGGGAATTGATATTAATTATTTTCTTTTAATCCGAACACAATACGAACACAACTTTTGAAATAGGTGAAAGCCTATAAAGTAAAGGACGTCTTACTTATTTAATGATATCCATACAATAGCTGCTTATATTCAAGGTAAAAAAGCATTGAAATTAATTGCTGAGTTATATATTTAAAATAAGATTATTATGGTACTTATGGTTTGATTGCATTGCATCCAATTAAATATAAATAGGCAAAGGGTATTGATAGGTGAAAACGAACAAAGGTCAATGAATATTAATTATTAATTCCTACTGTCAATTATAACTCGTTAGGATTTTGTTTTATTGTCCTAATATTTACTTATATATAAAATATTTTAATATGACCGTGTGATTCATCTATAAGTCTTCAGAGTTTTTTTTATTTTATTTCCTTGAGCACTGCCAGTTCTTTTCTAGCAGTTTGATTAAATAAATGCTGAAAATGTCAAAAAGTTATTATTTAAATAGAAGTAGAATTTTTTTGTTAATTCAAGTATATTTTTGGTATATTTGGTTATAAAACTCGTTATTTTGTTATCTAAATAGAGAGTAAATAAAATACAACAACACCCCGATAACAATAAAAAATAAAGAATATTTTAAACAGTTGTGTTTTAGAAAAAACATAATTGAACTAAAGTAAGTTTTACTCGGATCTTATGTATGTATATTAAAGTATTATGACGCAATATTAGACATCTAAAATAGAGGTTTGTAATTACAAATAGTGATAGAGAGGGTTGCACGGCGAGAAGCCAAGTGGATAATTATTCTTTCCATTCAATGTTCTCAATATTTCCTTAAATGTTTCAACATAAGTGTTTTGTATCGATTAATGCATATGATTTAAAATGTTTTCCTTATTTTAGATGATATAAAAACGATAAATTTCAATATGTTAAAAGTTTTTAGCATTGGTATACAAGCTAATATATTTATTTATTATAAGGAAAACAGGATCTCCCAACCTACTTAGGGTCAAATAACGATAAGATGTGACTTAAAACAAAAAAAATCGTTTCTTAATGCATTCGTTTGTTGTAAAGACACCAAAAAAAACCCGGACTCAGGTATCATTATATATACTTTAACACAAACTAACACATATTCAGATGGGGAATACATTTATCAATCAAGACATGTAATAGAAAACATATTTGGCATTTTTTTATTAACAAAATCAATTACTTTATCATAATAACTACCTCTTAAAATATAGGATGCTGTCATAATCGCCAATTTGATTTATGAGTACGCTATATAGGCTTACAATCTTTATGTAAAAAGTCAGTAAATGCAAGTAGACCAAGAAAAGGGCTTCCCTCCTTTTAACTGTGAGAGAGGTATATAGAGGTGTAGTAATTAAGAAAACATATTGTCTCATAAAAAGACAAACTAAGAGAAGGGTTTGTGTACTTTTTTTCTAAAGCTCTGCAAAACTTTTTTTTTGCAAATGGTATTGTTCATGTATAGGCGATGCTACAAAACTAACTATTGCCTATATGGCTATTGTATATATAGAAAAATGTTTACGTAAACATACATAATTATTACTTACTGTCTTCATTTTTCTATAGCACCCACTGTCTTGAAAGAAAGTTTTTTTAATAACTTTAGGAATGTCTTCTATTTTACCCCAAAAAAATATTGAGAGAGGAAAGAAGAAACAAAATGAATGGCAAAAGCACGCAAGCACACAATTTTTTCATAATTTTCTACTCAATTTCCAACAAAAACAACAAGAATATTTTTTAATGAGTCATCCCAATAAAGTTTAATTGGGTCAACGGTATTATTATTATTTATATTTGTTGAATTTGCTAGGGATAATTTGTTACCATGTGGTAAATGACGTTTTTATTTATAATTAAAATATTTTTAAAAATACTCACCCTCAAAGGTATGATGAGCTTGTAGGGTCTCTCTTGATTCTGTAATGATGATACACTGATAAACCTCCATTAAGGCAGAGATTTATCTTAAAGATGAAGGGAGTTCCTTAATTTTCATAGGGGAATAATTAACTGAAATATATATATGTATATAGAAGAGGACTTTGAAAGAAAGTTTTTTCTTTAGGTGTCGTGATTATACTCAAGAGGTTGATTATGTAAGGGGTATATAGTTTTTAAATTAAGAGACTTTGTTGATATAGAGATATTACATATAAAAATATATATAAATAACATTTTATTCTTAAATTAAATCTCTAATCTAAAATTTAGCTGCACTATATACAAAAATTAATTATGAAAAAAACATTTAGGAAACAATATTGTAATCAAACATAAGGATATAATGAATAAAGTCGCAAATAATAAATAAATACTAAAAATTAAATATATTATTTGTTTGTCTTTTAGCAAATTTTCTGTACTGCCTCATAATCCGTTGCAGAAATTGGAGATGTCCAGCGGAGCCAGACGGATAAAACCTTACCAGATCTCCCACATATTTCCACGGAATGGTATTGATTCTAGGGATTATCACTGTAAAGGCCAGGTATCGCGCTGCCGTCGAGATCATGATGGCCCGAATGTCTTCAATAACAATTATTTATAGTTAGTTATTAACTATAAATATAGTTTCCAGACTTATTTAATAGACTTGAAATAATAGAGAATCAAAGTCATTTGTATAAAGACCCAAAATACTAAACTTTAGGCAAGGACAATCCTCCTAGCGGCGGCGGCTAGATACGCGGCGTTGGACCTCAAGACCCCTTTGTCATCGATGGAAAGTGGAGTTTCGCAGCAGACAAAATTCGTTACTTCCCCTCATGTTCCCTCCGATATGGAATATTAACCCATTAGTGCCGAAACGTAGATTTTTCTACGTGGCAGTAAAACAGCTCTACAGCACATTTAAATGCACAAATTATACGCAAAATGCGTGTTTATGTCTTTGTTTGAGTATTTAGAAACCACGAAAAAAAGTTGATCCCCATAAGTTATTTGTTTCAGTTGAAAATAAGCAATTGATTTGCGATGGTTGCAAGTACCTCATTATTTTCTGACGGGTCAGTACTATTTGTGTTCGATAGTGGTCTCATGTCATAAGTAATTTTAATTTTATTTCTTTAAATTATTTTTAAGATACATATCTTTCAAATATATGTCATACTTAAACCTCAAATTAGAAAATAAGAGTCTCTTATTTTTGTTTCAAAATGATACGTCGAAAAATCTACGTTTCGGCACTACAGCACAAAAAATCATAGTTATGATAAATTGTGTCTACATTCAATTTAAGTTACTTTGAACTAGAATTATACTTTTCTTTTTCATTTCAGTCTACAAATTCAACAATTTTATTAATTTTTACCAAAGTTTTGAAAATCAATCATTTTTCTAGAATCACCACGAAAGAAATATCGAGTATTCTCGAAGATATCGATGAAAGTGGGAATGTGTATATGGGGCTACCAGAAGTTAACTGCCTTTCCGATTGAGGCAGTGATAAATCAGCGACGAAAAAATAATTGATGAAACAAATGAATATATCACTAAAAAATGGCCCTTTGGATCTAACTGTGGATGAATTGAAAGTATTCTTTGGTGGATTTTTCTCTCACATCTTTTTGTACATGTTCAGCTTTTATGTTTTCAAAATTATAATCTTCACATGGAATATGTAGACGTGATGGACCGGGCTATAAGCACATACACAATAAGAATAAAGCAGAAAATGGTGTTGGCCTAAATTTTCTTATATGATTAGCACAACAGTACATAAATAACGCTCATTAATTTATGAAAAAATGGATCAAAAATATCTCTATATAAATTTATTGAACTGTTGACACTCTAATTTGCAAATCTTTCGGACAAGCACCATTTCAAAGACGGAGAAAATCTTATCGTTTTGATGGTAAAATCATTGTATATAAAGCTCCAATATAGAATTAAAAATATTTAATTCACTTATTTTTCTTCAATCCTTCACAATTATTTGTTTATGAATAAAAAGAATTCCATATATGGTTCTTACATGATGCATATGGACCAAATAAATACTTATACTGTTTGGAGCATTCAAATTAAGTATCCGAGTCTACAAAAACATTATGTTTCTTGAAATTCTTCGCCTTTCTCATTGTTTAATTTGTTAATAAATTCTTCAGATCAAGGAATAATTGAAATATGTTAGTATAACGTTATTTATGTATTTGTACTTGTGCAACTGTCCAGTAAGTTTTTATATCATTTTATGTCTTCTTTTTTTTTAGTGTACATATTACGCTTTTATTGTAGAAGGAAATAAAACATATATCCGGGAAAAAATAGAAATATTTACCACAAACCCATTTTTATAGGTTTGGTGAAATTGACTAAGTTTAGTTACGAATTAATGTTTTATATAAATCAAAATTAAATAATATTTGCATAACATTTATTTTTGTCCAAATTTTGTCAAACTTCCCCAGAAAAGAAAAACCGTTGAATCCCGGGGAGTAATTATTTCCTCTTAAAGAGAGAGAGAGAGAATCGCATCGCTCTACTTGTAGTCGTTTCCTAGCCTGACTTGAAGCATAGCAGGGATAATTGATGTCTCAGGGAAAAAACAACAGTGTATGTAGAAGGAAGAGGATTCAATTATTCAACAACCCCTTACCCCTCATTTAGAAAGTAAAAAGAAAGAATTAAACTCTATAGAGAAAGAGAGAAGGAGTGTTAAATGAATCGTTCAAAAGCATCGTGCCTTAATTAGTATGTGATTTTTGAATGAGTGCCTTATATATTGTTATTGCTGATGTATATATTGTGACCCACCAACTAAATAAAAGGTTTACTGGATTACATGGCGATTTGATTTCATTTGTAGTCAGCCAATAGATTATTAAATTCAAAAATAAGAAAATGTTAGTTTTGTTTACGAAAAATCCAGTCCCCAATGCTTTTTGTTATTTCAACAGCTTAATAATATAATTGAATAACGTCTGAGTCTATAAGATCTTTTTGACTACTTTAGTATATATATATATATATATATATCAGAAAAAGACCGGACACTTTTTTTCGCCGGGACCCGGGCGGGACTTAAATTTTTCAAACCGAGCCACAACCGGGCCGGGACTTTAATAAATTCGTTCCTTCGTCATTCTGAAAGTGACGACGTTCTTTTTAGAAAAAAATTCATATTATTTTTTTAAATATTAAAAATTATTTTATAAAAAACGGCGTCCCTTTCAGAATGACAAACGAACAAAAATATTCCCGGCCCGGTGATTTTTAGACCGGGCCAGGACGTTCAAAAAACAGCCAGGACCCTGGCCGGGTACCCGGTCGTTTTCTGATATATATATATATATATGCCCTTTTTAGCTAAGGCACCACACATGTATCGAACCAAGGATCCATATGTTAAGCTTTTTATTTATATGAACACAATAACCAAAACAATCACAAACACACACAGCTATACAACCCCCATTTGTCTTTCTTGAAGTAAACACATAAATCTTGAACATTATGCCTACGTCCTTCCTCTTTGTCTCTCTCTCTCTCTCTCTCTCTAACTCCCTCTCCCCATCTGCAAAAAAAAACAATACAAAAAGAATTAATGGTCATTTGCATTACAACTGCTTCTTTCTCATTTTTAAAATGTTGAATCAAGTCCCTATTAATTCATTAAATGGGGAGGAGAAGAAGAAGAGTGAGTTTTTTTTAAAGGAGTCTTAATTGAATTGGCAAAGTCAAACTTGAATAATTAATCCCAGAGGTGCATTGAAAGTCCTCCCTCCCTGTATAAGTATAAATATAAAAAGCACAGTAGTAATTTAAAATTGTTTTCCTTTCTTCAGGTCACATAATAATAAGGGGCACAATAAATGTCTTAGTGCTTCATACTTAAAGAAAGGGGAGGGACGAAGCTTTAAAAAAGTAATTTATTGATTTTTTGAGAGGGAATGCTTGGATTTAAAATCAATTCTTTTTATGTGAGTTTGTGAGAGAGAGAAAAAAAAACAAAATACAGATGCACTAAAGTGATTTCCTAAAGAAATGGTTTATGGAAAATTGCCTAACAAATCCATTCTATGAGAGTCATTAAGTTTTGAAGGAGGGATTAAATAATATTAATTAGAAGATGCATTTTAAAATAATCCTGCAGGTGATTGGAAATATTTTCATGATGGACGATTTTGGAGAATCTTTGTTTTTAAAATATAGTTTTTCTTTGCAATATTGAAATATATAATACAATGTACATGCATAGCTCTCTAACAACATACGTATCTATGTATGTAGTCGGTTACTAAATAAACTTGAAATTTTACAAAACAAATTGATTTTTAAATAAAACATGTTTTATTTATAATACTCGTATTGCATAATATTTTGTTTAAAAATCCTATCTTGATTACCACATCATCATTAAACTCATGTTTTATTTAAAAAATATATGTGGCAAGCATTACAAGGTCCCAAATTTTCCTACCGATTATTTCAATCTTAGAGAACCAGAAAATATATATTTGAATGTTTTTAAAAGAAAAATCTATACGATCTGCAACGAAATCTTCTTTCACACAATTTTGAATTGTTGTTTCCCCGACCTCCAGCTCCTCAGTAATTGACAATAAGAACGGTTGGGTCTTCATCGATGAAGACCCACAAAGTCCATGTCCAATGACCTTTCTTGTGGACAATTCCGGCCTAGGCTCCCTACTGATCACTTTACGTGGATCCTTGAAGTCTCCAGGATTTCCACAGTCTTTAGACGCTTCGCAGAGGCATAGAAGTCAACCATGACAGCTCAGAGTTGGATATCATGTCTTTCAGCTAAAATGCCACCTCGTTGCATCTCCGTTCCTCCTCGCTGAAAAAATCTCCTCCAGATTGCCGTATACGTCCTCATATTGCTTTGAATCAACTGGCTACATAGCTTAAACCATGTAGAACTGTATAACTACCGGCCTCCTATCTATCTAAATAACAAAGTTACACAATTTTAATTTTGCGCTATTCATCGGGGGACCCTGTATATATATATATATATATATATAATGTGAACACTTTAATATTTTTATATATATTGTTGAGAGGTCTTTTGGCAGGTAATCTAATTTTAAACAATGATGTTTATAAATCTATATTTTATACACAATTCTACTGCACTTTTTTATTTTGGTAAACTCAGTTTCAAGTGAAATAAAGACCCTAAAAACATTTGTATATTTTTACGGTAATTTTTTCAATAAAATTATAAATATTATAAAACAACTCTTTTTTGAACCGTTTAGTCGTTTAAAAACGAAGTTAAAACAACAATGGCCTGGTACTAAGTAAGACCTTGAAATAAGTTCATCTAATAAGCAATTTTTGAAGCTTGTATTTTTCCACTTCTCCTCTCACACTTCTCCTTCTTTAAAAAGTTGTTGAACATAATAATTTGTAAGTCTAACTACGTTACTCCTACAACTACTACCGAATTGCCCACTAGGGTCAATACAATTACAAAATATAATATGTGTGTGTGTGTGAACGAGAGTGAGAGAGAAAAAAAATGGTCCATGTTTTTCAACAAGTATTATTATCATTACACCTTTTATCTACATGTAACTATATTGAACGGAGGGAGGTAAAAATATTTAATTATGAGTAGAATATTGGCCTCTAGGCATGTATATGTCCAACTGTTTTAATATAGACCTCAGATATAGAAAATACACAAGATTTCTTCAAACAATATAATGTAAGAGTTCTTAGACTCTACAATTGAAAATATAATTTATTATATTTAAAACGAAGAAAATCTCAATATACTTTGTTACATATTTTTAAACGTACTTTATTTGATTGACTGTCACATGATGTTTTATACACGCTTGACAACTTCAATAATTTTGACACAAAAATTTACAAAACTTATACAAAATGACGTCTCAGACCTCTGCTTAAGATGTTTCAAAGCTAGGATTCGTTGAATTTTAGTTGAATGGGGCATTCTTAGGCAGAAGTAAAGGTGTGTTCTATAGCGTTATGACTCGTTATTTTTTCTGTATGTCATTGTAATGAAAAATATTTAAATAAAAATGTATGTTAAGTGTAGTTATTATATAATAATGATATGCTTTATTTTATTATTGAAAAAAGTGATCAATTAAAGCCTATGATGCCCGCACGAATGAACTTTGACATTTGGCTGACTTAATATTGTTGAATAGGCAAAAAGCAGTTTGAAAAAAAGTTTGATAAATATAATAATATATATATATATATATATATATATATATATATATATATATATATATATATATATATATATATATATATTGTGCACGTCCATGAAAGAAGACGGGCAATGACCGTTATTGGGTGGAATGAGTTCGTGTAGTTGTAAAATTGATTAATAATATATATATATATATATATATATATATATAGTATTTAGCTAATGCTGGTAAATAGTATTATATTTCAATTATTTTAATTGATCACAGTTAAAATATGATAATGACGAATTTAAATTCATTACTATATTTTGTCTTCATTGATCGATGAAATGTAATCATCACAATTAAAGCTAAACATTATACAATCATATTTTTTAAAATGTATCTATGTAATGATACCATTCCAATAATATTAAACTGGAGCTTAAAACTACTTTCCCAATATCAGGTATTAGCAAGATTAGTGTAAGAATTGCTTACCTATTTTTAACCTTAAACTTGAAAATGACGAAATATTGCACGTTGGTTGAGATATGTCTTTTCAATTTGTTTATACAAAACTTTTATGGAATTGATAATATTGCCTACTATAATAGAATAATTGGCTAATCTAATATTTTAAGCTCAATTAAAATAATACTTACTTTCCCAAATATTTCCTACCCCTTTCTAAGCCGTGTACAGTTTATTTATCTAAACGATAGTGTCCCACTTGTATATATCCACATGATTAAAATTAAAGGAAATTATAGCGAGTTGGAGTTAAAAAACATCATCAGTCATATTTTTGTAAATAATTACGTAAATATCAATATTTTAGTAGATATAATGTACTTCTTGACATACTTGTAAATCCAAATGTTATGGCTTGTGTTTCATGACTGAGAAATACACACAGGCTGTATGAATATTAATAACCATTACCATTATATATTTCAACATATCTAATCAAAGTAATAAGTACATAATATGTACTTACTAATCAAAGTATATTAGTATATATTATATAGTATCTAAATCTTTATGGCATGTTCCTTAAGAGAAAAAACCAAAGATAATTTAGTGACAATACCAACCAAAACTTCTCGAAAATAGATAACTTTATTGATACTATTTTTTATTTCAATAATACCTTGGTAAATACTTTACTATATGTTCTCACAACTATTAACCACTCCTTACATGGATCAAACGCACAGGAATGTATAATCCACCCTCTGATGTTTATATCCAACGAATGCAAAATGTCAATGAGTTATTTTTGATCTCTGACCATCCCAGTTGAGCCTTGACCCAGTATAAAAAATGTCAATGCATTTACCACCACCACCCCACATTTCTCCCATGACATTAAGTCTCTTCAGGACTCGCATATAAATAATTATGTTTTCACACTTTAATGTCAAAGCATGATGCTAATTGTTTTTTATTTACCATCATAATTTGTAATAACATCGTGAGCCTTTAGGCACTCTACTTTATATTAACCTCTTAGTACTTTTTTAAAAAGACAAAGTTTATTATTATTATTAATGTGCCACATTTTTTCAAAAAACGTGACAAAAATAGTGTGTGTCTTTTGGGTTATTTTGGTCATAAAGTTGTCCTTTTGTTGCAAGGTCATCTCACGCTTTATGATATGATCCTTGCAAAAAATACAGACAATCTATATGGGTGCATCCCTGGGATAATTCCTTGTCATAAATCCCCCTCTCAACTATGGATTCCAATGGGTGGGGGTGCGAGAAACGCTCAACCAACACAATGAGATAACAAGAAGAAGAACAGCCCCCCTAATGATGGCTATTATTATTATTTGTTTTGGGAGCTCTTTGAAGACAGAGAAAAGAATGGTTTCCTAAAAAGAGGTGAAGCTCAAGACGACGAAAGAATATATATATATATATATATATATATGAGTTGTCTCCAACACTTTGTAATAAAAGAAGGTCAATTCTGTCGATGAATTCTCACGTACCTGGTTTGACACATATATAACTATAATTTCTGTGGGAGAATCAATGGATGCAGAAGGAGTTTTTTTTTCTTCATTCTGGAGGGTTTTAAAAAGTATGTCACCCAAGCATTTGATTAGGAGCGAAATTTCTTCTCTCTCCTTTTGCACTTAGAAGAGAGAGAGACGAATCTAATTTATGAGTCAAAGGAATTAGAAAACGTGGACCTTAAAGCTTTTTTTTTTTCTCTCTCTCTCTTTCCCTTTATTCAAACTCATATGCAGGAGATGATGAAAGCTTTTTGCTCATAATGGCTTAAATTATGAGCCACATATGGTACACTCTCTCTTTTTATCCCTGAGAGGAGGCATACTAGAAATAATAATAATAATATTTCCTTCGTTTCAGCGAATTGAGGAAGACCGACGCTAAGTGCAAAAAAAAAACTCTTCCCGAAATAAAAACGGAAGTTTTCCTTTAATAAAGTGCCGCTCTGTTGTTTTAAGATCTCTGTCTATATTCAGCTTCCTTTTATAATTTGAAAAAATGTATTGATGGCTATCAGGTTCTATCTGAGGCACCTAAAAATAAATTCATATTTGTATTCTGATGGCTATCAGGCGGGGGCCGTTGACAAGGAGAGAAATTATCCTCTGTGGAATGATGGGTATTATTATTATTATTGTTTGCCTTTGAGTAGTAATCCATAACACACACAAAAAAGCTTTCAAAATGTACATTCAAATATCTATATATGTATATATATATATATTTGTATTTATACATAGATCATATCCAAATATGAGTAATCCGCTTTCTCTACAGGACTTGCATCCTCAGAAATAGTATCCATAAAAGACTATCTGATCCAACAAGGTGAGTTTATGTCGGAGTCGTGGTACGTCGGAATTTTCCCAACAACTCCATTGATGGTCACTAAAAAGCGAAGATAAGTACAAAAAAAATCAGCCTCTTTGTGCACCAAGTGTTATTTCCTATTTTCTCCCTTATGTCTTATGGAAGGCGGCAATGCGTACATATGGACATTGTTTGTCATGAGTGCACTTAATTGCATGGGCAACAAACACTTTGTAACTTAATACTTTGGTTGTCTAAAAAAGTATGTATACTTTTAAGTAAGGGGAGGGGAGAGAAAAGTCAAGTGTTTAACAATTTATTAATGGGAATACAAAAGGCATTCTTTGGGATTCTGTTACGTGTCTGCATTACATGTACAAGAGCGTCGTCAGTGGGTTCTATTTTGCTCTTATATGGCTCAATTGCATATTTTTTTCGATTTCCTTTATTGTTTAGATAATAAATATAAAATTATATAAAAATATAATATATAAGTAAAATAAACATTATAGTTTATAATAAAAAATATATACAAGAGGTTATACCAATAAAACATATCATAAGGGTAACTATTTTAAATATTTCAAAGTTTTTTTCATAACTTTAAAATATTCTTTTGATCTTGAGGGATAAAATTTGATGACGTTCCCGCAAGAAACCCATGTATATTTATAAAGATATTTATCATAAGGTGAAATTATATTTTAAAAATATTATTTGCCATAAACGTTTTATCATTGATGGCTGTAATAATATTACAGCTATAACGTAATTAAAGTTAATTTTTGAAATATTACACATTTATACTTTCTTATATATTAAAAAAATACTTAAAAGTGGAAACAAAACTTATGTATATTTATCTATTATTCTCAATTGCCGAGTTCCCAATACTATTTTTTTTGCCATATGGTTCGATAGAATGGCATCCGATCGGATATAAATAAGCATTATAGAGTGTTAAAATTAGTCACTCTAACCTAGGATGATCTTATCAATGAGGTAGACCAAAATGGCAATGCCTTATCGGAGTATTCGAACCTGCGCCCTCAACATTGAGAGTTGAACACGCCTTAACACGCACACGGCTACTGCACTAACCATATTTACTATTTATAAACTAAAACATTATTGAAAAGACAATATCTATATAATTTTTGGGCTCCAAAATGTATACAACCATTTCGATATTCAGGAATGTATTGTAATAATTCTATATCAATGCATTCTTTGGTTTAAAAATTAATTTTGGAATGTGAAAGATTATACAAAAATATGTCAATCAGCATCAAAATTTACATCTTCATAATCTATTCTGATTTTTAACTGAAGGATGGACTAAAAAGAGCCTAATCTTCTAAATATTAATAACTTAAAGACCATAATAAAGCATGCTTACAAAAGTGTGTAATTTTTTCATATTCAGTGGTAATATTACTAACATAGTATAATTGAAATTAATCTTTGTAAAAAACAAAATATTTATGCTGTCGATAGATTTAAAAAAAATATATGATAAATTGAAGGAGTAAAAATATGTTGATAATCGTTTTTTACTTTTTGATCTTAAAGTTACATTTTATTTGACGAGAACGCAATCACTAAATATAAACTAATAAATGGGTAAAAAAAAAAATATGGCTTAAATATTTGTGATCAAAATTTAAAAGAACGTTTTGTTATTCTGTTCAGTCCTATCGGTAAATGGACTATTGTTAAACACTATTGTATATAAAAACAATCATCAAGTGGTGACAAGTAAGAATTAAATGCATATCTTTTACACTACAAAAACTCCATTCCATATAAGAGTGTATGACGTGGGATTTGATAAATTTATTCTTAGAGGGTGTCAAATAAGCCATAATATATTTTTTCACAGAATAATAAATTGAAAGATAGTTACGCTAATTGTATTGTTAGAGGCATCAATTTGTTGTATGAATATTAAAAGTTGATGAATGTAAGGAAAGGGTGAATCAGTTAATATGTTTTTATCAATCTGAAGGGTTAATTACCTTCCGCCGAAGGCGGTATTGTTTTCACTGGCGTTGGTTTGTTGGTTGGTGGGTTTGTTTGTCAGCAGGATACTCAAAAAGTGCCGAATGT
>CP045891.1:7195095-7272415 GCA_013387185.1 Caligus rogercresseyi | reverse complement strand
CCCCCCTCCTTTTTTCTCTTATAAATAATTAATATTCATTCTGCGTTATTTCAACATTAATATTCAACGACTCAGAAAAAGGAAAAAGGACAAATAGCATCATCGTAATTATACACATATATTAAAGCATTTATAAGCATCTAAGCATTATCATTTTGTGTGACTGGCTGTCGTCGGTGACCGTCTGCTGATATAATTTATATCATTCGTTAGCATAACAGCCGGAACATGAGTTGATCTCGAATCCTCCACAAACGCGACTTCAAAAAGGAGCTTTTAGTTGTATTCCTTGGACAATTATCACGCGGACATCATGGCGTTTACAGGGTGAGCTTATCTTTATTTGTTACACCAAAAAAGTGTTTGGAAGAGTGGGAAGTCCTCTAGGACTAAAACATGATGAAAGAGGCTAACCAAATGCAAAAAAGTGTTTGAAGAGAGTGGGAAGTTCTCTAGGACTAGCCAATGAAGAAAGAGGCTGGAAGGGTACAAAAGCTGACTAAATGCAATTGTTGCTAAGATTCGTCGGAACTCGTCCTCCTATCACCGAGGAATAAGAAAGTATCCAAGTTTCTGCTCAAGAGATCATTGCATCTTCCAAAAATGATTAACTGTTTAAATCTACACCGAAGTACAGCCTTCAAAATGGCCACAGATTCCTGTGCAAGCACTAGGAATGTCTATCGGTCGCAGATGATGACGGTCTCCATGATGATTTGGAGGCCGTGCTTTCAATGGGAAGAAATATTCCAATATTATGGATCCTTCGGCGTTAAGATCAACTGATGTGTGCATATATATTTACAGAAAACTGAGATGTTCTCGTGGGAACAGGAGGATATTCCATTAGCCCCTGTATGCTTCCAGCAAGATGGAGCATCTTCCATATTGCTAAAGCGGTTCAAGAGTGGTATCCGGATATTTATACCATTTTGGGCAAGGTACTTGGCCTTTCTCTTCAACTGATTGTGGACTCCTTGACAATGGCTTGTAGGACAAGGCCAATATCATCCACAGGGTCAGCTAAAGACAATCTAATTGGCGTATGGGAAACAATCTACGTAATTATGAATTAATCGGTAGCCTGTGTATATCAGATAATTAGGATTTCTTTGAATAAAATAAATCTCCTATAATTCCATCCTATGAATAAATATATTTGCTTACAGATAGAGAGTTTTTTTGAAGTGCCTCCTTTCATGCTTTAATTTAATTAATGCTGTCACAACAAAATCTTTTATTTATTTTGTAAAAAAGAAATGTTGAAAATTTATATTCCAGATTAACATTCCGTGAAAGTGGGAGGTTCTTCGGGCGTGTTTAAAAATGTATATATGTAAATGCTGCGGGTTTTTTAAGTAATAGTAAATAGGAATAAATTCAATGTTAGTTTTTGGAAGCTTTTATGAACGTAGGAAATATCTTTTATTTTTTTAACAAAGTAATAGATTTTTAATTCGTAACTAATACTTATGTTTATTATATTATTTTAAAAAATAGGAAGTATTTTATGTATTTAGATCATTTTTGTGTAATTATATATGATAAAGAAAAGAGTTTTTATGATGCATTTGATAAATATCTGTCAGTTTTTGTATTTATCAATACTGATATTCGAGATATCCGAGTCAACAACTACGGGATTTCAAACAATTTATTATTTCAAAAATATTTGAGTATTGGGAATATTTTATTGCCGAGAGGCTATGCAACTTTTTCCATAAGTATTAAATGTATCTTTAGGGTTGATTGAAAAATATTATTTATGAAATATCCTTTCATATTCTACAAAATCTCTTCTAAAAATATTGATTTCATACATAAAAAAAGATTGAGCCACAGATGGCTTATCATATCCTTATGAAGAACGATAGCGATCATAAAACTGCGTCACTTGAGTAGGTCGTTATTGTGTTCTGTATTACTTTGTGAGGTCTTTTCAAGTATTTCATCCAGACGTTAAAACCTGTCAATATTGGTATAACAATGATAGCTATGAAACAAAGAAATATATGATAAATGATCCACAACTTTCTAAGATAAAAATAATTTGGGATCTATACAAGTGCGAAATAAAAATGTTTTGTCTATTTGATTCATAGAATTGCATCCGTGTGGCTATAAATAGATATCATTTCAAAAAACTCTTTATCCAAATTTCGGAATAACCGTTGAGATTCCTTGAATAGCGAACGGAACTTAGGTATCGATATCTCTCGTGTGGAAAACACACCAAAAAGAATACATATTATATTACTATTCAACATGTTAAACACACAAAAACTCTCTCAAAAAGATATTGAAATTCGATTTCACCAAGCTATAATTAGTTTCAAGGAGCGTTTCTTACATTGAGCAGCAAAGTTGTTTGAAATAAAGTACTGTACGCATGAAGTGGTCAGCTTTTATAAAAATATTAGTAATTTATATAAATACAAAATTCTTTATATTGCTTTTATTATGTACAAATATATATTGGTGATATAAATAACATAAATATATTTTAATTTTTTTATAATAAAAGATAAACATCTTTTTGATGAATAGCAGGTTGAATAATACAAATATTCTTTAGAAACTTACTCCTTAAAATAAATCTCAAGAGTTACGTCACTAATAAAGAGACATCAACTTCTGGTTAGGAGATTAATCTTAAGAAAAGTACCGATAAACAACTTTTGAGTTTGCATTGGATCTGGGGGGCTTGAAAGTGACTTCTATGATGAAAGTGTTGGGTACCTTTATATCATTGAAACGATGAGGAATTATAGTAACACGCCAAAGTCATAGAGGATAAAGTCCAAAAAACACAAATCTAGCGCAAAATTTCTTAAGAAGAATACTGTGACAAAATTATTTTATAAGGACATTTATTATTTACCCAAAACTATTCATATTTTAAGACTAACTACCTTTTTCTCAATTTTTATGTAAAAAAATCAATGAGTTTGTGCGAAAAGTTTTTATTTCCGGAGAGGTCGCCCTAAAATAATATCATGCGACGTGTCAAACTCAAAAAAATCGGTGGTTGGGTCGTTTGGAGCTTGAAAGCTTTTTTGGGATGAAGTTAAATTACCGCTTCAAATGGTTAAAGACATTTGGAAGAGTGGTTCAGTTTGGACGGACAGCATTAAGGGGACTATATTGAAAAAGGGGACGCCCTTGGGAGGGAGAAGAGGGTAATGGACCACACTCTGTGCTAGATTTAGCCGCAATATTAGTCCGTTGTTGGTATCAGAATAATGCATCATATAGAGAGGTAGCAGTTTTATTATTACAAAAATGAAATGGCAGGAACCAGTTGTTGGAATGGGAGGTTATCTTTTTAAAAATATTCTATTGGGAAAAAAATAGTTGCCTTGGGGAATTTTTTAATGATAATAGGTAATTTACAGCCAATGAAGACTGGAGAGGATGAATGTTTTAAAATGGGTAATTTTAAGAAAAGAGAGTCGGTCCAAGAAATATTTTTACAATTTATAAAACTAATAGTAATAAGGAACGCCGACACTTTTTTAGTGGATAAAAATCACAAAACAATCATTTTTAAATCCAAATTGAGAGGAGGAAAGAAGATTACGCTGAGTACACCACCAGTAAATATATTAATGCATGTTTTACAAAAAATCAGAAATTTTCAATCACTCTCTCTATTGGTTTTTAAATACAGAGACTTTCCAACACATTGACTTTGGTAGTATCTATGGGACTACAGCGGAGGAAAGATTATCTTTTTTTGCGGGGATCGCTGGAGACATCAACACTTTTTTATTAGAGTGCATATATCTGGTCGAAATTTTAGAATATCTAAAATTGTTTGTTTGATGATTTTTTTAATATACGTTACGGAGTAAGATTTTATTTACTTTTATAATGGCCGTACCAAGAAGAATTAATTTTAGTACCACTAAAACCCAATATTTTATGTATAAATGAGATCTACTCGAGTCCTTTACCTAAAAATATTACTTCATCTGGTTATCATATTGTTAATAACACGACGTTTTAATGTATTTTTATGAATATTATAAGATATAATCTAATGTGAATAAAGTTACTCCTTGGTAAAAAAAAAAAAAAAAAAAAGAGACCATCAACTTGGAACCGAATAACTTCACCCCTGTGAAGATGTTTTAATAGTAAATTTCAGAACTCAACTTAAGAATATCCTACAAGATACATTTTATTTACAACAATATTGTCCAAATGCTTTTGTGACATATATTTATTTATTATGAGTATTATTATTAATATATGATGAAGGCGCTTGATTAATTCCAAAAGAAGTATAATATATCTTGTTTTGACAATTTGATACTTCATATGATATTGAGACACCCAATATTGAGTTTTTGAGACATTTGCTCCAAAACTGTTGTATGTCGCCATGAATTTTTTAAGTTGTTGTTTTGTTTAGCCTTCCGGCCACGGATACGTCGGTGAGAGGCACTAAGCCGACCCAAAAGGAGTTGTAATTAGAAAACCATTGACCAGATATATTTTTCCTTCACTCACCCATTGTGTTATGTGTGAATAATATTCTTCTTTTCCCCCTCTTCAAGTCTCTTAAAATCAATTACACTCTGCGGAAAAAACCGTCAAATCGGGAGCAATTTGCTTTGACATTTTTTTCCTTCTTCTGTCCCTGCAACAAGTCTTCCCCCTCATACATAACATGGTATGCCCTCGGGGTATTCCCTTACAATGTATCTATGTATTATTTATCTGATTAGTAGTTAGGGAATTTCTATTTTTCTACTTAGTTCATCCCCTCCTCTTTGTCCAAGGGAAACTTCGGAAGTTTCTCCTTCTTATTACTAATATATAATAATATCGGTTTGAGTGGACCTTTGGGGATTTAAGGCTTGAGACGAAATGACAATCAAAAAAAACCAAATAAGACACTCTCTCTCTATATAATATATGTACACCTACATAGCAAAAGAAATTAACGGAAAATCATGATACGACAAGTTTCTCTCGCCTTTTTTTTTTCTTGGTCAATTTTTCCCTATTTTTTAAAATAATTAAAGCCTAAGAAATCTTTTTTTTCCTTTTTTATTACGGGAAAGGAATTTTAAGTTGTGTTTTTATTATAGATAATTATGATCTGGCAAGGATTGACTGGCAATGAATGCGGAGTTCTCTTTAGGAAGGGTTGTAGTGCAAGGTGTGATACACCCCTTTCACATGCATTTTTTAAATATATATGTGCATCACAGCGGTGTTGGATAAATCAATAGTTTTGAATGGGGAGGCACTTCTGAGACTATCAGTTGCTAATCATTTAACGGTTTGACGTGACCATAAGGGGGGGGGGGAGAAGAGAGTCTTAAAACATTCGAATCCCCCTTCCTTTTGTTATATATATTCTATTATTATTATTATAACTATAAAAATAACAATTTATTTTGAAAGTAATGATTTTTTGAAAAACGATAAGGATGACATAGAAATATATATATTTATATAGAAGATTCTATAACAATTGTAACATACACTAACTTTTCAAAAAGCGTTTAAGAGAACTTGATATGAAGAGACTCTCAATAGAAAAACAAAAGTTTAATGATAACATTTCAAACTATATTTAATGTGTCAAAGTAGTAGTTTTTCACCTACTTGGTATATAAATGCAGGCGTTCTATATATATTATGTGTCCCTTTGTTACAGGTTCCTGATGACGTCATTCGCAGATGGGGCCTTGCACAAATATAAAGAAGAAAGGAAGGGTGTTTTTTGTGTGTGGATGTCCCCAAGGGAGTTCTTCTTCAACTACAGCTCTCAGCCCTTTTTCACTCTCTCACTGGTTTCTTTTGTCCTTCTTAAGAGTTGAGCTTCTTAAGTAAGGGTTCTGTTCTCCCTTCAGGGCTCTCAAAGGACCTTGATGACAATCTGCAATTAGGCTTGTATTATTGTTGTTATTATGCATGCATGAAGAAGTGAATCTTTTTTTGCATCATGGGTGGTGTTGTGGAAAAAAAGCATCCGGGATGGAAGGGATATTCAAAGGGACCACCGAGCCAAATGTAATGTCAGTTAAAGAAGAAGAAAACCACACGCTGAAGGATATATTATGCAGGTATTATCATGATTTCTTAGACTTTTAACTAAGAAAACTCTCTTTGATTTGTTTAAAATGCAACAATTGCATTTTATACCGAATATATATTCTGATAAATATTAAGATTACCCCATAAATTTCCTGTGGATGGTTGATAATACAATGAAAAAATTGCAAACTTTGAACTCTTATAAAATCGTACTCTTAGATTAGCTTAACTGTATAATTTAGTTTATTATTATTTATACATTGGTTGTTCAATTCTTTTTTTTTTTGATTACATTAACTCTCCTTTTAAGTGTTTCTGTTTCCCCCTGTATTTCAGTTCTCAAATAATAGTCAAAGTAATTGTTTATAAATATACAATAGGACATTTTTATATTACATAATACAACGACAAAAGAGCAATTACATTAGATAAAAACCATAATATTTCAACGGTAAATGGATTTAGATGTATATACACATTTAAATTTCACAATATTTTAATGAAACATCACGTTGAATTAAATGATTAAAACATACATTAATATGTAAATAGCTAATAAAATTTTATTACTTTTTAATGATCTTAAATGGTTGTGAGACTTTCTTGGAAATTTCTTGATTAATGACCTTCTTCGTATCAACTCAGCGTCCAAGAATTGGATGCGTTTGCTGGTAATGGTTCCATATATTATATATATATACTATATATATATATATATATATATATATATATATCTATATATATATATATATATATATATATATATATATATAATAGATAAAATATCTAAAGATGAAATATCACATTAACTCATAACAATCTATTATTTAAAAAATACAAATCTGATTTAATGACTCAATAGAACGATCCCATTGAATAGCAATGCTTTGGAAAAATTTAAACAAGTTAACAAATTTTCAATGATGCCATTCAAAATATTTAAAAAATAACATGAACATTTATTTTGGAAAAATTAGGCTAGATTATAGAATTTTGTTTTCGTTTCTCTAAATATGGACATGTTTATTTGTTTCTCTCCCAGATTGTCCCCCAAAACCCTTCAACCTCCAATTTAAACCAAATAGAAGTCTATTTATAAACTACAAATTACTATGCGAGGCATTGCTTTATCAAAAAAAAATTGTTGTCTAGAGAACAAGTGAAACGATGCTTCTAAGCTTTCCTCAAATAAAACAACATTGATTTTCTCCCCTGACTAAAGTCACTCTCATTTGCATAGTTATAATTAATGATGTGGATTTTATGAACCGTTTTATGGATTAAGAGACTTCAAGGTTTACTATATAACAATAATAATAATAATAACAAAAACCTGTTTTACATCACTTTTCATAATTATATTAGCATACTCATTTTTTACTCCTTTTATTCATGGTATAAAAACCTCATAACAAAGGTATTAAATAGGAATAATCATATTCATATGGAGTTTTTATGGGTTCGTCCCCCCAGAGTGTGGGCAAGTGTTCCTCCTGGGGGTAGAGGAAGGAGTTTTTTTGTTCTTTAAAAAAGCATTTCTAATGAATAAAATAATAAAAATTATAATAACATTTATTATGATCATTAAAATGTGATAACATTTCTTTTTTAATACTAGTATTAGGCGTTCTTAAATATAAATAAAACCGCATTAGGGATACAAAAAATCGTATAACCCACTGCGACAAGGATTATAAAGGAGCATCAAGTCATGGTTATTTGAAGAGCCAGGGTATACAATTATAAATTCAGTACACAGACACAACCCAAAAGTCATCTAACACTCCTTGAAAATAATGCACATGTTTTGTTTGCTTGTTTGATGGTAGGATCCAAGAATACGAAATGTATATATATATAGCTATAGCCTTTGGTTCGAGGTGAATCGGATTAAAGATCTTAGACTCTACCCTCGATCCCTTTAACCTTCTCAAAATCTAACACTTATGTCATTATTGATGTATATTTTACACATTTGCATTGATGTAGACAAAAAACTATGTTAATATATTATATATATATAAATATAGAAGAATGGTCAAAATTATATTTTTGGCTGTATTAAAAATTGTCAGCTTGAAGTTTGTAATAGTTAATTATTTATATTTAGTGCTTATGGAATGGTATATCGTTTGAGCTGATTATGTTATTTTCCACTTCTTATATTTGTATATACGTATGTATATACGCTATATAGTTTGTACTTCAATTACTAAATGTTAATGGGTGTCTAGAGTAAATAGTCGAGGACAAGAAGATCAACCAATCGGATTATATTTAAGCCAGTCAGGTTACAAAGGGATATATAAATAATTATTAAGAATGAATGCTATATTTTCAGACTTATTTCTGGCGATCCAAAGGACTCAATTTCAATAATTTAATAATTGTGGTGTTTCATAATAATAATATTATTATCGAACAGGATCATTAGCTATTATTTTAAACAAAATAAGTAGTGTGAAAATAAGCCATTAGAGGTTTATGTGATTAATGTCTGACTTTCATAGTTTTTTTGCCTATATGGTTCGATAGAATTGCATTAAAATTAGTCTAGCGAACCTAGGATCAATGAGGTAGACCAAAAATGGTCATCCCCTCTCGGAATTCGAACTTACACTCCCAACATCGAGAGTTGAATTAGCTTTAACGCACACAGCTATCGCACTCTTTCCTTTTTCTTTGCTGTTCTTGATAATATTATGTTTTTAATAATTATATAGCATTTATTAGGCTATTTAGTTATAGTATTTATAAATTTTATAAATTTATATAATTAGTTTTATTTATATGAATCTATTTTAATCAATGACTATATCCATGAAATTCCTCCTAAGATCTTCTGACAAGCCTTGTTTAATAGATAAAAACTTTACTTATAATTGTCTTAAGAGTATTTTAACGGAAGGAAATTACTTGATAATGACCCCTGGAAGAGTTCAAAAGGATCTCAATAACATTTTTATATTCTTTTAATTGTTAATTTAACTCCACCAGAAGTATTTTTCTTCTTTTACACTTAATGTGTTGTGACTCATCCAAGTCTCAATAATTGCTTTTGACGTCTCATCCCATCGCGTGTCAAATGGAAACTAAATAAGAGAGGGAAGAATATTTTTATAAATTAACTTTTAATTTATCAATTTACGAGGAGTGTTTTTAACACTACGCCATACTCTTTTACCATCACGAAATCCTATCTGTGTCTCTAAAGTACCAATTTCCTTAATTTAAGTTAGGTTCACATATTGAGACGGATGTGTGTGATGATTTAGTTTCAATAGGACACAAACATACCATTTTGTTGGGTAAAAAAAAAAATATTTTTATTAACCGAAAGTCAGGAAGCTTATAAAAAAGGTGCACAATATTGAGATGTGGAAAAAGTTAAAAGAAAAAGTATATTTCTTACAAAACAAACTTTTTCACATCTATTTAATGAAACCTTTCCGAAAATCAGTTTTTTGCCTATATGGTTCGCTAGAATTGCATCCCACAGGATAAAAATAAACATTATACCATTAAAAATAATCAATTGAACCTAGTTTTCATACATTTAATACGTATGAAGAAGAGTAAACATCGTATTCTTCATTTTACGATCTTAATTTGTTCAGGGCATTTTTAGAAGGTTTCGGTTGCGGCACTGACCTATAGAATCTTTTGACGGTACGACGTTTCGTTGGACTGTTTTGGCTCACCTTCGTGCATATAAATGCTAGCATCATAAGCTTTAACAACGACTTTAACGTACATAGATGAGCCGCTTTACGGATTTTTCAGAGACTGGATAAGGATCTTCTCTACAAGTAGACCGCGTTGTTATATTCAATGTTATATTTGGGGTCATGGCTACGCAGTTGTCAGGATTCTTTTGGCCACAAGGCTGCAACATTCATTTTTAGGATCTTCTGACTATTGATGACTTGGGCGTCCTTGGCACTTTAGTCATAAGAACATTCAAAATTTTAATTTTTGGTAAAGAAGACTGTGGGCATTTGTCGAGGTCTCTGCTCTGCTTTATGAAATACTAGAACTTCGGGTATAAAAAGTGTTGGCGTCGAGTAACTGTGTTTGTAATGGATATTAATCCCCTATTACTCTCTTATGACAAACTATAACAACATCAAATCCATACATAGTTTGGACATTTTCGCCAGTGGACTGTATTTAAATAAAAATACAGCCTTAGTGTAGGATCTCAAGAGGCAGGTCCTTTTCGACAGCTCATTGAATGAAAGCAATTAATTTATGTATACCAACCGCAACATTAATATCTAAAATAGGAAAGGCAAAAAAAAACTTGGTGTAAATAATATTGTAACCAGCATAAAGTAACGTTTAAAATCAAATCAGATGTCGCTGTCTTCGTCACTTTTCCTCTGCTGCCAATTATTTTAGAAAAAAGACTTGAAATGGAGTTCTTATGCTGTGATTAAGGCTGTATATGTCTTATGCTTAAGATATACATATATTACTTTGTATTCAAGCAGCGTGAAAATGAACAATGCTTTTTGTATTCACATTTTTTGCATTGATACTGGATGCTTCTCTTAGGACACGTGCCTATTATACGGGGCCTCACCCATTGATATAAAGTCTGTTTTTACAATCTGTGTCTATGCTAGATAAAACGGTCGTGTGGGATATATTTAACTCTCGGAAGTCCCTTTGGAAAACTATACATTTTTCTCATGATATATATTTTATTCTCATGGAGAGTGATTCAAAAACGGTAAGGATCTAGTGTAAGATTATTTTTCAAATGTATTATAATATTAGTCTCCTGTGAGGTATATACATTTTAAAAGTAAGAAAAAAACATACCTCAAATGGATTGAACCATGAACCTCAGTATCATTGGCACAAAATAAATAAACAACAATATATTCCATATCACATAAAGCTCTCGCAGTAAGTTTATTCTCCATTTCAAATGATAAATACGTTATTTATTTGGTTACTTGGAGAAGGCAAGTCCATATCCTGAGTATTGTTGATTCAAAGCATACAAAAGCGATGTGTGTGGGATAATATTCTCAATGTCAGGGGGTAGCAATGAAACGTCAAAGAAAAGTTATAGACATACACAAAAATGTGTAAACATGATCAAAGTCTTTGATAAAATAGATCTACCATTCATATCAGACTTGTGGAAATGAATTCAAGCATGACTTTTTCCTACGAAAAAATTCTTGACATGGTAAAACTGTTTATAAGAGCATAAGTTATTCTTAAATTTCTAGTTTCATTTGAAATTTTTATGAAATTCAAAAACTAAAGATATGAAAAGATGAAAATAGGAGTATTGTGCATTTTATTCTATATGAAACATGAATAATCTGTATTCTTTTTATTGCCTGTTGCAAATCAATATTAATTAAATCATCATGAAAAGCTGTAAATAAAAAACTACTGTTCTAAATCAATTCACGAAGACTTAATTTTATATCATGACATAATAATTTTCTATAACAGATTATATATATATTATATATATATATATATATATATATATATATATATATATATATAAGAAAGTAAAAGGAATACTCTGCAAATCTTACATAGTGATATATATATATTATTTAATCTTTGAAAATATTATACCTTATCGTTATTGATAAATGTAAAAAAATAATATCAGTGTACCTTGAATGCCCATTTCGTAGAGGGAAGGTGTAAAAGAGCTGTAAGTCATTTTATAAAATCGTAGGAATATGCCTAAAGATAGAAAAAAAGGATAATGGTAAATATGTACAAATCAAAGTTATTTATGTCAGCTCAAACATTATGGCATTAATCAGCCCTCATTTACAAAAATATTATTAATACTGAAACAATGTATTACGAAATAATGGACAACCTCAAAATACTAAATTCTTATAAATAGTCATAACATGGATAATATTCTATACATACTTCCCAAATTTAATTAGACGTCAATTGAATTGTCATTAATCAAAGAATAATTTACCGGAAAATTAACCTTTTTCTTCACCCATCATCCAATATATCATGTAAAAGTAAACTAAATATTCAAATATTCCATGCAATTAGTTAAAATATAAGGAATCATAATTCTTATTCATGTAAATACATAAGTTCCTTGCATGTCAGAGTATTTTACCTATTTTCTCGGAAAAGGTCCTATTTAGACGACATGCTCCCGTCATTAAAGAAACATCGGTTGAAAAATTACTTATTTAATACCTTCCAAATCTTTGTAACACAAAAACAAAGGCTTAAGACCGTTTTTATATATTAAATAGACATACCTATTTATCAAGAAATGATTTAAATGCTAGGTAGAGAGTGGTGTGCCCAGTGGAATCGATCTGGTCTCTTAATGTTAGGGAATAGGTTCGGCTCGAAAGAGAGGAATGGCAAATATTGGTCAAACTTTATTTCCTATCGGATGCAATTCTATCGAACCAAATAGGCAAAGAAAAGAAAAAGAAAAAAACTCCTTGAAAAATGCCATAGGTCCAATGATCTAAAGAATTAAGATGTTTAGTCATATCAAAACGGATTATGCCATTCATTCGAACTAAATAGACGAAATGTGTACAAAATTATAGTGATAAATTTAGTTTCTAGTCCCTAATATAATGAAGTACCTTTACGGGGACTCTGGCTGCAAAAGACGTAAAACTACTATCTAGAAGCTCCATAATATCCGCTTTTATTAGAGTTTGAGAGAACAGAGTATAGTTTTAAATATACCCTCAAAAAGTTTTAAGGTTTTTAAAATGTGAGTATGTTTTGGATGCTTCAATTTTAGCTAAAAAACTAGTTATAATGTTAATTTAGATATATTTTTACGTATAAGCATCTGCTTTATATTATATGTTATTGAATGAAGAACTGTATTTATAGAAGAAACTAAAAAATAATTACCTTTATTTTATTTTAAATATTAAATATTTATATCATTTAATATATTGTTTCATTTTATTAAATAAAGAACTGTATTTATAGAAGAAACTGAAGCAATAACTGTATTTTATTTTAAATTTTAAATATGAATATCATTTTATATATATTGTTTCATTTTATTAAATCTAGAACTGTATGTATTTATAGAAGAAACTGACAAAATAACTATCTTTTTGAGTTGAATAAACTTACTATGCAATAAAATAAAGAATAACAAATGAATCATGTTTGCATCTACACTTAACGCAAACGCTATCCAACTATACAAATGTATATAAATATTTTTTTTACATCAATCTTCAGCTACTGTTATTTTCATCATCATAAGTTTATTGTATAAGCGATAAAACTGGGTGTAAACCTCATTCAGTCCACAGACAATCGAAACCCATCTTCTCTAATAATAATAATAATATTTCAGCGTGAGGAGCTCTATACAATTCTTCATTCCATTAAGGGTTAATGATACTACAATAATAATAATAATAATAATAAATGAAAATAATAAGTATTTAAATTTATGAGGTTTTTCCGCCCTCCAGCTTGGTGGTGGTCGTGGAGGTTATATCTCATGTCATCCATCTATATATGTACACACACACATACTGAGAGAGTGCGTTATTTATTGTTTAATGTGCTTAGAACTACTATTCTTGGATTATAATCATAATACGAAATAAATCAGTCAAATAGCATATGCACTTAGAGTATAAATAGAATGCTTTTTAGGAGGGTGGAACGTACCTAGAGTGAAGGGTGTGTGTGTGTGTATGCTTTTCTAATTGCGGAGATAATTAAAAAACAACAATGTGACCTGAGTATGAGCGTTTAGCGAATTAAAGTTACGTATAATATTTATACATTTATAAAAGAAAATATAATACAGAGTCACTCCCACCGACCTATTTCATAACCTAGGAATTCCAACAAGCTAATAATAATTCACTTTAATTATCCTTGATGACGTATATATACTTAAAATGGCGTCTCTACTACGTCATGAAACTTAGATGTCCTAAAAGAGGACATTCTACAATTAGCCTATGTTATATTTCAACACAAAGGTGTCTTTGCAATGACGTAGTTGGTATTGATACCTTTTAGCCCTTTTATATTATTCCTTTAGAGTGAAGAATATTAAGGAGCCCTTGGATTGGAAATATTATAATATAATTATGTCCTTATGACAGTTCTTGCAAATTCAAGAATGAATATCAATTTTGACAAATCAATTGTCTTTCTTTTCTACATCCTATAGTCAGAATGATGGTCCATTTATCCCCAGTTATGATGTATTCATTATTATTTTGGTGGAATGAACTTCAAAGATTGTTATGATATTGCTCGAAGGTCATGAGGAGAGACGAAAAACTATATAAAGAAAGAAATCTAAATCTCTGAGTTGATGTTCACATCTCATAACTAAAGTCTGCCTTCTTTCATAATACAAACTGTTTTTTAAATACATTTTTTAACACTTCATCCCTTTTCGTCAACAACTTCTGAAAAAAAATGTCCCGTTTTGCTAACCTTAAATATTACTCTTGAAATATTGAAAAAAATAACGACCATTGAGCAAAAGCATACTCTCGCTTCAAAAATATATTATTAAGAACAGATGACGACTGACTTACTATTAATCTTTTATGTTATAAAGAACATAGTAAAAATCCTCCATTTTTCTTATGTTGTTTTACTTTCGACATACTTTTTATAAAAGTAAACAAACCCCTTTTAAGAGGACTCTTCGTGGGAAAAATAATTCCTCTTCTAACTTCAAGAAGAAAATCCCCCTTTCCTTCCACAGATCTGATGCATTTCAATGGGCTGCATAATTTATTGATTCCTTCCTTTATTCTGTGACATATCTTCCCTGCCTGGTGGGGATCTTGATTTACGATTTGAATAATGTAGATTTATGACTTCTTCTTCTCTTAAAAGATTATATGTGACGTCATATTTAAATATTATTAGTATTTCAATGCTTTATATATATATATATATATATATATCTTTTAAGGGATTTTATGTGGGGATCTGGTACGATTTTCTCCGTCTTGCGCCGCTGGACATCTCCAATTCTGAAACGGATTATGAGGCAGTACAGGAAATTTGCTAAAAGACAATCAAAATAATTATATATTCAATCTTTGGTATTTTATTCATAATTTGCGACATTATGTCTGTATTTTTATTACAATATAGTTCCTTTAATGTTCTTTTAATAATTAATTTTTGTATGTAGTGTTACTAGATTTAAGATTAGAGATTTAATTTTTAACTATAATGTTTATCTATAGATTTTTTATATAATATCTCTATATCAATAAAGTCTCTTATTAAAAAATAAAGGAAGGAGTTAACAGAAATAGAGCAAGCACTCACATAAAATACTTTGGTCCGCAGACTGGGTTCTTTGGTGTCAGGTCCGAGGTAGAAGATCCTCCTTGCTTATAAGTACTTGTGGGCAAAGTATTGAGGTGACGATTCAAATCGTCCTCGAGAGATATATATCGCAGCAGTCCTCAATGGAGGCCGTCCAGCATGGGGACAGCGCACTTGAGGGAGTGGCTTTGGGCGATTTAAACTTAGGCAAATGTAACCAATTAAATATAATATCCTTACTCTATATTCAAGCATCTCTAAGTCTCTTATACATATAGGTTTGAACATTCTTCACCATAACTGTCGTGACTAAAATGATTAACAGCAATTATAGGCCTGACTCTCCTCGGGCTCTTCCTTGAAGGTTTTAACTCTGTCTTAATGTTTGCTGCATACCAAGCAAACACTTGCTCTCAGGAAGGTCATGATTTAAGGGATGGCCTTCATCACACCTCCTGGCCGAGGATATTTAATGGTCTCACCAATGGAGAGGACTAATCATAGCTGTGGCATCATTAACCAATTAATTTTGGTAAGATGTGAGAGTATAATTATAATAGTCGTTTGAGAGCAAGGGAATATAACTATAATAGGACGGCATCGAAACTCTTTGTCTTTTAGCAACATTTTAAAAATGGAATGGGCAAACTGACTGTTTGGTAATAAGTATATAAAGAAAATAAAAATAAATATTCTACAAACATTGTAGAACATTTTACACTCCTTTAAAAAAATAGAAAAGTACGAATATGCATATGACCACAATGATCTATATATATATATATATATATATATATATATATATATATATATATATGTACAGGGGTATTAGCGGGCAATCTTGAATCACTTTTAAGACCTTTTCCACCTCGTCCAGTGCCTAATTTAATTCATTTGAACTAGTTGGGAGAGGCCAGACTCTTTTCTTCCCAATTTTAAGATTTTTTAAAAGAAAAAAACAATCCCTCATCATGGAACAGAGTAGGCGTGATGCCATCCTCAAGCTCTTCTAGCGGGCCACGGTGCCCAGACATCATCAAGCTCCTCCACTACTCCAAGTCTACCGTCTATGACATCATAAAAAGGTTCAGGCCACCGGGAGTACAGCAGGAAGGTCCACAACCCAGGAGTGACAGGATCAGGTCTCCCAGGTTCCTGGCTGGGTTGAAACAGGTCCATCAAGAAAACCCAGACAACCCCATGGCTAAGTTGGCCGCCGCCAGGGATGTAGTATCTACACCATCTCCAAGGCCGTCAGAGGGCCTGGGGTACAAGAACTTCACCTCAAGGTGAGACATCTCCTCACTGAGAAGCAGAAGGACGCCAGGGTGGGCCAGGGGCAAGGACATGTTCAACTTCATCAAGTCTTCTTCAGCCCTTAATGAGATTTTCTCAGATGAGAAGCTGTTCAACCTGGAATGCACTCACATCAGGCAGAACACCAGGTGGATCTGCCAGGACCCTGAGGAAGTGCCCATAGTCTTCAAGTCAAGAACCGGCCTCAGTCATGGTCCTGGGAGTTATCTCCTCCGACGGCGACGTGATGGCCCCACTTCTTCTCCGTGGGCCTCAGGATCAACCAAGAAGTCTACCTGGAGGTGCTGAGGGACGTGGTGGTGCCCTAGATAAACAAGGTGGCCAAGGGCAGGAGATACACCTTCAAACAGAAATGAAATATAAAAAATATTCCACTTTTCCGATTCGGATTATCGCTAAGCCCCTGTATGATCTGATTTTATGTATAACGAATAACATATATGATGGCAAACTTCTAATTAACATAATTAATGAACGGCATTTTAACACTTTTGCCTTTTAGCAACATTTTTTAAAATAAAATGGGCATGCTGACTGTAATAATGCATATAATGAAAGGAATATAAAATTACAAAAAAAATCTATTCCTTTAAAAGAAAAAAAAAGTAAGAATATAAAGCATATGGCCTAACTAATCATTTATACGTTGTGTGATTTTACATATAATGGATAATTAAGGATGTTTGATAGAAAACCCTTCTAATTAACATCATTTTTTCCTATTGGTAGGTCATTTTCCTTTTTTTATTCCTAAAGTATTAGAGTTAGCAATCCATAAACATTCATTTTTTCCCTGAAAGTAAGATGTGCCTTACTATATTGATATAAACGGGTAATTTTTGAGAAGTCATTCAAAGGATCCGTATACGACATGGAAATATATGCAAATAGATAATTGTTTTATTTTAAATATGTTATTCTATCTCTGAATTGATGTTCCCGCAACAAATGCCGGAGTGAAGGGATGTTTTATTCATAATGCAACTTATTTCACTCTTCCGTTTTTTCAACCAAATCATGTTGGAGAATAATGTATAAGTTTGTTATCCATACATATACTCCTGTAGATGGAACGTGAACTCAGAGTTTCTGGTCCGATTCCTGTCTGTAATTTAAAAAGAAAACAAGGAACAAAGCTTTTACGCATCACAAATGTGTATTTGTCACTAAAAACTTTCAAACTTTATTCAAGTTTCGTAAGATAAGTGCTGCAAGGAATTGAGGGTGCAATTTTATGACTTGCTTTTTTAAGACTCTCTTTCTCTCTCTCTTCTTTATATATATAAATATATACAGTCAACTTCGCCTAAGTCGAAATTGCATAAGTCGAAAAGTCGCCTAACCGAATATAATCAAAGTCCCATTTTTTCTCCATTGACATGTGTGTAATAAAAATCGTACAAGTCGATTTTGTAAGTCGATATTTCGCCTAAGTCGAAACAGATATTTGACAGTAACACATACATAAAAAAGAAAAATAACTTCGCATAAGTTGAAGAGGGCGATCACTTTCCTAAACACTTTCCGTTCACACTGTGTATTACAAGGAAGCAGACACAGATGGTTGAAGCCTACTGTATATCGAATTTTCTTCGACTTAGCAATCAAAATTTGTAACTCGAATTTCACCTAAGTCGATTGTTTTTTGCACAGTCCCGAGAGCATCGACTTAGGCGAAGTTGACTGTATATTTATATATATATATATCATAATTAATATATTATTATCTAAAATACCCAATAATAATATATACAACCAACATTATAGTACAATAATAAAATTCCAAGGAAGACAAATATTAAAAGCTTTACATGTATTCGCATCTGAAATTTATATAAGCTCACAAATAAAATACATAATTCATAAGATCAGGCTTGATTTTGTTTATTCGTTATTTAAAATATAACTAAGCATTATATTTTTAAAGAAATAATTTAGGACAATGTAGTAGATTATAATATTTCCATATATACATCGTATTTTGTTTATAATAATACACTTACACAGGATACAATCCTTTTTATGATCCTTCAAACAAAAATGATACCTTTGTATGAAACATAGGCAAGTAAATTAAGTACTATTTTAAAAATCACATGTTTTCTGTACGTAACGTTTGTTTTACTCAGAACCCTCATGAATAAAAAAAATCATGTGGTTATGATGTGAACTCCCGAATCTCTATCCGAGTTCTAAGTGTTATAAAAGCAAAAAGGAACTCTTAATGAATACTTATTAAAAAAATCTCCTCAATGATTAAAGTAATGATGTCCTCGGTTCTATATTATAATCTTTATTTACTTACATATATGTCCTATAACCCTTATGATTGTTTGAGCTGAATTAACACAGAAATAAAGTTTGTTGTACGTCGGTACACAAAAATACTTCTTCAAATAGCTGTAAAAGTTTAGTAATCGTACAAAAATCCAATCCCTCTCATGATGCACAACTGTCCCCAAAATAGAAAAGTGCAATCCATTCATTGATTTATGTCCGAACAAACGCAAAATCTATATAAAACACAGGTTAAAGGCCACCACATAATCCCTTCATTCATCAACTCACTCGACATTCTAACACTCGTAGGACATTCGACCAAAAAAAAAAAAATCTATAACAAAAGACATTCAACGAATATTTTACGTTCTTTCATATCCTTCGGCCCGCCCATTTGCCATTCATTTGTTGATTCCTTCTTCACGTCCTTTTTCTCGACTGACTTCATACAACTACAAAAAGAGCCCTGACATTTGATAAATTAGAGTAAAATGAAGTCCCTTGCGGCTGACGCTATGAGGGACTCTTGCAGCTTCACTTGTTCTATAGAGAAGAGAGAAAAAATCATGTAAGAAAAAAAAATCTAACGAATTTTTGTTTGATTTAATGTATTGTTTTGTAATAAAGATGAGCCTATGGTCCATTTGATCTAGACAGCGTTTTCTACTGCATATATGTATACACAAGGGGGGGGGGGAGAGTCCCTTTGGGGGGATGGGGGGCTCAAGCGTATGTAATATATAGACACACATAGTCCCCATGGATGACATGATTAGCTGAGGAGTCTTATAATGAATAAAAAAAATATGTTGGACCGTGTGTTATTATTTTATGGAAAGTCTTTGTTATAGGGAATTATTATTATTATTATTATATTAGGATTTCCATAGACATGCATAAATCAATGGATGTACTTTTTATAGCCTAAAATTGTCATCAGCTATTAAAAGTATAGATAGTTGGATTATTTATGATGGAGTCTCTATGCAAATGGATCTCTTCGTAGGCGGGACAGCGGATAATTGGAGTATTTTCTTCTTCTTCTTTCATTATAATGCATCCCTTTATGTATGAAGCGAGACAAAATGAATACTACTACAATTGTATTCTGATCCCTGCATCGCCCATCCCCCCTCCTGCGCAGGAGCACAAAAGAAACATCAAGGAACCTGAAGACAGGAGGAATCGGTTGCATTCTTTTGAGAATTGCATTATATTATTATTATTGTGGTTTTCTCTCTTGTGGTTCATTATGGAGAAAGGAAAGGAAGAGCATAGAATGTTGTTTGAAACCAAGAGATGTATGCCTTATAGTATATGGAAAAATATATATTAAATATTGCATATACTCAAATGTACATATGTGACAAACTATGAAAATTCTATTAATATAAAGGATATCGCCTTTTTAAACGACTAACACAATTTGACAAATATACCAATTAATCATTCGTATATTCATAATATAATATCATAAATATCTTTGATAAACTACATTTTTTCGGTTAAAAACATTTTTTTTCGGTTAACTATGAACATTTTAACAGTGTAATAATAAAATACACTAAAATTATATACAGAAAGAGAGTAAAACATATACAGAAAGAGACTAAAACTAATTTTTGAAGGTTATAAGTATATACTTTTAAATCTCTTAAAGGAAGACAAAATGTATCGTTATAGACAGGTAGACGCCGCTATACATAGAATGATTAAGTATTTACTTTTTTGTCTGTGGGGACACTTAAATTGGTCGCTATACACAGGTTTGACTGTATATTTTAATTGCTGTGTCACTCAATGAAGTTTTACTAAAGGTCTACAGCTCATCGTATTTTATTCATATATAATAAAATTATATATATTTTAACAAATGTTGTATTAATCATATATTAAACAATTATATTATATTGTATTTAAATGAGTTGTATTACTTTGACATAAATAAATAAATCTTAGAGCAACCAATGATGATATTCTTTAATAACTATATAAAATAATGTTGTAGTGGAAACAATGGTTTCCAGAAGAAATGACCAGGGAAAATATGGCCTAGGAAGAAATGACCAAAGAAAAAATGAACCAGGAAGAAATGGCCCATATTGAAAAGGATAATATGACACATGGGAAAATGTCCCAAATACATGGGTAGGCAAGTATTTTAATGGAATACAACTATTTGTCAATTAAATTTAGTATTCATAGTCAAAATAACTTATTTTATTAATAATACATCAAAGAATTTCCTTGTTTAGTTGTTATTAGACGAGGCAAATATATTTTGGGACAATTTTTCTCTTGTTTCATTATTTCCTTTTCTATCATGGGGGATTTCTTCCTGGTTCATTTTCTGATTCATTTCTTCCTAGGCCGTATTTTCCTTGGCCATTTCTTCCTAATATCAAATTCAGCCGGTTGAGTGTTTATAAAAAGACTCTGCAATTAAAGAGTTTAAAATCTTTCCCTATCGTAGTAATAACATTGTTATAATTGTCAAAACTACACTATATTTACCCCCCAAAAATATATATTATATGATATATTTAACTATTTATATACTTCCTTATGTTGGCTTTAGTGTTACCAATATAAGATGTAAGGTCCGAGGTACTAATTGTATTTTAAAATGCTTATAAGCCACATACATGTATTCTATACTTTGAAACACCCGTTTTGCAGTATTAATTTATAAAAATTTAGTTTTTCCAACGAATTTCCATAAATCTTATATATTTAATGAAATAAGATGTTATTTATATATTATATATAGGTAATTTCCCTAAATTAATAAAGTTTTTTGAAAAAAATAAAGCTTTTCCATCCATTAAAATATGATATCTCAATTTTAAATAAATACCGTCAAGCCAGGAGAAACAATCTTAATTAGCTAAACAATATAGATAAATCATTTAAGTCCTCAGTCATTGTTAACAATAATGAGTATATGTCCCCAAACAACTTAGTATTTATGACACAAAGAGGTATAATTCTTTGGAGGTACGTTTAACATTGATATATAAAGTCTTTCCCCATTCTTTGAATGACATCTCAACAACTATAAGCCACATAATTAAAGAATGCAGAATTGAAGTTGTCATTTCAAAAGTATCTGAAGCAACCATATGCTTAGTTATTATGTTTAGCTAGCGTGAATGAAAGGCATTCAAAAATATAATATTTTTATTGCTTGTTGACTCTTGACTCAGATTTCTGACAGGCTAACATTTATCCGATACTTTTGCGTAAATAATGAAAATATGAGAGAGCATCTTTACCATTTTTATTTTTTAACAAGAAAATAAATATTAAGATGGTTAATTTTATATTCCTAAGGAGCTTTTGAATATTTAACATTATCCTATAACATTATTTCATTGTATTATTTCAGAGTCGCCATCTTTAACTATGTTATTTCTACTTTTCCTCCCATGAGAGCCCCTGAAAGCCATTGAGTCCCCACTCCATTGCACTTAAAAATGTACTTTATACCATTATCAAACTGGAGCTGGTTTGTCCCCGTTGGGACTAATGCTTTGTCCTAGCCATCCGGAAAGAATTTGCAACAGTATTTTCAGTATTTGCAATCCTGGAGTCCACTCCAAACTAAGGTCTGCATAATAAGGTCTGTGCAATACAAAAAACAAACATGAAATCCTAGCAGTGTAACTACTGAATGACGTCACTGGAGAATGAATATATATATATATATAGATAGATATATTCGTTCTCCAGTGACGTCATTGAGTAGTCACACTGCTAGATGTTTGTTTTTGTATTGCCCAGACCTTATTATACAGACCTTGCTCCCAACTGATTCTGGCACAAATAGAGTTTAAAGAAATATACCAACATATGACGTGTCAACCCACTTTCTGCATTCATCTCTGGTGGTGGAGTAGTTATGAGTAACTTCCTAGAGAGCTACGAAGAAGATAGAAAAAAAGCCCAACCACACATTAGTTGTACCATACTACGAGTAGTATACAAAAAATAAGTTACACCAGGAAGTGGTCCTTCATTAACCAAGTCATTCATCGAGAGGCTTGCTCCAAAAAGGAACAACCTGACAATGAAACATATTAAGATATAGGATCTTTTACACTTATTTCCTTTTAAAAAAGTAGAATAAAAGGGGGAATTTAACCTATTTTAATGAACTGAATTCATTTCTCTTTAAATTCTCTATTGATGGACTCTCACGATCTCTCTATAGAGTGATTCTTCTATGGTGGTGATTCTATCTCCAAGCCTTGCTTTACATGGTGGCTCACGATTATGGTCCATGAGAGTGTATTGTATACAGAAAGATAATTTCTCCTTCCTACTCACTAAAAAGCCCTTCACATGTATATGTATAACAGACTTAAACAAAGCAGAGTGTCTATACAAAAAAGAAGAAAGTATGATGAATTAACATAAAAATAATGAATAGAACGCTATACCTTTTATATGTACGATCAAAAATATTGCTGCAAGCAAGAATGTTTTTAAAAAAGCTTTTTAATTAATTATATTATTATTATTATTCGAAAAACATCCTAGGCGTCGTTTTGCCAAGAGAAAAGGAGAAGAAAAAACACTCAAATATGTTTGGAATGCGTATAGACATAACTTTTAAAGGAAAGAAAACGAAATAGGTCAAAACCCACTTTTTCCTCATCATAAATAAGTTTTACCTTCATTAATAAAATGTGTGACTTGGGACTTTGCCCACTTTTTTTTTCTCTCTCTCTTTTACTCGACGATAGTGTACAATATGTACTATATAATATGAAAAATCTTAGAAATATGACTGGTTTTTTCTAACTTTTTCCCGTCACACTTGATGCCAACTAAGATGTTTGAGAAGGAAAGAATAAATCATAAATTCTCTTCAATTGTAATGATGACTCTTCGGACTCTGTTCAAGGCCACCATGCCAAGAGTAATCTAAGTCCTATTGCTATATATATATATATTATTGTACATATCTTCATTAATTATTTGGTTAAAACATAATAGTAATAATAAATGTGGTAGAGAGCCTAGTGGAAGCCCCTAACTTCCGCTGCGTCAAAGATATGTACGTCTTTTAGTACAAAAAATATATTTATACAGTATATTTACCTTATATCTAATATCTTAGTTTATTATACTATTTAACGTAACAAGAGTCTACAAATGCGGAGAAAATGAATTGTAGAGGATACTAACTCGGTGGGTTATTCTATGGTATTAAAACTAACCTTATTTCTTTATGATTGAATCGAATCAGCGTATGGTTTTCATGGTATAATTTTAATATACCATTTAACTCATAGAGTATATTAGTCTTGTTTATTGCAATATTTAAAGCAGCAAAAATCAGGATCAATCGCTACGGGATTTAAATGTACTTTGGACGACTTGTTTTGCCCCTCAAAACATGCTATATCTGAGTTTTTTCTATGGTATTGCCATACTTTTATTTTCTGTCTTATATTATAAAAATTAGCTTGTGGATTGTCTAGGAATCGTTTTTATAGGGGTGGATGAAAATGACTCACACACAAAGAGGGCTGAGGCCCTCTTAAATACCCTGCCCATGAGAGCCTGAGTAGCACCGTGAATGGCGTTCTTAAGAGGTTTTTAGATTGACAAATATTATTTTTTTGATTTGAAAATATATATATATATACATATAATAGTTTTATTAATTAATTAATATAAAATAAACGTATATTTTATTACGGATTGGAGCATTGACTGTGTAAATAGAGTCAGAGAATGTAATATACATTCATAATGTAAACGATTGTCTTTATTTTATAAACAGGGACTGAGGAGTTTAAGTTAATCAAGTTTGTGTTGCCCCTAACTTTGAAATATATTGTTTGAAAGTATGGAATCAATAAGAATACCTCCTTCCTTATTAAAGAAGTTTCCTTGCTTCAGTACATCTGTAAAATACTTTAGATATGAATACTTCTAGGTAAATCAAAGAACATGTATGATGACGTGATGTTTGATTGTTGGATTATTAGGATAATATGTCAATGATAGGATAAGAATAAGTCTAAGTGTTCTCCTTTATACTTTAGGATAAGAAGTATATGGACGAGAGGTACAATATCACTCTCACGAATAACTCCGAGTCTCCTTGAAGGATGACGATTGTTGATTAGATGGATAAATAAAGGTTCTTTGTTTATTTTGTTAGATTGAATTGCATCCGTGAATTATTACATTAATTCATCTAGCCAAGGAGTCTCTTTTACATTAGGTTGATCAAGGTTGTATACCTTCCCATACAAATGGGAGTCAAGAGTTCACTGAGCTAACAAATAACTGTAAGGATGTTTAGTTATTATATAAATTTATTACTATGAATTTCAATAATGATTAAAAATAATGATCAAAATTACTTTCACCTCAATAAATATTATCCATTATTTAAGAAGACAGAAAAAGAATGAAATAATTTTTTTTTGTGTCTCTCAAATATAGGTCAAAACCGACGAAAGATAGAATTCTTTGTCTCCAGTTGTCTTCCTCCAATCCCTGTATATATTTATTGTCTTCAAAGAGGAATTCTACACTTCTCTCCTTGTTACTGCCTTTGTTAACGTCGAAAATTGTGTCTATGTTCTTCTATAATAACAAGTCTGAGGACTATTTAGTTTTAATTACCGTTAATAACTATTATGGTCAAGTTCTATCTGCACCTATTGCTCAAGTTTAGAAAAAGAGACTCATATACAAACAATAAAGGTATTGTATCATATTAGTGTATTGTGTTATTTAGTTATAGTAGTATTGTTGTTTCTTCGATTTAGTATTTTTTCCCACTATAAATCTTTGTAATAAAGTTTTATCCAATGAAAAAAAATTAGTTTTTCAAATGATATTTATAATTTGTATAAAAAATATTAACTCAAAAGTTATAGGAGTTAAAACGGACTGGGTTTTTTTAAACAACATTTTTTTTGCAAAATAAAAAATAATGTGTTCATTATTGATCAAAGCAAAAAACTATTTTGTTAGCATGAAAAAAATACTACTTTTTCCAAACAATTTGTAAAATTTACTTTATAAGATGTTTGTGAACGTAACATATATTTTGCAATTATAACGAATCTCGATTTGCCCAAAGTATTTTCTTTATATAAACATACATCATTTTTTGAGAGAAAATTACTAAGATTTCAAAATATGAAGCACAATGAATTCTTCATATGCATTCAAGATAAAATACTTCTATTGTTTGTTTAAAATATAGGGGGAATATGGTATAACATGCAACAAATTTATGTTGGGCTGGTCATATGAATGATTAAATAGATACAATAATATTAACTTATGGCACATTTTTTATTAAGCTTTTTGAGATAATTAAATAAGTGATAAAGGTGTTTTTTTTACTAACTAACAAAACTACAATGTTTTTGAAGTTAACAATGAACAACATATGTAGAATGGGAAGAGCTGCTAATGAAATAAACGAATATTTTTATCTTTTTCAATGGTTATTTGTTGGTATGACAATTTATTACTTCTATCACAACAACCTCAAAGTGATATTCAGTTGTAGATAGGGATCTTGAGTAAGGGATCATGATTTATTATATACATACATTATTTGCCTTTCTTACGCAGATATTGAATGTCATGACACCGATAAATAGTTTTTATTGTACTAAGAAACACATTTGGCGATGGTGATCTCCTTCCCACGATTGGTATATATATATATTACTTTACGATTTGATGAGGGTTTTTTCTTCTAGGATCTACCAGAGTGTGTGGGCCAAACTGAAAGGTTTTTTAAAGTCATGCATGATCGAATACACTTTCTTAATATTACAAATTCATGGTTTCATAGTCGTGCTATGAAAAAAAAAAACTGAATCCAGATTTTTAGTGAGAATGTATGCTAGTAAAAATTAATTGTTTTGAGTAAATATGCCAGAAAATAATACTCCTTAAAAATATTTTGCAGCGGTTTATATATATATATATATATATATATACCAATTCCTTGAAGGCATTTGAAAATTATATATTGAGCAATATTTGCCACTCTTCCTTCTAACATGATCCTTTTGAAGGGAAAAAAATTATATTTGATGAAACAATGCTATAAAAGCATAAAAAATATAGAATAAAGATAATAGGATTTCTCTTTCAAAAGAAAGTATGATTGAATAAAATTCTGAGTAACCACAAAAGTAATAAAACTAAAATAATTAATAACTTTAAACGAGACTTTTCCTTGATTTATTCTAAAAGTGTTTAGTTTATGAAGAGAAGTTTTTTTCTCCTTTTACAGCTTTTACGTTTTGATATACATCTCAATTTATATATCCCTGCATTATTAACTCAAGGATTCAATGTTTTTCTATCCCTCCATGTAAACATAGTAAAGGCCGGCGACTCATGCGTATGCAAGTGAGTATACAATACACAATAGATCCTTCTGGCATGTTGATTATGTTCATTCATAAATATTTTAATTGAGAATATCTTAGTTATATATGACCTCAATTCGGTTATTAGTAGAAAGTACTTTCTTCTTCTGGATACAAAGGAAGATAAATACCTATCCATTGTTGTTCTTGCAACTAACTACACATACTTATGGCTTTCATTGTGTTTACTCCAAAGTCTCTCATTGTATTTGCATTATCTACATGCTTGGTCAGTCACCCTCGAGCAGTTTTAAATGCTTGCAGAACATTTTTCGTATGCAGAAAGTAAAATCATTTATTGAGATCCACAGTTCGATTAAGTCATTTAAGGATATATGATTATTTATATCCTTATAACCGAACTGAACTATAGAGTCAAAAACTTATTTACTATTCAGTACTTTTATTGTTATAAGTCTTATTCATATGTTTTAAACTTATTTAAATATATTGTTTTAGGCTAGAGATACAGCAAATTAATTCTTTAGTTATATATAATAAATATAATCAAGGCATAAAAAACGTTACACTTGTGTCGGATCTTTATGGAAAATAGTAAAGAAAAAAATATTTATAGTGAAAAAACTGTAAAACTGATATATTTTTTCTTGGAAGCATTTCAGTAAATATTTTCACAAAAAAACAGATTGTACTTCAAATCTAATTGTTCTTTGGGGTTAAATGCTCGTCCATATAAAGAAAATATATATTTTGTGACCTCAAAGCACTGTGTTGTTATAGTTCAAAATAAACTGAGGGCTACCAAATAATATCTATATGTAATTATTAAATAACAAATTAACGAATGTCATAGTTGTTATTTTTTTAACACTACAAAGACGGTGAAGTCAATTTTAATGTTTTTTTACTCTAAAAACTTATAACTTAAATATCAGTGATCCGATATGTTTCAAATTTTATGACTTTTAATTAATTAATTATTTGATATAGGATAAAAACCTTTATTTTGTGAAATAATTAAAATTCATAAAATTTGAAGCATAGTCGGATTACGGACATTTAAGCTATTAGATCCAAAGTCGAAAAAACAGTCAAATTGACTTCACCGTCTTTCTAGAAGGAGGTACTCGCGATGTTTGTATCTTTCGTCCACCTCTGAATGGTTAAATATGGAGTGTTCCTAAAATTATAGAATGTATGGATTTTTTGCTGTTATATAAAAATTTATCTGTCTGGGTAATTATTATCTACGACCTGGGCATACATTTCTATTAAGGAAGATGGTTTTATTAATGCAAAATAAATGAAAGAACATAAATTAAATGATTTTTTCTTACTGTCTTACTGCACGAGGCTGAGGACATCCCCTGCAAATAAGAATTCTTTATAGCATAAAAAAAGACATAAATTATTTTTCTTCCTACATATATACATGCTTCAGTTGTTCCTTCATCGTAAACATGTATGTGCTTGCTTGTTATGAGACTGAAATGTTGGCCAGGGCTTATAGGAACAGGGATGAAGAGCTAAAGATATGTTTTGGAGTCATTTCTGAACGGGAGTCATTGCTGAAACAAAAAAACAACCTTTTCGAGCTCGGCAATGAGTTACATTTCAAGAAGAATTGATATTGCATTTTCAATGCATTGAAATGTGAAAATAAACTAATGTCACCAATTTACAGAGTACCTGCAATAGCTTTCAGTCGCTTACACCTTGTCAAAACTTTTCGGCTTAACCTACTTTTCTACTATTTGTACACCTAAATAAATATTAACTCAATTAACTCCCCTTGAAGTAGCGACTATAAAAGCCATTATATAGCAATCCATTCAAATCGTGGTCATATTTAGTATATCGATACAAATAATGATTGAACAGCCTTAAGTCCCCTTGGAAGTAGCGACTATAAAAATTATATAGCAATCCATTCAAATTGCAGCCATATTATAGTATATTCGATACGAATAATGATTGAACAGCCTTAAGTCCCCTTGAAGTAGCGACTTTAAAAACCATGATATAGCAATCCATTCAAATAGTGGCCATGTATTGCCTATTTGGTTCGATATAATTGCATCCATATGGATAAGATTCAGCATTATAGCATTAAAATTAGTCACTCGAACCTAGGACCTTATCAATGAAGTGGCAGACCAAAAAATGACCATCCCCTCTCGGGAGTATTCGAACCTGCGTCCCCAATAACATTGAGAGTTGAACACGCCTGAACGCACACGGCTATCGAACTCCCTTATTTTAGTATATTCGATACGAATAATGACTAAACAGCCTTTAATCTCCATGAAGTAGCGACTTTAAAAACCATTACATAGCAATCCATGTAAAAACGGGCATATTAAAGTATATTAGATACGAATAATGGTATTATACATAATAATAAATCTCTTTGATTTTATAAAAAGCATATATTCACTTTTAGTTTGTTGTAGGAAATAGACACGGAATGATTCCTCGAAGGTTGACCTTTACGTTCGTCTTACCACATATATTTATGCATACATCTAACATGAATATTATGTATCCATGCGTACGTAAGGATCTCTCAGTTGTTGTTGTTTATTTCCTTGAAGAGTTGTGGAAGGACCCAAGAAAGATAAAAAACCCGCACAAGCCCCATAAATAATTACACTTCTCATATACATACCACTCAGCCATGCAAGCAGTGTAAGAGGTGTGTAATTATATAGTACTTATAATTAGGAGCAAGAGTCAACGAAGAAAGGACAAATTATGTATATATATATGCCATAAAAAAGAGTTACAATAATAATTATGGTGTTTGGTTACATCCAATGTATGTATGCAGAACACAACCCAAAATTATCTCCACTCAAATATGTCTTTCATTTCTCCTTCCATTTTTCCCAGGACAACACAAACAGAGACGCTAACGTTTTTGTATTTAAATTACAGAGCCAAGAAATGGATTTCTTGTACCTACCTTTGGGTCTTTTGTCCTGGAATAATGGGTCTACTCAAGGAAATGAGAAGGCTGGATTAACAGACTCACAAGGATTAAGATCCAACAATAACAAAACGGTAAAAAAAAACGATTCTGGAAAGGAATGATTGTCCAAGTATATTTCATTCAAGGGTTGTTGTCCTACAAGTGTTTGTGTGTGTTCGTCAAGTGGATTTTGTGATTGTAATTTGGGTATGTATGTTACGAAGATTGCTATCTCGTGTGTATTCGTACATGAATGGGAAAGTATAACATGATAATAAAATAATAGCGTTGGTCCTTTTGAAAGCATTACAAGTAATGAAATAAGTATATTTTGAAAAGGTGAATTAAAGCGTGAAGCTTGGTTAATATTTAAAATAACTTGAGAAAAGAGAGTATTTTAATAAGTAAAATATATAAAATCAAACAGATCGACAACTAAAACGGTAAGATGTTATTGAATATAATGATTGAATTAATTATTTGTCAACAATCCATCTCCGAATTAAAATGAAAAAATCCTATCTTCGGCGCCATCAAGTCTAAAGCGATTGAGTGTACAGCATCATATGGTTGTATGGCGAAGAATTATTGATCCTACCTGTGATATTTTGGTTCAGGGGGTGGATTTGAAAATATTATTGTCTTATATTTATATAAATAACAACTCTATAGCATCGTTTAATGGAATATGGGTTAATTAGTACCAGAGTCAGTTAAATCACCTCATAAAGACCATATACAGATTACCATAAAAGCCTCTAAACCTTTATTCACCAACTAAAAGCCGCACCATATTTGCAATGTATTGTTTAAATCGGTTTTCAATCGATACCATCTTTAAAATAGGTACATCGATAATCTTCTTTGTTATCGTAGATAACGTCCTTTTTCAACAGGATATTTTCAATCCATCAATTGAAGGATCCCTTTTCAAATATTCCTTCACATAATATTTCATAACCATTTAGAAAACATGACTATAAACTAAAGTAGTCGGAGGGATGAGGTATTTGAAAAAGTAAAGTCACAGTAGAATTCCGAATATATATAAAAATAGACGATTATTCCTACAAATATGAAAAGAAGGCTTTCAAAAGTAATTTGAAATGTTCATAAAAAAACATATATATTTAAATATAACCCATTTTATATTTACCTCCGCCGAAGGAGGGTATTGTTTCACTGGCGTGGGTTTGTTTTTGTTTTCAGCAGGATAACTCAAAAAGTACGGAACGGATTCGGATGTTGAAACTTTGGGGAGCTGTTGGAAATGCCAAAAGGAACAAGTGATTAAATTTTGGCATCTCTGAACTGCAGATATAAGATGCAAAATGAGCTAAATACTAATAACTATTTTCAGTTAGCCTACTCTGCCAATAGATGTCGCTGTGCTGTGAAATCGGGTGCCGGGAGCGTCTTCTTTCGGAATTTCCGTCGAGGGGGACCCTCCCCCGTCCCTCTACGCCGCCCCAGTCGTTGAAAAATCCACCTCGGAAGGCTCATAAGGACCCCTTGACGGCGGAGGTTTGCACTCTCTGAGTGTATATATGCCTCTAGTTTGTTTGTTGTTTTACCTATTGTTTGATTTTTTATTATAACTATAATGTTTATTTACTTACATATTATTTTTTTAATGTTAAATATATCTAAACAATAAAGCATAATATACTTCAGAGTCAGAGGACTGGATTAAAAGGGTATAAATCATAAAAATCATTTTCATACGATACATTTTTCTATTTGCAGAAATACACATTTAACAGATTCTTTTTTGCGTATATACATATTTAGAATGTGAATAGATATTCAAAATGTCTGTTTTGACTCTTATGGATTTATATATGTATATATACAAGAGAGAGAGCGACGAGAAGGTGGAGTGTCATATTCCTCTATTTTCTATGATCACATTGAGTTCACCCAGCATTTTCTCCTCTTCCTTCTTCTTTTTAAACCTCTGGGAGCAAAGGAAACAAAAGGGTAGTAGTTTGATCAGGAACCATCTGCAAGATGGCTTTGAATACGCAGGGGAGAAGAAGAAAAAACAAAAACAAATATAATAAGAAAGAAAACTTGATTACAAACACAATAAATATTGACCAAATTCAAGGTCTCAGGGGATTCGCATTTAATTTATGTGTTCCTCATTAGATCCATGGATCTTACATGGAGGGGAGGGCGGCGGAGAGGGAATACGCAGGAAGAGGATTACTTCCATTGATTTCTTTACTTAGGAACATTCACTGAATGAATAGCCGTTTTTTCTATTAAATGTGTGAATAACTTGTCAAAATTATTGAATGTATCATATATTAATGTGTATATTGTTGAATGAATGGAAATATGGTTTTTTTAGATGTGTGGCCAAAAAGGAACATGAAGTTAAATGAATATTACATTCTAAATATTTTTTATTAATACAAATAGTTATTGTTTTAAATTTTGGTAGGATCCACACAAAAAATAATATATTTATTATATGTTAAGAAAAGAAAACAAATATTTAGGCAGTGTGATTTAATGTATGTCATCAAAACAAATAAAACATATACCAGAATGTGATTGCCAGAACCTGTTATGTCAAGTGCACTTTTTTTTGGTAACGCCATATAATTCGGAGAAAATAGATAGCATATGAATATTTTAATTATTAGGAATATTGATTTAATCCACTTTTCTGTATTTTTATTCTCACGATACAAATAAACAACCCCGCTTAACTTTATTGTTTCATATTTTTGGTTTTTAATTAGAAAAAATGTACACCATTCCGTTTTTCTTGCCTATTTGGTTCATAGAATGAATCCGTAAGGATGACTAGGCATTATAGCGTTAAAATCAATCTGAAAAATACTGAAGTTACCTAAATTGACTTTCCTCTCGGGAATATTCGAACACTCACTCTCAACATTGAGAGTCGATTAACTAATTTTAAATTAACGCTAATAATCTCTTAAAAATCGACAGAAAATATTTCATATTTGACTCAAGCCACATTCAAGTCATCTTATTATATATATATATATATATATAGTATATCATATATATATATGTTCTATTTTGCTCCTAGAATAGACCCACCTCACCGGAACCTAATCTGGTATCAGCCGGTAGGACATAGTCTAGTAGCTATGGCTTTTATTACTAAAAAACATCAGTAAAAGCATAGTATATATATTATTTATACATATACCTGTACACTGGGTACATTCTTTTGAACACCTTCTAAAACACCTCAAATTTAAGAATATTTTCTCAACGACCTAAACACAACAAAACATTATCTATATAGGGTTCCAATCCTAGGATAGTGAGGTTATGAAATATATATTAGCTATATAGTACCGAAAGAAACAAATGAACCCCACCATGATACTTTATAAAAATAATAGTGCACCACAAGACTCTTTAGCATCATTATTGTAATTTAAATTCATTCAGAACTTTAAAAATTACAACAAGTGACTACTTAAAAAAGAATAATAAGGCAAAGGAAACCGTTGCTCTTCCCTTCTTGGGGGTCACTGATTATTTATTTATTCAATGGAATATATAGGAAATACGTATGTTGCTATATATCCTCGGAACGATAGGTGAGCACAAAAAAAAACACGAGATGGGTTGAAAACAGTAGGAGCAATGGAAACGTCAATCAAACTTCATGGGAGAGGAGAGCATCACCAAATAATGAGCATATTTAATTTTTTAATTCGTCAAATGGCAACCACATATCTTACAAAAATATTCCTTTCAAAATATACATAGAAATGTAATAATAATAGTAAATTGAGGATAGAATGTGTACATATAAAAGTATGTATGAATATTGAGTGAAAACGTGTATATAGAAGTAGATAGATAGAAAATCAGTAAACATTGAGAGCTAAATAAGAGAGAGAACACTGAGGTTTTTATTTGGAAATCGATATTATTTTTTTATTATTACGGAGTTTGAGTATGTATTATAACATTATTATGATTCACATGGAGTGGTCTAGTGTTTGGGGAGAGAGAGGATCATCACAGCCCCTGAATAGAAAAAAGCATATATAGTATGTACTATAAATATTAAGGAAGGAAAATAAATAATTAAAAAATATGGGGAATTTTCTTTTTTTTTTATTTTCTTTTTTCTTCTATTATTATTTGAGAAGTATTAAACGTCAGCAGATTGAGCTGATATCTGTGGTTGAAGAAGGGGCAGTAGTGGGTATGAGGAAATGGGTGTCGTTGAAAATGTATCGATATTGATCCCTGTTGGAGACATTCAGTGGATCGTAAGGAAAGATATGGAAGCCTAAGCTCTATGACGGGAAGAACAATTGCGTTGGAGGATAACAATGTCTAAGGAAAGCTTGTTGAAAAGGAGGTAATGGCTCATTAAAATAGTATTCAGAGATTTAAGTATAATATCTATATATATATATATATATATTATATATATCAGGAAATGAACGGGTACCCGCCCTGGTCCGGCTGTTTTTTTGAACGCCCCGGCCGGTTGTCTAAAATCTTTATTTTACTGTAATATTTTCGTTCGTTCGTGTCGTCTTCTGTAAGTGATGACATTTTTTTTAGAAAATAATCTTAAAGATTTCAAAAAAATATTTATAAATAGTTTAAAAAACTTTTTAGAAAAAATTCTTTAAATTTTAGGAAAAATTATTTTCTTAAAAAACGTCGTCACTTTTCATATGACAAAGAAACGAAATATTTTAAAGTCCCGGCTCGGCTAAAGAAGAATAAAGTCCCGGCCCGGTTCCGAGCGGAAAAAAAGTGTCCGGGGTTTCCTGTATATTATATATCTGTATATTTCTTATAATATATATATATATATATTTACACCATAATTCCATCAGTTGAATATAGCCTCGGAAAATTTCAAATCCACGAATATTATTGAAAAACATTATCAAATGAAATAAATTGACTGAGATGAAAAAAAACCCATTGTGGTGTCCGTAATAATGAATGAGTTATAAATAACATAGAAGATTGGACGTGGATTTTTAAAGAATATGGTCGTAATCTGAAAGTCATCAAATTATTATTATAACATAATTCTTATATCAACTAAATTTCAATTATAATTTTGATCCAAAAAGGAACTTTTGACATTAATCAAATTATGAGTCTTCTTACATAATAGCTTAAATAATTGAAAATATAGGTTATAAGGAGCTTTAAATGTATCAGGAATATTTAAAAATTTTATTTATCTTTTTTTTTTGTTGCCTATATGTTCGATAGAATTGCATCCGACAGGATATAAATAAGCATTATAGCATTAAAATAGTCACTCGAACCTAGGATATTATCAATGAGGTAGACCAAAAGTGACCATCCCCTCTCGGAGCATTCGAACCTGCGCCCCCAATATTAAGAGTTGAACACGACTTAACGCACACGGCTAAAAGTCTTATTATCAACAAAAAAAACTTGACTTAATAGCAATTTATCATTATTGAATGATAAGAAAACCTATTATGTGATGGTACAAGCAATTTCATATATTTTGAATCGTTTTAATGTATCTAATTTGAGACTGAGTTTATAATATATATATATATATAGATACTATATATATAATATATATATATATATATATTATATATATATATAATATATATATATATATATATATAATATATATATATATATATATATATATATATATAATATATGTGTGTGTGTGTATATGTAAATATATATAAAACTAGGGAAAGAATGTAAATAGACCGTTTATTTACATGAGAATAAAAGGAAGAGTATGTGATTGCAGTGTCTGAGGACCACAAAGACAATTGATGGTGGTGGTGCTGCCATTATGCATCAACACGTGCCGTTCAATTACGACCAAAAGATGTTTATGAGTTGATATATGGTAAAAAGAAATAAAGAAATGCAGCATCAATATAAAACACTTAATATAGAAGAAGAAATAAAAATAAAGAATTGCCATTTTTTGGAACAATAAAAATATTACTAAATATCATAATAAAAAAAAATGAAGAATTTGAATAAATTTTAGGTACATTCATAATCTTAAGTAAAGAATAAAAGGACTTTCTGGCGACTTTATATAATTGTTTATAAAGAAATGGGAATTTGGTTAACTTTTTTTTGTCAAAGTGTGTCATGATAGATAGTGTATTCCGTTCAAAGACTTTGATCTTAATCCATACTCTTTGATCCTTATAATATTAATATAATTAAAGAAAGCAACTCCTACTCCTCAGAAAATTATAAATGTCGATCTGGGTCATAATATGACGTTGAGTGAATCATCTTGTTGATGATACGAAATGGAAAAAGACACAGAATAATTATTTACAGCTGTAAAAAAGATATACTTTTTTGGTGAGATCGATATACGTAATAATATAAAAATCGCCAAAAAATTGATCGAGTATTTGCAACTATCTGGCGGAGAAAATAACTCATGACAGAATAATTTTTATTGAAAATATTTAGGCCATCACGATTTCTACGGCAGCACGATCTCATTACAGTGAGGACCCCAACTATCAATACCATTCCGTGGAAAAATATGGGGGATCTGGTTCGACTTTATCCCTTGACTCCGCTGGACATCTCCAACTTCTACAACGGATTAGTAGACAAACAAATGAAATTTACCAAAAGACAAATCAAATATTGCTTGAAATCCTTGTTATTTTATTTATAATTTACGACATTGTTTATTATGTCTGCATTTTTTTAGATCTTTTTTCAATTGGAAGTGGGGATACAAAGAAATAAAGACGGTAGAATTGTGTATTAATACAATACATAAATAAACATTATAGTTTAAAACTAGACTACCTGCCAAAAGACCTAGCTGCAATAATGACATTATCAAAGTGTTAAACAAGTTTCATAATATAAATACTCAATAATGTTGACAAGTTATGGAACAAAATATGACATAACGCTTAAACAAAATAATAATTAAAACTTTTGATTGTAGAAGCAAAAATATTGTTTCTCAATTTTCTTTAGATGGCTGAAATATATGATTTGATTATGACTTTGTTTCTTTATGATTATTAATGATTAATTTTAGTTGATCTTGCTCCTTCATTTTAGATTAGAGATTAAATTGTAACCTATATGTTTATTTATTTATATTAGTTTATATATATATATAAATATATATATATATCAATAAAGTCTCATAAAAACATTCCACTTCATTTTACTTATATTTTCAATCACTTGTCACCTCCATCAGCAGCAGCAGCAACAAAAACATGCATTACTCATTTGATCTCTTCATCTCCTTATTCATTGTCGTGGACCCTTCTGCCGGAAGAATATTTGATATCCTGAACAAAGAAAAAATAATAATAAACATCAAAATAATTCACATAAAAAACGATTTTTTGGGTGAGACATGATTCTGGCTATTATGTATGTAGTTTATATACACACATAGATTATCCAGGATTAACCACCCGTAAATTTTTGATGAACCCCTGAAGCCTCATTAATAATCCCAAATAAAAACTTTCAATCCATTGCTTCAAGAAAAAAAAAAAAAACTTTTCGCATATATATATATATATTTTGATAGCTGCTTAACTATTATTTATATATTTATATAAAAAACTATAAAAGCAATAAAGAATGAAAAAAGGGTTTTTCTCACTTTTCGGATGCTTTTTTTAATGGGAGAGAGAGAGAGGACTTATTTCCTCTATTATCAATATTATTCTTTGCCAGATGCTCAGTCATCAGGATAATGAAACTTTATGGGTTCCATTATATACAAAGAGCTAAGAGCAATCAAGACTTTATTGGTAGTATATTGTATATATTTATTTAAAAAACTTTTTTAGCTAATTTAAGAGCTTCTAAGGGAGCTATTGTAACAACCAATGAGTCAGTTAATTGATTGCTAATTTATTTTTGCAGAGAGGGAGTGTGCCCTGCTGGGCGTGGATGTACATGTGTTTGTAAATGTCAGTGGAAATTCGCAATTTGCGAACGAGGGGGGGGGGGTGACAGAAAAATAAATTAATGTTCCTAGGTTCATTTTTTTAACGGACAAACATGGAGCAAGACGTTAAAAAATATGCAAAAGTATATTAAAACAACTAATTTCTTAGAACAAATAATTCTAAAGGTAAGTTTTTAATTATCATCTGTATTTCTCTGACAAAAAGAATTACTCATCGTAATTGTTTACTTTTCAATCCACCGATGCAGCTAATACCTAATATCATCTTAGAATTACCAATTGGAGGTATAAGGAACTCTTAATATCGTTATAAAACCCACACTTAAGATTTTTAAATTCATACCACGGAGTTTCCAGGATTATTTGCGCTAACGTCACTTTAATGTGAGACAATCTCCCAGTTTTCCCCGCTGTGGTGCTTTAAAAGACTAATCTATCGAGAACAACTAAATATTTAGACGTACAAAAGGCAATTGATGTTTTTGCAAAGTATCTTTCGGCTATGTTGCTTCTACAATATTTGCTTACACAAATATTATCAAGGACATTGTCGGTCTATTGATATTGCTAATGATTTGATCAAAGAGAATGCTTTTGTGAGACATCTTGCAATTACTTTACAATAATTTATAAAATATCAAATTAGAGTTTAAGCAACAATTAATGTAGTTGTGTGTTTTTGTCTAATAAAATAATCGATATTATAATACTTGTACTTAAATGATTTTATTTTATAACAATTTAAAATCTTTTTATGGTAGATTGATGTGATTGAAAACATTTCTAAATATTATGTTATTTCTTTAAAAAATCTTAGAAATAATAAAATAACACACATAAAAAACTTCATCCTTCAAATACTTACATATAGAAATGTAATAAAACTTCGGTACAATTAGATGAGTTCCAGCTACAATTCTGCATATATATATTGTATGTAATTGATCTCTCTTATCACAAAATGGACATTGATCAATTTGACGCATTGGAAAAATATAACAAGTCTATAAAATGATTATGAAATATCTGTCAATGCGTAAAAGTATCTTCTTTGATATTTAGAAATATCCTTTGTTTGCCTTTATATTTAGAGCATCCGCTTTCAATACAAAGAAGCTCTTGAGAAAGTTTTTGATTTCACTCTTACACGTCGTCGTCCACTTATCAAATATCTTGAAAACTGATCTGATAATGATGTATTTTTTAATATTATTTCCTAACAATAATTGAGCAATCGAGGAAGAAATGTATGTCTTAACTTGCTTATACTATATTTGATACATGAAAGACACTGGAAAAACCACTGATATACCTTTTGAATTTATTTTACCATCATTTATTAACAAAAAAATAAAAATATATATATATGATAAAAGAATGAGATGTAATAGACTTTAGTTTATTATAGCGCATTGTACATTATTAGAACCAAAAGAAAAGTTTTGAACAAACATCAGATATAATAAATAAAATTTAAAAATCATATCACATAAAGGTAAATAAAATATTTGTCATTTTATATGTTGAAAACTATTCTGTAACAATTATTTGGACTTGAATATGGGATAAACTAATTAAAACCTTTTGTACCTTCTATTAACTATAACTAATGGTTTAAAGATAACTATAGTTTTATTTGAAATATGAAGAGTAAAAAGGTATTATATCACAAAATTTTTTTCTACAAAAAACTTGGAAAAGTCTGAATAACGTGAAATAGTTGAAAGATGACTTAAAGTCTTCATTCCGTTTGATACGTCTAGTATGAGTTTGAATTTGTAGAAGAATATTTTCCATTATTCTAATGGAAAAAATATTAATACAATAAGTGTTGGCTTAGAGAAAATATGTAAGTTGTAGTTTTTGAAGAGAAGTTTTAAATTTGATTTCGTATAGTGTTTGATTGCATAGAGCTTCTGCTTTAGACTTATAAAGAAATACCTTAATCAATGGTTTTGTAGGAGCCATGAAGATCTCCTCCTAAGCAAAGTCATACATTGCACTCTAAACAAATGAATTGCAATGCATACAAATAAAGGAACGAATCATGATGATTTCTCAAAAAGTTATTGCAAACTTCTGACCCTTTCTGATCTGAAATATACCCCTCGTACTCACTTTCTTGCAAAGAGCTTACATACAAGAACTCTCGGATAGATGAATTTCAAATATATTTTTTTAAATTTTGTTGGACATCATGTCGAACAGCATGTTTTGCCTTAGACTGGTTATATCGACGTTACATGTCTTATCTTCGTCTGTATGATAATAAAAAGAGTATCAATATTATTGAAAAAATGCGGTAATTTTAATAGATGTTCTTGCAATTCCATTTTCTTATTGTTACTAATATCAATTTGAAAGGAGAGTAAGGGATTGAGGAACTTAATCAACATCGAATTAATTATAAGAATAATCTGATTAAATTTTCTGCTTAAAATGTAATCAAACTATTAACAAATAAAATTAGTCTAACGACGTAAACAAATGATCAATAGGCTTCTAAAAATATTTGGCTATCCATTTCGTCTTATCTTATTATGAGGCATTAATCATGTTATTCAATTCTTATACAAAAGTATTGGTTTGTTAGAAATGGACCTAAAATCAAAGTATATATATATTATTTATTTGTCCGTCAAATAAAATAATAAACTCTTTGTAGTAAAAAACTATGCAGTTCTTTTTAGCAAAGCTGAACAACTGCCTTAAGTATTTGACTTAATCCAATGAATGGACTGCTAGAAATTAAGTACTTTCATGAGAATAAGTCAGGCAATTAAGTAGGCAGAATGAAATTGGTCATGGAGAGCCATTAATGCTGTAAAATGTTTTGGGAAAACGTGATTATTTGAATTTTCATGTAAGTATTGAAATAATCCATTGTTAAGTTATTTAGATAATTATGAGGGAGAGAAAAAATACAGACTTGAGTTTCTCCAGAGGATACAGCAATATACTTAACTTCACTGAGAACATATTGAGGTCCAGAAATACAGCAGTGTCACGGTAACTAATGTGCAATGTAAATGAGTACGTAATTAACATTACAATACAACGTATTTGAAAAAAATTAAAATCATTTTAAGTTAGACTGGGACAAAAATAAATACTTCTAAATTTAATCAATCATTCAGGTTGCTCCATTATAGAATTCGATCAAAAAGGGTTTAAGATCATAGGGTTCAATGGGATAGTATCCATCATTATATAAATGAGCATTAAATATATATATATATAATATTATAATAACGATCATAGGATCTTCCCAATGAGGTACATCAAAATTGACCTTCCCTTCTCAGGAGAAGTCCAACTTGAGTAATCTAAATTGATAGATGCACACTCTTCCACTTAACTCATAGGTGTATCTGTCTCTTCTTTTTCATTTTTCTACGTTATTCAATAATTATATATATATATATATATATATATATATATATATATATATATATATATATATACTATGATCAAATTCATTATGCCCTGATATGTCTTATATTTGCATCTTCGTTAATGGATTTGAAATAATATTTTTTCTAAATACGAAATGTATGAGCTAAATACAAAATCATAATTTCAATTACTATTAAGTTTTAACAGGCATTTAAAAAGTATTGTATATTCTTGTATTTTTTATTATGGACTCATTTGTTCGTAATAAAAAGTAGATTACTCTCATTTTGATATCCTTGAATCTTGATTTTAAGTATTAATTTGATTATATTTATCCAATTAAACTAAAAATCAATCAATGACATATTATTTTATATTAATTTACATCAGTAAAAAATGTTTCGTACTAAAAAGTCATGATTTAATTTATTGCGACATAAAACTAGACCTTTTATAAGTCAGATTTGAATCCTAGATTTCTTTTCAGAGGCAATGGTAATGTTTACACATTTTGAGCATGTCTTTATATTTTTCTTTGACGTTTCATTCATACCAAAGTGACATTAAGAATACTCCCACCACATAAACATATGTGTCCTGCTCTGAATTGCATAGGTTAGTTCATACCGCTTTCTTTGGTTGTGTTTTTTTGTATATGTATTTTTATTTGTTTATCTATTGTAACCCAGTAATAAACTTATAATTAATGCTTCTAAACAAAATATATTTCCTTCAAATCGATTTACTTTTAGAGCATAATCTTTTGAAAGTAGGGACAAGTAATTCAATAAACCATTTTTGTCTAATAATATATATATTCATATGATGTTTGACATCCCTTGGAATTATATATATATATAGTTATGAGTCAAGGGACAACTCCATTGGTAATTTAAAAATAACAATTCCTGGAAAAATAAATCAGTTCCAGCATTACTTTTTCAAACCAATAAATATGGCTTCAAGGATACTCTAAGTCTTTATTTTTAAGGATAGTCTTTATTTTAAGAAAAAGAAAAAGAGACTCCTTGAAAGGAACCCCTTCTTCTTCTTGTTTAATTTCTCTTTTGGCCCATTGTTCAAAGAGGATTTATAATCCCGGTTCAGGATATCATCTACTTGTCGGGTTGCTCCATTCAATCTTCTTTAGGAGGAAGAGGGCAAAAGAAAAGGTAATTATGTTCTCAGCTACTTCTTTTGTGTGTGTGTGCTTTTCTTCTTTAGTTGGATGCAGGTCCCTCTAAGAAAAAAGCAGCAGACAATTATTTATATCAAAGAGAGCCTATTACGAAGGGGTCCGTTAAAGGGAAAGAAGAGCTGCTCCAACTAATTTGAGAAGGAAAATGGAAGAAGGAAGGATTGAAATTTTATACAGTGAGAAACTGATTGGAGGGACTTAATGTCCAAAGGGCGTTTCCCTACAATTTTAAAAGCGAGGAAGTTTTTCATAGATCAAAGAATGTGGTCAGGAAATAACTGCTCAATTAAGTTTATAATCCGAGGATTGAATTCATAAACGGGTTTTTTAATATCTTATCAAAACCAAGGATATTAAATTATTGATGAAGCTTAACATCTCAAAGTGCTTTCCGGGCGCCTCCTTCCATTTTTTCCCGGTTAAAAACATTTTATTCGGTTAACTGCGAATTTTTTTTACAGTGTAAAATTAAAATGCACTAAAATTATATATAGAAACAGAGTAAAACTATTCAGGGCAGTTGCAAAATACATAAATGAACATTGTAGTTCATACGTCCATTATTTATTTATTAGTATTGTTTTTTACATCTTAATTATGTCTTAAATGTTATTTTTATATGTATCCCTTTTATTTTTTATCTCTGTGACTAAATTACATTCATTGTATTTTATAAAGGTGTAAGCAAACAGTATTAAGAGTTTTTGAAATTGAAACAGACGAAAGACGAATAATACATTTACTTCAATTTATATACATTTATTTTTCCTTCAAGAACATTCGTTATAAATTATTGTCGAGTTCTTACACAAATGTAAAAAATACATATTAAATATATAGATAAATATTCTACTTCCAAATTAATTAAACCCAAAATGTTTCAAACGCGGATATATCAACAAAAAAAAGGTTCCAAAACAACTATTAGGAGGTAGGGTTATCATAATAAACATTAATGCTTTAACAATAATTCCGATTTGTTTTCGTATAAGTTTATAAAAAATATGAAATAAATTTTTGTAATAAAATCTTTAGTGTCGGAGGCAGCCTTAATAGTGTTTAAAGCATGTTGCCATAAGTTAACTTAGTTCATCAACTCAGGGGTTCATATTGTGTAGGACATCAGTAGTCCCTATTCCTGTGTGTGTGTGGTCCAGGTGGCTGCAATAGATGAAATAATGAAGAAACCACCACCATCCTTTTTTGTCTTTATTGTATACATCTTGTCTAATAATAAAACTGTATAAAATTTATCCGGTAGGCTGTTTTATTTATTATATCAACGCATGTTGAGCTGCTTTAAAAAAAGAAAGAAATTCCCCTCCCCCTTTTAAGTTTTTATATTTATTTTCATTCTAACCCTTAGAAATCTCATTCCGTTACGGGGGGAGGTTATTGTCAGCATAGTTTTCTTTTCATTTATGGCTGTTGTCTTCTGTTTGCTACGCCTCTGCAATTATTTAAAAAATAATTCTGTCAAATAGTAAAAATCCTTTTTCATTATATGTGCGTGTTTAGGGAGCTGTTTTTTTGTTTCAATTTAAAAAGCAGAAGAAGATCATAAATAATTTCCATGGAATGGACAATGGAGACACATTCGGTTTTCATAATCATGATAATGCCTTGGGAAAGTGACTGAGATGAAAAACAAACAGGGGATCGTGACTGGACGCTGTGGTTCACACACAGGCAGGCAGGCAGGTCTTTTGTGGTCTTTGGAAAGGCATACACCATTGTAATGGAGGAGGGGGGGAAGGGGACTTACATTCAAATGAGAATGGAAAACGGAGGGTCATTTGAATGTCCCTTTTGTCTTAGTCTCTTTTTTCTCCATGTCACTCTGGGTGGGAATTCTATTCAACAACCATAATGGTTTTGCTGACAAAGTAAGAATGACGTCATTGCATTCATCTGTCAACAGGTTGGCTTGACTGGCTGACGCTTCAAGGACTTTCAATCCCTGTGACTTTGAACATAATGAAGGAGAAAAAAAAAAGCATTCTGGAAGCACTTAATTTGTTTAATGGTGTTCATTTGGAATCCATTTGAATGTCAGTTTGAAGCATAATAAAGTAAAATATGTATGCCTGTCTTTGTTTTGTCTACACACTTTTAAAAACTCTTTTACCTAAACTAGGTGAAATGAGACGTGATGTACACCTTGTATTCAATAGTTCTTTATTATAAATATATGTAGCTTAATACAGATTGTGGTGTCTGGATTCATAAGCTATGTAATTGTTACAACAAGGAATAAATCGTCAAATCTGTGAAGCAAGCACCATCAGATAACAAAGATATGTTTTTGTATTGCAATTCCTGCTACCGACAGTAGTTTGTCTAAAGTTTATTTTGTGGACTTTGAGAAAACTTAGAATACATGCAATTATGAAAATACAACTCTTATTTAAGACTTAAATGCTCATGTTTGTAATGAGTTAAGTGGTTTAACATATTTTCCAATAGACTCTTGATCTCTAGTTATTACACAAAGCATGTTTGGGGGAAAAAAAGCTGAGTTTTCTTATTACAATAAGAAGCAATAAGGAAACAAACAAGTTATACCAACCCATTATACCCATATGCATATTTAGATATAAAGCTAGCTACATTAATTAGTTTCCGCAGTGCAATCTTTTCACGTGCGTTGCATTTTTTTAGGAACTGATTGATGCATCACCGTTTTTGCTTTTATGTCTCTCTGATGTCTGAAAATACTTGCAGTCATTTAACTTAAAAACTGTGTGAGAACACCCAGGTAATATACTTTTCCATATTGAGGACCTTGTTTATTTAATTTTTCCTACTTATTTTAACAAACCATGATTCTTATCCCTTATTATTTATAGCCATCAGCTGTCACAGAAAAGGCGAAGGAGACAAGATCATTTAACTCCTTAGAACACTTGTTTGTCTTCTGAACAAGGAGGATATATCTCGTTACATTCGTCTTCCATTGTTTAAAGTCACTTTTTTAAAGAAGCATTTCTTGGCTAGATACTACATACTATAATAGAGCTCCCTAATTCTTTGATGGATTCTCCTGTTTATCTTTTTCTCTCTCTCTCTCTTTAAATGGAGTTGCACTTTGTAGTTGTTTTTTATCCATTGTCTTATCTTGGTGACCTTTGTTTCATTATGTTGTGTGTGTGTGTTCAATTCTTCTTTACATGGGACAAACATACATATATAGTTATCAGTCTTCACCAAGCAGTGAGCTTATTGTCAAGACGTGCTCAGGAACAAAGGAGATGATGACTTTGAAGGTTCTCACAATCCATTAGGGAGTCTGGATTTCACAGAGGGAGGGAATAAGAGGTTTCAAACCTACTGCAAAGTGTATAAGATTTGAACAATACCGTTGCTCTACCTGCACCATAACAACCATCTAATTGAAATCTAGAACAAGAATCAAGTTAATGCATTATGACTCTTCTTTGAATCAAAATGAACTTCAATTATAAGACTACTTGGACTCATGTAGTAGAAGCTTGCTGTTTATGAGCTCCTGGAATTTCATCCCTATCCATCTAACGATCTATATATATTTTTTAATATTGAACCTATGTTTGCACATAATATTGAAGGGTTTTATAGAATATTAATATACCTGTAAAGAGAGGGGGAGATATATAAAAAGGGGAAATAGATTACGCTTCCAAAGAACTTGTAGCAAATTGATTTGATGTTCATCCATATGATAATTACATTTCTACTTCATAAAAATAAAACCTCCATTTTTCGTTTTAATATAAGTAGTTTAATAAATAATAAAGTGTTATTCGGTTACATCCTTTAACATATAAATACATGTAAACTATTAAAACAATTTAATGTATAGGTTATATCCGAAATTAACATGATATTTGTTAAAATTAGGAATCGTAGGGAAACAAAATCACTATACTTAATTTTATACTTTATAGTCCTTATATCACAGCTAAATTTATTCATAATGAAACAATGTTAGGTAATAATAAAATACAAGCACTGAATCTATCGTTTTTTAAATACCAAAAATAGTAATAACTTTACCTTATAATTAAGGTCATAAACCGTCATAAGTACATGAATCTGGCTGAATCATTATTTCAAATATAAATACTTGTAGGACCTCAGAGATTGTCAATGAGATATTTTGCAAATAAACTCTATTTTCAATAATAAAGCTGTTTATCTGTTATTAAATATATCACGGTTATGAATTGAATAAATTATATATATCTTGCCTCAAGGCTTAGGCATTTAATTTTATCCCTAAGACCATCAATGGTGTTTTATGATAATTGTAGTGCATAGCTATGTATTAAAAGATGATGGTTTAAGATTTATGTATATTTAATTATGTAAAAAGTAATTAAACATTATTTGAAAAATGTTAAGCATTTTTACAAGTTATTAAAAAGCGTATGAAGTTTGATGGATGTCGTGAATTTAGTAGTATCGTTCCATTAATTACATATTATTTTATGTTTATATTATGTGACGACGGGTGTAAAATATTTAATAAAGAAAAAATGCAACAATATTGAGTGCGAGTGGCATTTACAAATATTAACATGGCCGATTGGTTCTCAATTATATATTATTGTAACTTTAAGGGAGTGCAATAGCATGTGCGTTAAGGTTGTTAAACTCTCATGTTGGGACGCAGGTCGAATCCTGAGAAGGGAATGCCATTGATGGTTAACCTCATGATAAGATCCAAGGTTCGATAGACTCTTTTTTCTGAAGAGACTTTATTGATAAAGAGATATTACATGTATAAATATTATCATAAATATACATTAGAGTTAAAAGTAAATCTCTAATCTAAAATCTATGTAGCAGTACTATTTACACAAAATGTATTATTAAGAATATCTTTAAAGAAAAAAAATTGTAAAAAATACATATATAATAAATAATGTCACATATAATAAATAAAAAAAATTGAATATAATTTTTATTCTACAATTCATGATAAAATTGTATACAAAACGATATACAAAACAGAAGCTATTAAATAAAAAAATACAACATATAACTAACTTACTTTGTCTGGTCTTCTTTTTTTTATTACTTTATTTATTCAGAGAAATTAACATAATATAAGTATAAATAAACATTGTAGTTTAAAATTAGTTCCCTAAATATAAAAGTTATTAATCACTATTAAAACAAAACACAATAGATCAGACAATACAACAATTATAAAAATATTCTTTAAAAAGCTAAATTCAAATAAAAGTAACAAAAACAATGAATATGGTACAATAAATTTGAAATTCCCAAGAAATTTCCGCAGAAGGGGTAAATTATAAGTATTTATTAACTTCTTAATTTTTGTTAACCTTAATCAGTTTTTTAAGAAATTGAATATTGCTTTGAGCAGGACGGATAAAATCTGACTAAGTCGCCTGTATACGTCCAGAGGAACAATTGACATCAGGGATCTAATGGATAAGGCTGAGTACCTAGCTGCAGTAGAGATCAAAATAGTTTTGATATCATACTTGGATATAAAATCGGCGCTAGCTAGCTTTTGAGAAATATAACTTCGGAACTTAGAAGAGACATGTCCAAGGAACGCGATTTGGAGAACTTTTATGGTTTGAATTGAGACCAAATAAAAGAATAGGAGGTACATTTTTTTTCACATATCCCCTTGACATTAGAGAAACAAACTCTCTCAAGATGTCAAGAGCCGGCAATTTGCAAATGCATGTGATATTTTGTTGTAAATCACTCCACAATCTTTGCATGGAGTGTTAAAGAAAATACAACCCGACGATATTTGGAACTGAGCTGTGAACCTCCCGTCCTCATAAATTCCCGAAATTGAACTCAATATCGTGGTCTCCACGATAAAGGAAGGTCCAATTCTTTAATATATTTCTCGCAAATTTGGTCAGCTTCTTCTTTAGAATTCGACAAAAATGACATCTTCAAATGCCAAGGGTCTGGAACTTGATGAGAATTGCCGCTCGCTTAAGTGGAAAGAAAAACTTTCCAGAATTAAATACTGGTTCTCGATGAAGATCGTGGATTGAATAAATCTTTCGAGATAGAGCAATCCACTCCAGCTCTTTTGGAGCAAGAAGGTTTCGGAAGAAAAATTCTTCTTATAGTTTTGCCGAATAATATCAATCGTGGAACTTGAAAAAACGAGGAGTGCCTTCCAAATTAATCGCAATGGCTGCCAAAAAAGCGGATAAATTTTCTAGCTTGTCATTTGTAAATCTGTTCCTAACATTAACCAAATAAAAGCAGGGCTTGATGTAAAAACTGAACGCCATTCATCATGCGGATGCGTTGAGATATCTATTAAAACCTTTTGAAAAATCTTTGGTAAAATTTTGGACAACAAACTTAGACCTCCTCCTAGGTGTGATCTTGGTCTTTTCAGGGCCTTCAGATAGCTCTGATGGAATAACTTGTTCAGCCAAAATCTCTTTTCCTTTATGGCTCGCTCCCTAACCAAGGTATAGAAGTCGCTTTAAAAATAATGGGGGGACAATGATGTAATTATAGAGGTCAATCCTCTTCTAGAGGTTATTATTTCTCCAGAGTGGGATCGATCGACTGATGAGATTTTTCACATTCAGCCAATTCGATTCCGAAGCACCCGTTCCTTCCCAAGTAACTCCTAAAATTTGCACACTTTTTTAACAGAGCAACCCGAGATGATCAAGTCATTTAGAGGGTTCCACTTGCCTAAGGGAAGAATATAAGTTTTTTGTTTGTTTACCTTCAGCCCAGACCGCTTTTCAAAAATTTTGAAGTGGCCCAAAATCACTTCATTCTTTGAGTAATTGTTCTTCAGAATTCGCTTCAATCATTAGGGTCACATCGTCAGCATATAAATCAATAATGTGCTTAGAAGACCCAAAGTTAACACCAAATCCTCCGTAACTTTTTAATGATTGATTCGCTCAGTTCTACAAGCCCGTAATGAATAAGAGTGGGGCTAAAGGGCAGCCTTGACGACAACTTTCTGAAGGATTATAGGGTCGCTTTCTACATCTCCCATAGAGATTGTGGAAGTACCATTGTACAGTAGGGCTCTTATAGGGTTAAAATATATTTTAGGGAGATTTTTCCTGATTGCTCTAAAAAATGCCGATGCTCTATGGTGTCAAAGGCTTTGCTAAAATCGACTGCGATGATGGCTCCAAATGTCTTTTGGCTAATTTCCTGTATTGCCTCATAATCCGTTGTAGAAATTGGAGATGTCCAGCTTAGCATTTTAATGCAATAATGTTTATTATATCAAGTCGAATGACATTCTGACGAACCGTATAGGCAAAAAAAATATATTTTTCTGGCTTTATTCTTTACTTTTGTGATTCAATAGAACTAATATTATTCGTATGTTACAATTTCAACAAATATTATATAATATTTAAATCTCTGATGGGGGGCGATTCTCTCGTGCTTATCCAAGAATATTACTTCGGACACCCTCAGCACGAGGACGCTTCGTGCTTTATTCCAATTAAATAATAATAATATAGTATTTAGTAATTAGACCCTCCTGTAGGTGGTTCTTTGGCACGCCAAGGCACGCCAAGACACCTAAGTTGCACGTGTTAGGACAATTTAATGACCACGCTGCCAGACTGTGATCCACTTTGATGAAGACATAGGTATTACTTAGGTACATGAAAATAAGTCTTTCGCGTATCCAATTTTAAAATGTCTGCCTTTCCTACCCCTTCTACCTATCTGACTGTCGATACATGCAATGACTAAAAAGAAGTGAAACCAAAATGAGACGTTCTACATTTCACAAAGCAAACGAATCATTAAAAAGATTTCATTTGTCATGCAAACCGCAAAGGGAAAAAAAACTTCTTTGAAATGTATATATTACTATGTAAAGTAATTATGTCTCTCATTAAGAAAAAGATTTGCAAAGACAGAATGATTTCATTCTTCGTAGACACGGTAGACTTAATAATGCCTGGAGGAGAGAAGGTTTTTTTTTAATGATGACTTCATGATATCCCTTCTTCTGCTTCTTTTGTTTCTCTCTGAGTCAACGAAGAGTAAATTAATTTTTTTAAGATAAAGGAAACCCTATCTCTCGTCGTCTTCCGGATATTCTCTTGAACTCATTGAACTACCAAATTCACAAAGAAATATAATGTTTTTTTTGGCAGCTTAATTATATATATATATTTACTGCGTTTTATCGTCAGAGTGATGATCCTTGGATCGTCTGATAAATAAATATATATTTTCTTTCTCCTTAAGTATAAGTAGTGTATTTATTTAATATATTAAATAATATTAATAAGCAATTTCAAAGAAGTACCTTCATTGGATTCGTAAATGACATGAATCCCATGATCAGAGACAATTGCTGTTTATAGGATTATATTCGTCTCTCTGAATTGATGCTTGCGCCTCAGCAGCATGTGACTAGACTTTTTATTCATAATGCCAACGGCTTCCCTGATTGTCACTCTTTTTTCTTTCATCCAATCACGCTCTGTATGAAAATCCACTTGGATATACATATTATTGGTATATTCAAAGGACTAGTAAACAACAAAGATTGAGGGCTTTGTGGAAAGATGATCAAATATATATTTTTAAGGATGAATTTATTTTATAGAAGATGAACCCTCAACAGATTAAAGTGATGTTTTATTTCGACATACCAACTATTTTGTTTATTATTCACTCTTCTTTTCAAAGAGATAAAAAGATATAGAGAGCTTATTCCCTTCATCTGTATTCTGTGTGTCCATTATAAACAAAGTAATTTATCCTACGTCATCGTAAGCTGATCATAGAGATGGAATCTATCTCTATGATCAGCTTACGATGACGTAGTATCAATTACTTTGTTTATAGTGGACACACACAGAATACAGCTGAACGATGTTTCTCAGCTATTGAAGGGAATCAGCTCTCTATATATTTATATCTCTATGCTTCTTTTCCTTCCTCCAATCATGTTCGAGAAACAAGTTACAGCTTGTTATCCATATTTATAGACAAGGAGTTATACAAGAGCTCTATATGTTTTGTTTTGTTAAGAGAGGGATGAAGGGAAGAAACGGTCAGGCTAAAGAAAGTTTCCATGCCCCATTTGATTTTTTTAATGTGACGCATTTTTTGTGTGTATTATTATTATTATCATATGTAGAAGAAAGGAACAATAGGATTTAATATGTGTACATACTTATGTATATAGTTATTTGAGGAATACCTCTATAAGTTTTCCCTTTTTTTGTAGAAGCACCTACTACGTGGTGCATAGAAGATAGGAAGAGGATCTATTATATAATTATATTCAAAAACTTTCTTTCAAAAATTAAGGACGTTTTTATTATTGATGCCTTGTACAAAGTATATTAGTATTATTATTATTTTTACAGCCCTGCCTATTCATACAATAGGTCAAGAAGTCTTTCTTGAGACAGACATTGAAGAGCGTTCTCACACATAAATGTATGGCTCATGGAACATATATTATATTCTTAAGCATTTAAAGGAGTGTAATTCATTTTTTTTGTTGCTTTCAACCAATAATATCAAATATTTTTATTTATAAAATGGAAAATTAATAATGTTTTTCACTAATCTAATTAATAGTCACTTATTTCAGGGATCCATATAGATCGTTTACAGGGTGTTATTTTATAAAAGAGAGATGTTTTCTAGTATTGAAGTTAAAAGGAATATATTTCCTTTAAAACAACCGACCAAACTTTTTTAAGAGTCAATTATAAATCCCTTGTAGACATTACATTCAATAAATTACATTACTCATCATCAGAATGCGTACTTTTATTATTTCTCTGTTAGAACTCTTCATTCTTATAGTTAAATTCGATATAATCCCGCTCTGGCTACTCAAATAGAGGCCATCCGTAACAAAGTTCATTTTTATCTTTACTTTTCATAATAATTTTTTTATTTTGTTTTCAGTTATAAAAAAATCCTAAGTAATTGTGATAAACACTAAAAATATATAAACATTTTACTTTAAAATAGTTAATTCAGGGAAGAATGACCACAATTATAATAACAACTAAAATAATCAAACAATAAAAAGAACTATATAAATCATGCTTTAAAAACGCTATTCAACTTTTTAAAATAATATTTTCAATTGTTAGTGCATTAATATATTTGACATTTTACAAACTGAATAATATTATTTCATAACATAACGACAAGTAACATCATAATTACTAATTAATAAAAAAAACATTTCAACTTATTATGTTGCTCTACGGACTGTATTTATTTTTTATTTTTCTCAAATAACGTCATGATGTCTACTGCATTTAAGTTTCGAAGATGAAACATCTTTCCATGATTTTACTGGGTGCCAGGAGGACTGCCAAAACGTTATATATCTTAATAGAGGAGCATGTTTTTATAGGTCGTCTATGCAGTACACTGAGTGGAGAGTATGTAATCAGACGTTCTGCATCTTACCCCGCATGACTTAAACAGCGTTTTTTTATAAAAGAGAGCATTGTCTTATATTTTTTTGGCTTGTTGTGCTCCATTTTTATTCTTCTTCTATCGTTATGCTCGACATTTTCATTAAAAAAGCAAAAAAAAAACAATATAATAACAAGCAGAGTTTTCTCCAAGACAAAAAGAAACATATTTTATGTTTGACACAGTTCAAGGTGGCTTTGAAATATATATAAGTATTTATTATTGAAGGCACTATGATTCAATTCCGTTATGTAAACATAGATAACAAGTATAATATGAACGTCAAGGTAGAAGGGTTACAACAGACATTTAAAAGTTTCTATCTGATGTAATAAGTGTTGGGAAACGTCTACATAATATAAAAGTTGTTATATATTTATATATGGGTATATATCTTGTAGTTTTTATTTGTAAATAATATAAATACTAGCTTTGGTCATAACCATTATTTAAAAAATGATAATATTAGTCACGAATATAATTCCATTGGTTTGTTAAACTCGACTACAGCTTTATATTTACCATTTTCTGATTTAAAAAATCGAAACACTCAGAGAGAGAATCTGTAGCCTTTGTACACCATACTGCAAAAATATATTTTTGCATTCTCACTAACATATGTTAAATAAAATTATTAAAGATTATGGTTTCAATTCAAAGCCTCTAACTGAAAATGAAAGCTGAAGGTTTAAAATTGTATTTAAAATTTTAGTTCTTTTTCAGTCATGAAAATTACAAGACAATGAAAAAAACCAGGAATGAAATACCATACACGAAATAATAATAAACCTATAATAATTTTTGAATTATTGTCATAATCTGTTTTAAAACCATTGTGTTTAAAATAATGATGGGTTAAATTTCATCAATTTATGTAGTGCGATAGCTCAGTGCATTAATGCATGCTCAACTCTCAAAGTTGGGGGTGCAGGTTCGAATCCCGAGAGGGTAAGGTGCATTTTGGTCAACCACTTTGATAAGAGGGATCCTAGGTTCAATAGACTAATTTTCACGCTATATTGCTTATCTATATCCTGTCGGATGCAATTCTATAGAACAAAATAGACAAAAAAATGGTATTAAATTAGATTAATATTAAAGTTTCATAGTTTAAAATCAAAGCTTATAACTAAAAGGCAGTTTTAAAGTATAACGTTTGCAGTTTTACACAATTTGTCTCCGTTCGTGTATGTTTTAATATACATAATATATTATAATAATCAATTTAAAATACTATTTATTTTGTTTAATCTAAACAAACTTAAAGAAAGTCTTTTAAAAACAACTATCTAACTTCTTAATAATTGAGTAAAAGCATGCCTATATTAGAACTTTAAAATTTAAGACAGATAAAAGATGCAAGTGTAGATAACATAACTTCTTTAATATCTTTCTGTGGCTCTTTTGCACTTTCTTTCCTTTTCAGCCTTACTCAAAATCATTTATCAAGCTTTACCATCCTTCCTCATTCATTCTATAGGATAAACCATGCGTATATACAGACATAGATCCACACAACCACTTTCTATACATATATATGTTCATAATATATATGTAAATGATATATATCTATATATGTATTAAGAAAGTCCTCTTCAAATAAAGTGAAATAAGTTGGACAATCCCGGTTGGACAAACGCTCTTTTCCCCTGACGTGTTTTCCCCTTCGCTTTTTTTCACATATGAAAAAAGGAAGAAGAAATAAAAGTTTTTTATGCCCCCCTCTTGATCAAATTGAAGCAAGGGTTTTTTATTTGACTATATATACATACATAGGCTATTAAATACACAACGTGCTTTGATAACGGACATAAACACACACACACACATACACAAAAGGAATGGAAATAGTGAGAAAAAGGGGTTAATTAGTTGGAATTTGACTACAGTTTGTTTTTACGATTTTCCTCGGATCCTATAAAACTACAGTTTTATTTGTTTGGTATTCATTCATGCCTCTCTTGATTGCTGTTGATTTTTCCCAAGGTCTATCAGATATACCTTGTGCGTATATACATAAAACATCCAACTGAATGGGATGTAAATTAATTAAAAAGTAATATAAAAGAATGTATCATAGAATGTTATCTCTTGGTGGCGTCACAAATTTTTAGATGCTAAAATAGATAACCAATGCAACTACATTCAACCCAACAATAATGACCTTTAAACTAATGATGAGTAAAAAATATATATACAAAAGTCAAGAATCTATGTATTAATTGTTCATTGAAGAATCTTCTTTCAAAAGTATAGATGGGAACCATTAAGATTAATTCAAACTAAACTTTAAGTAACCGCAAGGTTACACAAAGGCACAATTATATACATATCTCTTACTCCCAGAGCTGGGATTCGGTAGAATTATCTACCGCCGGTTTGGTATTCGGTGTATACCTTCTACCGATCGATATCGGTATTCGGTAAATTTTATTAAATATCTACAGTAGGGCTGCTCTTATTTTTCAACTGTTTGAAATGTTAGCAACATTGCAGATTTTCTGTTTCTTGATGATAAAAGAAGACGACATACAAAGTTTGAACAAAATCGGTCAACATACGGGGTTGCACAACGAGGTCAAAGTTTTAAAAATTTAGTAAAAATATAGTTTTATCAAATTTCTTGAAAATGGTGGGCGTTACAGACTTCAATAATCATTATTAATTTAAAGGAAATATAATTACTACCGACGTATTTTGATGTTTTTTTTACTAAATCAAAGTTTTCTCTTAAAACAAAGAAAAAATGGAGTGTGTAATGTTAGCATTTTTGTATTTTTTGTATCAATTAATGTATACATCAATGAAAATCATGTAGAACACGTTCACATTACAAATAAGTATCAAAATAATCACTGAATGATATGAAAAACAGTATCACAAAACTTCGTATAATTGATTTTAAAACGACTGAATAAATAAGTAAGTTAATTATGTTATACAATCTTAAAGATCTGATGCTACTTATACTATTATTATTATAATTATTCCAGAATACAATCCAACATGTTCTTAAGTGTTTGTAAGTACTTAAGGCATTTGTATGTATACATTTTTATCTTCCATCCCCTTTGAAGTATTTAGATTTTTCTCATGAGACTCAAACACACTTAATTAGAATAATAACAAAAATATTATTATTATCATATTCATGTGAATGAATGACTGCAGTCTAATATATGTATCTTGCTCATCATCATGTTTAATAGAACTTGATAGCTGGTACTTGTCTTAATTACATAGTCGCACTCTATTAAAAAAAGTATATATATTCATTTCAATAGCAATTTGTATATATAAAAATATAAGAAAGAAAACTTGTGAAAGAAAAAAAAAGAAGAAAAAAGGATAGATAAGGACCCCCCTCCATTTTCTCTCTTCTATTCCTCAAACATATGCATGAGGAATCATTATATTCAAATGCAAATTATAGTTCTACAAAAATATTTGAGAGAGATTTTTTTCAAAATCTTTCTTCTTTTCTTTTTTTTGTTGTAAAAGTTTCTTTCAGATGATGTTGAATATATAACATTTCTCATGCGTTCTCAATTTTTTTGAGGAGGCTATTCATGGTTTGTACACATATAAAAATATGTATTACTTTCTTTCATTCAGCCATTATAGAAGGCTTCTTTACACCGTTGTTGTTGAAGTGGAAGTACATATCTTGAGAGTGATAAAAGGTTCTCTTTGCTTCAAAAAAAGAAGGTGTTTTAAGAGGATGGCTACTTAGACTTTATTATGTACATTTATATTTGCTCTCACCTTTAGAGTAAAGAGTTTAAATAAACGTTGGTTGAAGAAGGTTTCCGTAGGTAGAAGATCTTTTGTATCTAATACCCATGGAAAACCGTATCAGAGTGGTACAAAAAAGTCCCTTTTGGTTAGGAGAATTAACTCTAATTTTTCACTTTTATTATTTGAAGGGAAACATTTAAAAAAATAAAGGGAGTCCGATAGCCATGTGCGTTAAGGCGTGTTCGATTCTCAATGTTGGGGGCGCAGGTTCGAATCCCGAGAGGGGATGGTCATACTTGGTCTACCTCATTGATAAGATGATCCTAGGTTCGATAGACTAATTTTAATGCTATAATGTTATTTATATCCTGTTGGATGCAATTCTTTCGAACCATAAGCAAAAAAAAATATGAATACTACTTTAGAGCTAATGTTTCAATATAAACAATAACGTCACAAGATTGTTTTGCTTTCGGTCCTGTAAAACGTTTTGAGTAGATTTTATGTATCTTAATGTGGCTAAAAATTAATATATGATATGTTAAAAAAAGTTTGAAACAAAATACTTCTATGACCTTTCATCATTATTTTTGTTGTTTTACCTTAATATAAAAATGGAATAATTAATTTATGCCATATATATATATATCTTATAGTACTTTTTTACTTTCACAAATTTAGAAAATAAGGTTGAAATTAGATTTTGAGAGATGTTCTTGTCGGAAATGTATTACATCGCAGAAGTAAGAACACCACAAATTACATAATTAATAATAAGGTAATAGTAACAACTAAAATTCTTTGAATATACTCAGTCCGATTGTATCTTACTCCTTTTATTTATCCTTTCTATGCTTTGATTATATTGTGTTTCATATTCTTGAAGAAACCGTATTATCTTCAAATACTAGTGCTTGCTCCATCATACATAACTTCAGATGTTTTTCGCAAACAAACTCTTATGAAATCCAGAAACGGGAATTTCATCTATAAACTTGTTAACTTAAGACGCCCTTTGTAAGAATATTATGTTTGCTACATTTAGCTCTGTGTTTTAAAAAGGCCTATTCATTTCTAGTCCTTATTTTCTTTGTCCTATATTCTGCTCTCATAAACACATTGCACTTCTTGTGAATTGATCATGCAAGACTCTTATTATTATGCTCCTATTTCCTTTTACAAGATATGTAACTGTCATATACATATTATGAACTTGATGAGTGCTCCCTCAAATATATATATCCAAGATGCTTGACTTTGAAACGCATTGCTGTCCTTATGCATCCTTGATAGCAGTCTTTTACATGCAAAAAGGCGGGATAATTATACCCAACTCCCTATCTGTGAGTAAAATAACTTTATAAGTAGCCCACTTCAAGAACAAAAAACGGCATATACATTTAGTATTTTATTTTGCGAGAGCACTACAACTACTAAAAGAAGCCGAAAAATTTATAAACAGTGGTCACATTAGTTTAAAAATATACCATTTCTATTGCATAGAAAATCTCTATTGTTACTGGGTTTTTTTTAATAGTGCAATAAAAAATGTTCAGAAAAATACTGCAAGTTAATTGAACTGGACGCTATTTAAATAAAGAAAGAAAACTTTGTGACTTATAAAGTGACACTACATTTTTCAATTATATATTAAGAGAAAACTTAGCTCTTGTAGGGATTGTATGCCCTGTGGCACCTGTATTATTTAAATCAGACTGCAATATGTACTTATAAACTATATTGCATGTTAATATATATAAATAGCAGTTATTTATTTTAAAAATGATAAATATTTTGCAGTTTTGTTTATTCATTTATTTATGTTATATATATATATATGTGTGTGTGTATATATCTTTATATATATATATTTATATGTATATATATATATTAGTACTATATATATATATATATATATATAGTACAAACTGTTTATAACAATTCGATATTGAAGCAAAGTTAAACAACATTGATCATACCTTCAAATTGCATGGTACGAATCCTTTAGATTACTTTTATTAAAAAATATCACTTCAAATTGAAAATAATAAGCAATATATATATATTGGCTTTATTGGGAGGAATTAATAATTTCATGTTCCTTATTTGTTATCTATTAATCTACAAAGAATTAATTTCATGTAATTTTAATAAAAACTAGAGGCATGTATACACTCAGTGAGTGCAAACCTCCGCCGATCGCCTCCAGGTTGTCCCAATGACGTCACGGGGTCCTTATGAGCCTTCCGAGGCTGATTTTTCAGGCCTGGGGCGGCGTAGAGGGACGGGGAAGGGTTCCCCTCGACGGAAATTCCGAGAGGAAGACGCTCCCGGCACCCGATTTCCTGGGGGAGTTTTTGTTTAAATGTTATTTTATATTATGTCTTGTAGCGTGTCAACAAAATTTAGTATATATTTTGTGAAACTTTTTTAACGCTTTGTTGTGTCCTTATTGTAGCTAGGTCTTCTGGTAGTAGTCTAATTTTAAACTATATTGTTTATTTATGTATTATTTTGATACACAATTCTACTGCCTTTTTTACTTTGTATCTTCTGTTACAAATGAAATAAAGACCTATAAAAAACTAAAAAAACTAGTTTAACAAAACATTTAGCCAATTTTTTTTAATATGTCTAAAATATCATTTTTATGCATCATGCTTAGAAAATATCATTCATGATTTCTGGACTTAATCAATTAAACTGATCAAAGGGATATCTCAGTCCAATCTAATAATAATAAATACCCCTTATTGTATAACTTTCATGAACATGAAGACTTAATGGCTAAAGAAAAATTCTCACTTTCTCTCAAGAGAGATAGAAAGGAATTATTTCTCTACATATGAGGGCTGATGCCATTCCATGTACAATGAATGGTGTAACTCCCATCAAACCATATAATTTATTCTTCATGCATTGATCAAATTTATACACATATATGTATGAAAAAGTCAATTTAGGAAACTGCACTCCCATTAATTAAAAAAGTTTATCCCATGTTGACTTCAACTAATTGATTAAAAAAGTGATGCTGCAAAGGGGTTATGAGGATTTATTGCAATGGAGAAATTTAATATTGTGTGTTAAGTAATGTTGTATTATGGTAGAAAGGGATGGTTCTTTTTTAAGGGCCTAGTTGATAAATTGAATTGTGTCTTTAGAGATCCTACATTTTAACACATAGAGGCTAATCATGTCTAAATGCAAGGATTCAGAATTATTTTTGGAGAGCTTTTGATTCAATAAACGTTATTAGTATATTTTTGGAGCAAAAAAATTATATATATATTATATACTTATTTTTTTTGACCGGGACACCTTTTTTGCCGGGACCGGGCCGGGACTTACAAAACCGGGCCGGGACTTAATATATATTTTCGTTCCTTCGACATTTTGAAGTGATGACGTTTTTTCTTAGAAAATAATATTTCAAAAATTCCTTTCTAAAAAAAAGTCATCACTTTATGAATGACAAACGAAAGAAAACATTTAAGTTCCGGCCCGGTGTCTAAAAAACTGGGACACCAGGCCGGGCCGGGACGCTCAAAAAACAGCCGGGACCTGTAATATATTTTATATAAAATACATATATATATATACATAGCCATCTTTTCTCAATACCTGAGTTGCTGTACTTTGGTTGTCAATAAATATTATAGATTGAAGCAACCTTGATAGAGAGTCTTTTTGTATTCAAATGTATGTGTGGTTAATCACCATAGTTAACTTTTTTGGGATATCATCAGTCAATATCTACTTGGTATGCCAGTGTGTTCTTTGTGAGGAAAAAACGATTTTGATAATGCTTCACGTTGATATTATTGATGAAGGTAAAAAAATTGGGGTATTATTTGAAAAAAAATTGGTGTATATTATTATCCAGCCTCTAGACATCCGCTTTGGTATGAATGACTAGATGATCAAGAGACCATCTTTATATCTGGACAAATATCCCTTAAGGCTTTAACGAATATTAATTTGTAACCATTTATTACCAAATAATTTATTTGTATTTGTAAATATATTAATAAAATATTTATAATGGAACGAATTAGCTCATTTGAAGGATTTTCGGGTTTTATATTGAGAGCGTAGATTTTGACTCCCTTGCGGGGAAAGTCTAATAATTATTATCAACCTCATTAAAAAGATTCTACGTTTGATTGACTAACTTTTAATGCTTCTTCATGTCAACACGAATGCCATTATTTTATCAAGCCTAAAAGGCAAAACAAAAATATAAATGCCGAACAACTAAATATAATAGTGATTCACCCAATAGAAAAAATGGGTATATCGGCAATCTGCAAATCCTGAGAATTTATCCTGATTCATTTATCTGATGTAGTTTACTGTGATGACGTCATTCTAAAGACAATCCTTGTTTAATAAGTATGTTTAAAAGTAGCATAACTATATTGAGGCGAACATATGATTTGATTATGATTATTTAGTTTCTTTTTAAAGTAAAATACTATTACTATACTATTAGTATATATATATGAATGAATACCTCATTCAGGCATCTTATTGGTTATATTAATCAGATGTAAACTCAGAAGATATTCTGTCTCACGAATAAAAGTAATAACAAAAATTATGATTTTAAGCAATATTTTATAAGATGTGCATATAATAAATAATGCTTATCTTAAATGCTTTATAAAAATTACATATCATATAATTTTTATACAACAATACATGTGCTAATTACGTCTATATTAAAGATAACACAAAAAAGTACTCCTTAAAGTAACATTTTAAAGTTCAATATTAAGGTCATTCACGTTTTATAATGATTTAAGTTATTAATATGCTTTATGGTGTCAACAAATGGCTTCAGCTAGACTTGATTCGAAATTAAAAGGACATGTGCCCGTTTCTTCAAAAACCTTATCTTAGACATCCTTTCCCCCCTTCCTCATTTCTTTCCAGTAGTTCACTCGACTTAATGCACTTTGACCGTTGGCTTTATTTTTATTATTTGACCTGATTTTTTAAAGAAATATGTATATTGTATTTATTATATCTATAATGGTGTTCCGATGACCCAACTAATGGTGGTTATGAGCAGCCATTAAGCTTCTTTGGGAAGAAAAAGGGGAACTTCAAAGCTTAAAATCATTTTTTTTCTCTCTCTCTCTCCCAAAAAAGAAAGAATATTCAAAGTATCCTTTGAGCTATTTATTTAGAGCCTAACCATGTCTGGTCTTTTGTCATGGCCGGCTTATTTGTAGACGAATCCCCGGTTTGTTGTTCCTAACAAACAAGGAGCCCCGCTGAAAGGACATCATTCCTTCTTCCTTCAAAATCCCTTCAGACATTCAACCATGCAAGTCTAATGGTAAAACTTATTAAAGTTGAATTCCTTCTTTTTGTACTTTGTTGCTTACATTGTAGAGGCCGTTATTTCCAGCTTTATTTACTCCAGGAGTTGTTAGTTCCTGGTAAATAGGAGACATGTATTATTAGCAGTTATACATGCTCAAAAAAATATAAAAACGTCATTTACAGTCCCTCAGGGGTGTTTATGCTCCAAGGCATTATTGACAGCTTTTTATTGCTATTATGGAAGTTTGCTCAAGAAGGGACAGTTAATTGTAAGTAGAACTATAAATAAATAGGTACTTGAGAGAAAAAAAGCTTGTTATCAAGGTATTAAAATACATTTTCTTTAAACTGATATCCTGACAAAATATGTCTGCGTGTTTGTTCTCATGTTTTGTCTCAAGAGAGATCTTATGAAGTTTATTTACAATCAATGGTTCTACATTTTAATCTATGGCAAGGAAAAATAATAAGAGTTCTTGCATATATTTTGAAACTAATTTATTTACTAATATTACGTTAGTTTATAAAACGATCCTTTTTTTCACAAACACAATAATTTCTAACCGCCGAAGCTCAATTAAGGGATCGCATAGTCCAAATCATGAAGCATAATAGAAATATAGAAGGGAACATTATGCATAAAACTCTTAGATTGGTGTTTGCACCCTCAGTACTTATCTATATGTCAATAAAATATACGTAATCCTCTTGTTTCTTTAATTATCGAAAAAGAAGATATATACTTTTACCTATAAATGACATTTTCTTTCTCTCTCTCTCCTTCACACTTCAGCCTTAATTTATGATCCTTATAATTTGCAATTCTATCAAAAGCATTTGAGAGCAGCATTAGTAGTAGTTTTCCTCCATATCTGAAAGGGTCTACATAAAATATGATCATGTTTCCAAATGCTGAGTCAATCAATGAAAGTCATCAATAAGACTCTTAGTTCCGCTAACTCAAATCAAAATATTGACAATTGAAGCCCAATTACGTAGAAAAACATGAGAAGAAGACGATAAGAATTGAAAGGGTTTGACAGATATCCCCTCCTCCTTCCGCCTCAATAAATTTATGATCCATTTCAAATCCACTCCATGACCGATTATTCCCTTGCCCATTCACTGATCCACAATTAAGAGAATGAGAGAGAGAGAAAAAGAAAAGAAATTCAGGTAGAAATGAGTTTGTCTTCATCATCCAGATTGGCCCCTACTACCAGCACCTGTCACGATCAAGAGATCCTATGAAGAGGATTCAAGGAGACACGCGTTTGAAGTACATCCTTATCCCAATTATGCACTATCTCAACTCGGATGAATGATATAAAGATGGGCCCCTTCCGCAGGTCCTTTGAAGAGCAAAATAAACTTCAACCACGCCCAATGAACCTTTTATGAATCAAACTACAGTTATTCCTTTAGATAGTAAGCACATACAGACAGAGTATGAAGAGAAGAACCTTGAAGTGCGACGGCAGATGACGTGAAATATATATTACTAGAACCATTATAACCTGTGCCAGTGGACAAGCTAACAAATGTCCCTATCATCGACCCATTTACGCCTTTAATGGTCTCTATTAAGAGCTCCAGTTGTAGGCATTGTAATAAAGGCTCTGACTCACAGCTACAAATAATATAATAAAAGGCTCAATTCAATTAACTTGCAGAGCGTAGATATACTTACCTACCTATATACATATGAAAGACCTTATCTATCCATTCATATATATATACTTATTTTAGCTTCTCTGACATTCCGCATAATTAAAAATACGGAGATAAAATAATGCAGAGTAGTTTTTCACACCTTTTTTCATTCCTTGCAAATATATATGAGAAAGTTAAAAATAAACATTGTATTTGCAACGCTTCCTGTAGAAAAAAGTATGAGATAAATGTATTTTTTTTACAAGCAGTTACGGAATTTGTTTCTCATGTATAAAAATAGCTATCCCTTTTATGGCCATTACATTTTATACATGCACTTGAGAGAATAATGGTCATAATATAAGAAGTGTGTGCTTGAGTGGGTGTGTGGTCATTTATTTATTCGGTTATGACTTATTACAAAGCCTCGTTGAGGTGCTGAAATATATAGAAAAATAAAGCGATACACCTTAGATATATAAATAAATATTGGAATATAGCCGGGCTATTTTTTCCTTCTATTTAAGCATTATCAAACAACATAAAACTTTTATTCAGCCCGTTTCAGAATTAAATAATGGTTTTAAATATCAAGGGAACAATTTTTAGTATACAATTGAAGAACAAATAAAGTCACCCTTCTACCTATAATTTTATCAAAAATAAAAAAGTGTTGTAAATCTTTACAAATGTTAATGTGATTTTTAAATATATTGAATGTTTTTTTAGAATAATAATGATGTTTTGTATGTAAATGTGAACTAATAACTGTAATTTTGAAAATGATTGTACAGTTTTAAAAGAAAAAGTTGTGTTTATCGCTTGTGTATAATATGTATTATTTCATAATCTATATGTTATGGAATAACATTATTACCTCTTAGTTATTTTATATTCGGTAAATAACTCATTTTTATTCACAAATATTATTCGTGCCTCCTTGTTTAGATATAGTTGCACACATTAAATATGAAGTTGACTCATAGTAAGAAGTGTCGCATTTTTTAATAAATAAATAAGACATTTTAATTCATGGGATTATGCAGAAGTATAATATATGTTTTTATTGATATAATGTGTCTTCAAATGCCCTTTAAAGATAATATATTGTATACTTATTCAACTATAGGGCACATAACAACCTTTAAAAGGCATTGGCCTGTCACAGCCTTTGAGAGAGGCATGCACGTATTAAGTGATCGGAGGGTGGCAATCGCAGGGCTGTCTATATCCTTCGAGTTCCTTAAGCATAATTTAATTATAATATTTTTTTTAATTTGTTTTCTTTTAATATTTTATTATTGTCATACTATTTGGTTTTTTATATTTTTAGTAGCCTGAACGCTAGATTTATATGAGCTCCCAAATAAATCATGCATAACAACATATATAAATTGCTTGTCGTGTTGGTTTGTTGGAGAAAATGAATACCGAATCAATAGGAGAATCCATCATAGCACAATATTTTATTATTCTAATATTGAACTACTGTCAGTGCTTATATTAAAACCACTTTTATTTGTTCATAATAATCGTCAATTGAATACAGACATAAAGTTTGTTGTAAACAAATCATCTGATTTGGAATTGATGTTTTTGACACTGTTATATTAAATGACATTGTGGATATTGGTACTTTTATTTATGTGGATAATTGCCGCCAGATGTCATAGACCTAGCATACTTTCCATGTACACTAACTGTTGACTAACAGGTTTTTCTTTTAGTCTTTTTAGGCATCACAGTTAAGAACTTTCCAGTTTGTTTTCCAGTCTATTTTTGAGACTTTAAAAAATATATATATTGCTTGTTAACAAATATTAAATAATCATATCAGTTACCATTAAATATCATTCTAAAGTTATATGTCATATATTCAAAATATCTCTTTATCATGCCAATTTCCACTATACAATGAGGAGGTTTTTAGAGCTCATGAAAATATGATATAAAAATATGTCAAAATAAATCTTTTTTTATAAAAGATCCCTTCATTTATATGCTATGCATAAAATGGCTCCAATAACTGAATTCTAAAGGGCGTTTTAAGCAGTTCTCTTATGAGGCATTACAAAAAGCGAGTACTAGTATCATTGTCGAAGAGGGATACCACTTGAGAGAGGGATAAACATCAGTTACTATTTATGCATTTACCTAATAATGTATTTAAGGCCATTTCTGGGCGTTTCCTTCCCATAGAGAAGAGAAGACTTACCCAGAGATTTCAATTTGCGGCTTCTGATCCCCTTCAATTTCTTTTTTTCTTTACTTCTTACGTGTATAATTTCTTGTAATTGACTTTTATAAGACAAACTCCTGGCCTCCCATACAGATTGGACGTTAATGGAGTGTAAGTACAAGGTAAATGGGAGAGCAAGCAGATCATTAAGACTCCCAAAACAACTAGCTAGATATATCAGGGGAGGGGGAAAGAAGTACACTGAGAAGAGAGAGAAAAAAGCTCATTATAGCAAAAAACAATTTCAGGTGGAAAATCAGTAGTGCGTTTTTAGATCATAATCCTTATCCGATAAAAAACTACCGCCACCATTAAGACTGATGAGGCAAAATCTCTGGCTCTAAAACCGCTTTCTAATAATATAATATATATATTATATATATATATATATATATATAATATATATATATATATATATATATATATATATATATATATATTATATATATATATATCTATATATATATATATATATATATATATATATATATATTATATATATATACTTCATAATATAAGGAATAACTCATTTCTTTTATAATATATTTGATTTTAAACTAATATTTCTAAAAAATGTTAAACATAACATACTCTAGTGAGACACACAGTTATGCTTATCGTATTTGATAAACAAAGAGTTATTTAAAATATGAAAATATAAATATTCATTCTAGTAAAAATGGCTTTGATTTATATAGGTAATATTCCTGTTAGAATCTTCTGAGTCATCAGTTTTAGAACATTAAAAGAGTTTGGAAGTAATACTAATTTGAGATATATTGTGCAATTCATATTACGGTTCTTCGAACTGCACCCATGGCTCGAACTTTGGACATGTCTGATAGAGACATTCATTTGCATGTCCTGATAAAATTACATTGGAACAGTTACGAGCTACAGTATTCTAGGGTAAAGTTCTATAATATCTATTGAATTACATATATACTTATATTTAATATCTTGTTTGTAGTTTTTAAAGATATTTTTTTCTTTAAGGTCATTTAATCTATATAAAGATAGTGTTATCTTAATAAACTAACATGTCCTTAACTATTTTCTCATTCATTAAAGTGTCCCCTCATTATTATTGTAATCTAAAAAATAATGGAGTTTTAAACTCTTATCAACAGCTGAAATATGTAGTAAATCGATGAACTATTCTCTTTTCCATCGGTACCTCTTAAATTAAAAATATGATTAAAAACTATTCATAACACAAGTGAATTTCATCAAACCTACAACACATTGACCTTGAAAATACCTTCTCATCATTATATACATTTGTTTATGTCCATCGAAATATGCTTTTTTCATCTTCTGCGTCCAAGAGAAAAACTTCATTATCATTTTCGGTAGATAATTTTTTCTCCATTCCTGTAAGAATCTCATCATTCTCTGATAATTAGTTTATCATTTCCTCTATCTATCGCTCTGTGTGTGTATATATATCCCTATCAGATAATTATAGCTTTCATTAAGCCACCTCCGACAAAGAAAAATAGTGGTAGCCATCTTGTTTTTTTCTTTCCTCCTTCCAAAACGTCTGTTTTGATGATCCACATTTGACACAATCAAACAATAAACCCCTCTAGGGCTTTTATAATTTATTAATTCATTATTATTCAAGACAGGATCCACGGGAAGCAACTGAGCAAAGTCCCCCCAAAAGAGATGAAGAGACGGAGAAAACCCTCGAAGCCAAAAAAACTGTCTCTCAGGGTGGTTCTCACACAAACAGTAATAATAATACAACATATAAGCAACACCCTCAATAAAGCCTTCTCACGTCAAGATAATTCAATTTTGCACAGATATAAAAAAGTTATAATGCCTTAAAAAGCAATAAAATAAGGAAGGACTTTTTGTTGTTTTACATCCCCCCAAAAAAGAAACACTCAATTTCACCCTCTATAACGTAATGAAACCTAACGAACTTTTTTCTCTTATGTTTTTGGGAGTCTATAGCATTTCTAAACAATAAATATAGCCTAAGCATCAGCAGCAACACACTTAATCCTTCATCATATTATTAAATATAAAGATTTGAATATGGACACACACTAAGTCCTCCTCTTTCTTATTGATAACTTATCCACGAGGACAATATGGATGTATAGAAGGGGGGGGGATATTCCTCAGTTTTTTATATTATAATCCTCTTCTGTCGTCGCTTATAGACTCTATGAAAGCTAATATTCTAAAAGCCCCCTCCCCCCCCCCCCCTCATCCCTCTCCTTCAACGTCTTTTCCAAACGATTGAATATTTATCAAATAAACTTATCAAAATATTCAATCGGCGACTTAAGAGAGAGCTCGCTCGCCTTGATTTATGCTCTGTCAATGAAAAGTCTTTTGGGGGTTGAGTACATAGTGGAAGTGAGTCAATGGTTTGTATAAATGGTTTGAATAAATTGAGATGTTACGATTATTATTATTCAATTGGTGGAGATGTAATTTATGTTGAGTAGAACGAATGCAAGTGTACTTTTTATGATGATGCTGTTGTGTGTGGGGATGGCCTCTCCACATAAAAGCACTTGATTCTTCTTCCTCGGACAAACCACATTGTGTTTGAATAAATCCGGGATTATATGAAGAGGCACCTGCAGGTTCTAGGCCAGACATGGGCAAACTAAGGCTGCGGGCCGTATACGGCCCGTTAGACAATTTAATCCGGCCCCCGAGCTTGTCCAGTAAATAAAATAATAATGCTTCATAAATCATTCATTACGTCTTGTACCCACAATACCGTGTTTCACCAATAGATGGCGCGCTGACATTTAGGCCGGTCCTTACTCCTTATTTCTCTCTTGAATTTTCTCATTGCCATTTGAGCCTTCAGTAAAAAATGAGAGACCAAAGAAAAAGAAAGTGGACAGTGTATCTACTGCTGTGGCTCCTTTTTCAAATTTTATAGCCCATAGTGGCCCGCTAGTCAAAAAGTTTGTCCTTCCCTGTTCCAGGCCAATGACTTATTTAGATGTAATGATTTATTGAGTTTGTTTGGATATTTATTAATTATATCATTCGTTAATGAGTTTGTTTTTCAATAAATATGTAATTTAGTTTATGTGTTTTATCCTTATGGATTCAATGACCAAATTTATTGTTTGTGATGTAATATAGGAGTTCAGCATCACTCCCATCATATGGAACTGAAGGAAATTTAATTCAAACACAGTTAGAGTAAGAAATTCGTAATCAATGATTACAATTAATATTTCCAGGGCAACAACTATTATATAACGAAGGCTTAAAGTTTTCGTCAGTCACAACTATGGACTATTGAGACTTCAATCCAAGCGTCACTTGAGCTCTATATATCATAATTTTGCCAAATAGGACATAGGAACATCAGTATGACATGGTTTCAAAATACCGTCTATTGGTTCTTGGGGTCAACAACTCGCAATTATTTGAAGGGGCCTTATTATGTGGTATTCCCATTTATCTCTTCAAACTCAAGTATATATAAAATAAACATCATATCGATCCATTGTAAGACTTCAACACCACTTTAATACTTATTATAAGAAAATATTGTTATTATATTATTTAATGAAAACGCAAGCGTGTTCAGACATGGTAGATGTACCGAAAGTCTACGAGATTAATACTACATCGACATTCTCATTCCATGTGCAATCCAAAGCATCTAAAAACACGTCGTTAGAGAAAACTCTAAGATAAACATCTCACACAAAAAATATATTTACAGACTCTTAACCTATGAAACGTGTTGAAATATTAATTGCAGAGTCTTTAGTGATTTCTGAGCTTCATGATTGAAAAATACACTTAGGGGTCTCAAAGGATATGACTGTGAGTATTTCCCTCAGCCCTTTTAAGTGTCTTATTCATTCTAAGACCCTAATATGTGTGCAGGTAGCGGCGTATAGGTATTCAAGGAGGGAGAAGAGATTTTTATCCATAGCTCACAACTTGCTTTCAAGTAGCATCATGCACTTAGACTAAAGGGTTGTAGTAAACCCTTTTATTGCCGAGGCAATTACGAGCCACTTAGGTTGTGAGAGTAAGTAGTTACATTCATTTCCTTCATATGTTGAAGGATCGTTATTACAAGTATTGCATCTTGAAAGCGAGTGAATAATGTGTTAGCATTTTAATGTACCCCCATATACCTAATATTCTATTCCGGGTTATCATTATTTGTCCTTCGATTTCCACAAAGAGGGAAGAACCAAACTATTTCCTTGAGAAACAACATACGTATGATTATCATATATATATTTGAGCAAAAACTATATTGGAAAAAACAACAAAGGAAAAATGTACGTGGAAAAAATGTTCTAGGACAAAATGGTCAAATAGAGGAAAATAGTGATAGACAAATAGTGATTATGTGCAAGTTTTGGAGTTGATTATACCTAAATATTATCCAAACAATATATCTATTATCTAAAACGATTAAGAAAAAAGTAATTCTTACATTTAAAGATGTTTCATCAGCATTTTGGTAGATGATTCAATTTAATTACTTGCAAATTTTTAAAAGAATCATATGTCCTTTTTTTCTTCAGTAACGATATCCTTTCTTCCCAAGACATTTTTTCCTCTACCATTTTTTCCCTGTGACATTTTTTCGTATGACGTTTTTCCTAAACATTTCTTCCAAGCACTTATTTATTGATATGTGACCAGTCGTAAATTTGCATGGACTAATATATGTATATATGAGAATCCTAACATGATGTAAATCATTGCCTTAACCGTTCCATGAGAATAATAATAATTTCAAGTTCTTTGAAAGGCCAATGAAATGAACCATGGAAGTTGGAGGATTTATGAAAAGAGACGTGTGAACTGACCTTATCGGGAGCTTTGAGAAGAAAAATAAGAATAGAGGGTGATGATAATATTTATTGGCGTATTGGAGGAACCTGAGGATTGTGGAGAGGTTTTTAAAGGGAATATTTGTACACTTGACACTGAGAATATGAAACGAAGAATTTTGTAACGGGGGTTGAAGGGTACACATTGCATAGGTTCATCCCTTCTCTACACTCTCATTCAATAAATGAGAAAAAGAAGTATGTGTTCGTTTTATTGTCCGTTTAATTATATGTAAATGTTTGAATGACGTCATTTCTTAAGCCGGTAATTTGATGGCAATATGAGTTTTTACTCTTGAGGAGATTTTTAATATAAATAAAGTAGGAATACTTTGTTTGTTAATGATTGTTACATTTTCAACCATACTTTTTGATTCTAAGATTTGTTACAGAAAATATTAGCATGGTGTCATCATGGTTATGGCCAATGGAACAGAAGGAATCACACAATCGAATTGGTTGTCAATTGTAGGTAGCCATGTACTACGTTTGCTGTGCCCTGGAGGCTTAGCAATAATTATGTAATACAGTTTAAAGCTGTATATTATAATAAGAATCCTGTAATAATATGATGTGTTTTGACTATGCATAACAACAAGTGAGGCCACTTCAAATGTCTTTTGAATAATGGTAAGTATTAAGTATATTTTTCAAACAAATAAAGGATAAATTATTGATAATCTTAATCATAGTAAATAGAATGAACTATTCCACTCTTTGACATTATTTTTTTTAGAGTGAACACGACTCAAATGATGATAAATTTGGTTTCATTCTTTTTATTTTTATATCAAACTATGGATAAATAAAAGTATTTATTTTTTGTTAAATTGTATACCTAATTTACTATTAAAATTACATGGAACATCAAAATTCATTGGGTATATTTCATTTCACAACATTTAAAGTATTAAAGATAAAAGTCAATACATGAATCTAAAAGCGAACCTCTTACGGCCATATTTAATCCGTAGCATTGAAATAGAAACCAGAATTTTAATAAATTGGCATACTTTTTATCATATATTTCACTTAATTATGTTCCTGGCTCCCTCCTATCGAAGATTTGATAAGCATATTGATGTATATTTATTTATAAATGGGATTAGTCCTATATATTCAAAATAAACTATATTGTATATACATATCCTTACAAATGTCTTTCAATTTATCACTATTGGATTATATATTTAACAATACAGCTTTTTCAAATTCAAATGATTGGATCAAGCTTTGAATTTAAAGGGTTTCACTATGAGTATTACGGAATGACAAAAAAAACACACAAGGATTTTGCTATTGAATGGATAAGTTTTCATTGTGTGATGGCAACAATGGTTCTCTGTATATTGATGATAACATCATATATATTTCTCCAACTTAATTCCCTGTTCAAATCATAATGCAATAATAATAATAATATAATTTTAAGTCCAAAACTATGATAGGATTAATATTGAATCAAATATACTCAGAAGACTTTTTTTTAAAGTATATTCTTAATCTTGTTATAAAAATATATATATATAACTGACAAGACTGGGAGTTAATATTCTACGAATTTTGACTAATATCGTATTATTATTATTAGGGTAATATGTCTATATATATATATATAATATATATATAGATATATATATTAATATATATATATATATATTCCTTAATGAGGGATAAAATTCCCTGCGCATGTACATATATAAATAGCGATTCCATTAGTCAAAAAAACTGTTTAGGGGATTAAGAGTCAAATCATATTTAGTTACAGGATTTTATCAGAAATAAATGGAGCTGATTATAGATGCTTACAATCCTTGTGAGTTAGCTGCATGATTGGACACGGAATTCAGCATTAAGGTAATACCATTTTTATACTTAATGTTTCAGGGATGGTGCCTTAAATGAAGCTTGATTTCGTGAGGATAATACTTTTCAAAGAACTTGGCGAGTTCACCTTTTAACATATATATTTATATCAAGTTTGAACCTCCTCTGATGAATTGTGTTTTATGTATATCTGAAATTTTAGTAAGGAATAAGATTTCAAGGTCAGGTTATAAATATTGTTAATATTAATGACAATTAGCCCTTGCGAATGAAGACTCGGAAATATTTTATCAGAGATTATAATATATCTTTTTATGTATAAAATGTGTTATTTTAATATGTAAATACGGGTATTAGGCAGCAAATACTGAGCATTGTATGAACAAATTAAAATGTTGTTGTGGCTTGAAATATTACTTGGTATATATTGTGCAATTCATTTTACGCCTCTTCGAACCGTACATACGACTCGAACATGTCTGATAGAGGCCATGTCATTTGCATGTCCTGAAAATATACATTGGAACAGTTACGAGCAATGGTATTCTAGTGTAAAGTTTAATAATAGTCTAATGAATTGGATATATATATATATATATATGTTCACCTTTTATGATATATTTTTAACGGATGAGATATTAAGAAATTAAGTGGTGATATTGTGTGTGGTTTTTAAAGTGTTAAGATATTTTTTCTTTAAGATAATTAAATCTATATAAATATGCATTGGATGGTCCCCTCAATTATTAACAATTTAAAAAATGATGGAGTTTTAAAATAATTATCAACAACTGAAATAACTTAATGTGGTAAATCGAATAATCCGTATGTAATATCCTTAATAGCTGGACAGGAGATACAACTATCAATTTTTACACATTGAAAAGAAACTACTGGTCGGATACTTATATTTTTTTATTCTTATACATGTCTGAAAAATATGAAATTTCATTGAAACAAACTACTACCAGTCAATTAATAATGATAAGTTCAATAATATTGATATCAATAATTGTATTAATGACACTCGGCAACAGCCAAAGTGCTTCCGGGCCCAATGAGCTGATTTATTTAATAAATCCGGGCCACTGAACAAGAATATGATGCTTAAAACCATATTACATTGGCTCTCATTTCTAAGATATACACTCTCCTAAGAATGCTCTTAGCAGTAGGCTTCTCAATGGCATGCTGTATTGGTTTAATGTAAAAAAACTGATCCTTGACCTTGTTATTTGGGACCTGTAAAGAGTGATTTAAGTCCATTGCATAAGCAAAGATCAAAGCAACAGAGAAATGGGTTCGAAATAAGTTAGTGATTAATAATGACTAATCATTTTCGTTTGTAAAATACATAATTTTCCTTTAATATAATTTTCTCTTATGTTTTAACATAATGTTCTTATATTTTGTAATATTACATTTGTATATTTTTGATATAATAAATAAATATTGTAACCATTAAAACAATAAAACATCAAATAATAGAATATCTCATCATATAAAGACATCAGATAAACATTGAAGGCTTAATTGCTTGTTGTCGTTAATGGTCAGAAGGACCCAAATCCCTTTCTCTCTACAATACACTTCAAACAAAAGAAGCAGTTAAGAAGAGACCATCATGACTTGATGTTTCATAGACGGCGACGTTTGATTGGCGTTTTCTAACACGTCCTTATCAAAGAAGCAATAAAGCATTTGTTAATCTGGCAGTGTAATTATTAGTGTTTTTATTATTATTATTTTTGATTACTGTGAAGCAATTTATGGAGAATACAAAATCATAGTGAATAATGACTTAATTAGTTTGTTTCCAGGTATTATTTCCTGGAGTTGTACAGGAGAAGTAATCACATAAGGAATTGGACTATTTTACAAAGAGAAAGAAATAACAAATTACTGTTAACAAATTTTCCCTATTTATATGAAAACTTCTAGGTAATTTTCTCTTTATTTCTTGATGATAATGAATGTGGTGGCTTTGATTTCAACCGCATTTCGTCTGAGTGAGTCTCTTTCCCCTTCTTCCTACCACAGCAGCACAGACTTAGAGAAGAAGAAATATATACTAACTAACTACAATGTATGTTCTCTGATTTAGTCATTTATCTTATGCTTCCAAATATAGCCAAAAACGTATGGCTACCCTTAGAGTTTCCCATGGCTGAACAAGCTAACAACTTTTGTCTTTCTCTTTTTGAGTATGCCTAACATCTGGGACAGATCTTCATGTAGTTCAGGGGTGGAATTGGTTCAAAACCATTGCAAGTATTTTTTTAATACTCTGAACTGCAAATACTTTTACAGACAAACAAATATTTATATACAAATGCTAATTGAGGTGTAATTCATTTTCGTACATACAAATGTTTTGTTTTTTTAGTCCCCTCTGGCTTATGACTTGCAATGGTTTTTGAATATTTTGCCGGACCAGCGTTCCGGACCGTTCCTTCCAACTTCTATCAATGATGTAGTTCGAAATTGCGCCTTAAAATGACACAGCATATTGTGTGAATCAATTATAAGGCTTCAGTAGAATTGTGGAAATCATATAAGTTTGTGAGCGATTGTATGCGTGAAGCTAAAATTGCAGGAAAACGACATTTCCTATTATAAGGTAAACAATAGATTTATTCAGGACTTAAAATTAGTTATAACTTTACAAGAAGAGGAACTCGTCCAAGAAAAAAGAGTCCTTAAGAAATGAGAAATAGAGTTCTATGAAGACACTTCAGCAATGGTATGTCTTAAATATTCTTACTCACAAAAAGAAGTTCATTCTTTTAGGCTTCCATAATTATCAACAGACGTGTCAACATGAAAAAAAAATATTCCCTGAGGATAAGGCTGAACCCTATTTCTATTATAAATGCATGTGCAAAGGAATGGTATAAACTAATTGAAGTGAACTCTTTTTTTTTGCAATCATGGACACTCCAACATTATTTAAAAAAGTGTCTGCAACTTCAATTAGCTATTTATATTAGGAATATACTTTTAAAATATATAGATGTTTATGTGTTTTTTAAACATATTTTTAATAATAAGATCGTAGCTCCTAGATAGGTTCATTACCGGCTGATTCCGGATTAAGTTCCGGTGAGGTGGTCCAATCTAAGAGCTAAACAAACAACTTCAATTAGCTATACTAAACAAACTTTTTCTTCTTAGCTTTAATATGAAAGGATTTGTTGTTGGTTTCTTATAAATATTCTGAACTCGCTCCCTGGTTAACTCAATATTGTACATAAAGGCTGTGGCAGAACCATTATTTACTAAATATAAAGCTCGAATATCAAAGTATATGATGTTAATTACGACGTCTTTTTTTAATACAAAACATGTTTGTTGAGTCCTGAAGTCTTAGAAGAAGGCCTTAAATCTCGAGTACCATGCTAATATATGCATTTCTTAGACGAAGTAATGTTGCATTCCACAAAAATACCATAGAGATATAAGACATAATAAGAGTTATTGGATTCATCAGAGAAATACGTCAGTTCGCCCAATATAAACAAATCTTTCTATCTCTATGATCAACTTACAATGACGTAGATCAAATTACTTTGTTTATAATGGACCCAAGCGACAGCTGAATGATGTTACTTTGCTATTGAAGGGAATTATCTCTCCATATCTTTATATCTCTATGAAAATACTACCTCTTTTTATATCTTATCAGGACATTTACTTTTTGTATGAGTAACAAAACAGATTAAACTTGTCTTAATTTGTCTTATAAAAAAACATAATAGATCCAGATTTATGTAAATAATTAAAGCAATATATATTATTTAGGAGTGGGCGTTTTGACGGAATTATGATTTTCCCTGAGTAGACCATTAACGTACTTTGAATCCCTAATGCTCAGGGCGCTTCAGAGCGAGAGTGAAAGTGGGTGTGAAATCTCGTTTTTCCTCGTGTTTTTCTCTTCTTCTTCTTCTTCTTATAGAGAAGTGCTGTAACCATACAACTAGCACCAAGCGTAAATATTGTACATGTGTACGAATAACAATAAGCAAAATAACAACCATGAGAATCTACTGTTCCCCAACAATCCTCTGTGTTGATGAAGAATTATTATTACTCTATGTTTCTTAACTATGTGAAACCAGGAGAGAGAGAGAAAGGCAATAATATTAATAAAGGTAATATAAAATTTGATTTCCACTCTATATATCTTTATTTCCACACTAGATAATGCCTATCTGAACACAGTTTCAGCTGTCAACAGCTACAACAAATTATATTAGGAAGCCGAGGAAAATATGGCCGAAGAAGAAATGAAATAAAGATAATGTTAAAATACTGGTAATTTAAATTTTAAAAATGAA
>CP045891.1:7184136-7194995 GCA_013387185.1 Caligus rogercresseyi | reverse complement strand
CCCTAAAAATTCCGTTCTTTCGCAACGATTCGTGAACCTTTGCCTCAGAGGAGATCAGATATTCCCATCATTTCCCTATCTCATTTAAAGATTTTTACGTCGGATTCTGAAATATTCAAAGTGATTTATTATTTAAAATAATGGAGAAGTGTTTTTTAAGTATGTATTCTGAAATTTTATGTTGATTAATTTATTATTTTTTGTTTGAATTGTTGTCGTTCTTCTTCAAAGTATTAATTTAGACTACAATGTCTATTTATGTTTTTTTGAACGCAATTACTTTTAGAATTTTAAGAACTGAAATAAATGTAAAAAAACTATATATTGAGTAAACAAACTATGTCTTTCAACAATATTTTAGTTTGTACATGATTTCTCTTTATTTATATCTTTTGTATTTGTCAAATAGACTCTAAAGGGATCACTCAATATTTTCTATATGTTGGAATGTATTTTAAAAAAATATGTTTATTTGGTTAGTTATCCGTCGTTTCTTTTTAAGCCTACATTCTCCTAAAAAAATTAAACATTCGAAGTTGCGGCAGTTAAAAGAGTTCCTTCTTGGAGTGTTGGTAATTATCTCGTTAAGTAGCGATATACCCCTTCTCCCCAGCGGTTCGGTACACATAATTTTTTGAGAGAGTTCTAGATATATAGTTGAACCAGTTAGCATGAATGAAATTATTTAAAAAGGCCCTTAGCACCTTGACTAGCAAGTGTGAAATGGAGGAACAAGTTTGATACACCACTTAGCATACCTAACATTTAGACCGGAAGAGCCTTGCAAAGCAAATTTATCGTATTCATTTACGGAAACGAATTCTTTTTTTACTTTTGCTCATGTGCTTCAATATGAAAAACCCTTTGGGATATAATTCTGCCATCAGTTGAGCTGAACTGAAAGAAAGAAATCGGAAGATCTGTGTGATTATTTCGTTTTAAGCAGTACCGATACTTTCTGTCTTATTGTCCCCTGCTTTTACATTTACTGGTGATGTATAAAACTGCATTAGTAAATGACCCAACATAACAATATGAGTCATATTATTATACTAAACTTTCGCAGAAAATAGTGTTATTTTCTTTAATTTTGTTAATATTGCAGGTCAACACATGCTACATGCATTTATCAAAACATTGTTTATAGAGTAATACTTTATTTACCTCTGCAAAAACGATCTGATGTCATCATCTAATCCTTGTAATGCCTTCTTATCCAAATATCTACAAGCACTTATTTGCGAGGGTAATTTGCATCATCAATGTCATGTAAAATATTAGATGATACTTTCCCTGTTTGCTTAAGGGAAGGGTCCAACCGTATGAGTTGAGTTTTTTGTATGATCCAAGGCAGAATTGTGGGAATTATTTTAGCTCCTGGAGCACACTTAGTTCATCTCGGTAGTAAACAATGTTAATATTGCTAGGATCACTAGAATCCGTTTTTACCTCGGATGGATGTATTTTAATCATGTTAAAAGTTGTTCTCTATTGAAATATATTCCGTGGAGTCACCGAAGAAATAATTGGAGCGCATTACCTAAGCATTTATTAATTTAAAGAAGGGTTTCATCATCTTGAATGAATGAGTTAATTGAAAAATGGCTTCTTCTTCTTCTCCTCTTCCTACATTTTTGGCTCTTCAAATTGAAGGGAAAGTAGATCGGGAGGAGTGGGGCTCAACATACACGGGCATAGAAAAAAAATCTCAGGATTATTTGATATATATATATATATATATAAACGGAGCAATTGGATTATAATACTACTTGAATGAATATTATATTTCAAATTAGAGCTCCGAGGAATCATACTATCGCAACAAAATACAAAAAAACCTTCAAAAAAATTAAAAATATAAAGCATCCATTAAGTATTCAACGACACGAATTTCACGGATCGGTTCCATCAGCTGATTTAACGCAGGGGATTATATTTCTATCACAACGCCAACCAGTCACAAATATTTTAGAGCTAATTTTGTGTATCCGTAATATTTTTTAAATTACTTTCATATGTCATATTATTGTAGATATGTATTCTTTCCCTGAGTATTATATTGAAACTTAAGAAACAGTTATGTTTTTAATGCAACTGCACTCGTTTTCATCTACATGAATGCATGTTTTATATTTATTTTAAATTAAAAGTTTAAGGAAATATATAGTTCCGTTGAGGTGAGGACTATCTAAAAGCTATAGAAAAGAAAATAGTTCGACATTATATTTTTAAAATTACCCATAATAGATATGTGACATTTAAATATTTCATAGCTTAATGAAGCAACCAAAAGCGCCAATGGATTTATATATATATTCCATCCCTCTGCAAGATTCCGTTGACGAACAATGCCTCCCCTAAAAACCGCTAATGCAAAACCTTCTAAAAGTATAATTAAATTAACTTAAGTCAGGATTTGAGGGATGGATGGATTGTATGTATATGGATTAAGTTAATTATAATTGAGACCTCTCCCTTCACCCCCCCCCCCTCCCTAAAAATCGATTCCAAGACCCAAAACAGAAATTATATTCCGGGATTGTACTAATTAATCTCTGACTGACTCGGGGTTCCTTTTAACTAACGCCTTTGGCACGATTATTGACTTTTCACTTTACCTAAACAGTGTGAGCTCATCTTTGTTGATATGGTCTCTCTCTCTCTCTCTCCGTGATATATATGAACGTGAGGGTGGATACAGCAATCCCCCCTCCCCATCATCACGCATGGTTATCTTTTTACATATGTAAACTTTGCTTTTAAGAGATTTGTAGCTCACGGTTTCCTGATTCTTTATTCTATTTATGTATGAACATAATTCCCTGAGTTTTAAATTATATTTATACATATTATATGGTGGTGATATTAGTAAGAGAAAATAGATAAACTGCAGATGCCATGAATTAAATCGCGTTCATGGATGGACGGATGGACGACGTAGAGAAAGAGGGGAAGTTAGATGAGAGATGGATTTCTCTCTGTGCAGACAACCATATTTTTTGTTTTTGTTTCAATGGTCCCTTTGATTAAACAGGGGACTGGAGATTAAATAGTAAGGAAGAAGAAGGAGAGTTGTGTTTTGAAATCATATATCTTTTGAGAAGTTGGATTCATGTTTTGATACGGAGAAAATGGGTTTAGTGTCAGGAAAAACTGTTAGCTTTGACACGATTTGTCATAATACGAAATGAATCTGGGCGCTTGCTCCCCCCTTCCTTGTAATCTCTGTTGTAATGAAGAATAACTCCGTGAGGCGTGAGTGTGGAGCAAGGATCAATGCAATTAGCAATCTGACTCAGTGTTGGAATCAGTATTCAGATCCATACCGGCGTTACTCACAATATTATGAATTCCTCACGAAAAAAGGAGAGACAAGAAAGGGGTTATTCAAAACAGCAATATATCAAGGCGACACATCATTAAGTAGGGACAATTAACTTTGTCTGAGAAATTTTACGCACGTTCATGGTGAAGCTTGAGAGAGAAGCCATGTTGGAAGCTAAGGCAGTGACGGGATGACACCCGCAGATGAAGGGATAAGATCATCATCGATTTTTTATTTCTCTCTTTCCTCCTCTTGTTCTGAGTTGTCATACCTCTTCAAAATTAGATTTTCTTTTTTGATATCATTTTGGCAGCAGATCAAAAGGATTCCTGGAACGAAATCGCATTATACACCTCATTACAAGAGAGCAAGCAACCCCCCCCCCCCCCTTTCCTTCCAGCAGCCATGAGTAATCACTCCCAATAAATCTTGTTGGCTCATTCCTTGATTTATTTCATTTTAATTCTCCTGCTTACCCTTTGACAAAAATGCAGGCGAATTGGATTCGCTTATGAGTATGAATTGAACCTGCCGCCTTCTTCTTCTGCAGGTTGATAATTGTCTGAGCAGTAAGTGAAGCAGAGTATGCAAATGAAATGGACCCGGAAGATTTATGATGCCTCAATAATGGCATATACATATACACATAATAATATATCCCGAATTAAGACAATGCGGATTGGGTAACATGGGGGAAAAATTGTCATGTTCTGTCATATATTTTTGCTATGGAAGCTTGGAGGAAGAGATGTCAATCAAGACTGTCAAAGCGGAGGCGAAAGCTTTTCCCTAAGGGCACTGTATCAAAGGGTCGATCAAAACTTGGTTGTGTGTGCTAACTCCATCATAAATATATGTGGAAGTGTGCCATTTATCCATATAGCATTGTCACTCCTTGATACTGTCCTAAATATATATTTCGCCATGGGGATACATTAACCTCCTAAATAATTAATAGAACCTTGTTAATAAGTGGCTGAGATATCCTGCCTGTTGTGTGATTTTGTTCCTTACTATGGGACTATGATATTTGTATGCGTTTGCACTTATAAATATCAACTAATAAAACCTTTTTACTTTAGTTTCTAAAAGCAGAACCTACTGTGTCACTGAGTGTTGGCAAAAATAGCTTAAGTTGACTGACTCAACTTATTTCTACATCGGTCCTGTATATGTCAAATAATTATCGCTATAAATCAAAATATGTTTGCCCTGTCAATCTTTTTATATAATGCTTAGTAAATACATGATTGATGGTTGATTTGTATGGTCATGTTTAGTTGGTAAATTAATGTTGAAGGATGCTTGTTTAATTTCCAAAGACACCCCACTACACGAGAAGTTTCAACCCGTATGGGTCTACCCTACGAGTAAATAAGATGATATGAGACTAAGAAAATTAAAGTTTTTCCTTCGAGCCAGGGTTTTTATAAATTATTTAAAAGAACATTTTCCTTTTATGGGAGTCTCATCTACGCCCAACAAACGTCCTTTGGACTTCCATTTCTATGCCTTCAGTGTGAGGTATTGGATTTTTTTTAATATTTTGTATTCGAAGGGAAAACGTTCATCATTACGGCATATGTAAGGTCTCAAGACAATACAATGAATAATAATTTGATGCAAGCTTTCCACAAAATAATTCAAATATTCTTGGTGAATGGTTCACCATTCTTTCCGGCGAAAAACATTTTATTCGGTAAACTGTGAAATTTGTATGCATTGTAAAAATAAAATACACTAAATTATTTAGAGAAAATAGGGTAAACTATTCAGGGCAGTTGTAACAATACATAAATGAACATTTTAGTTCACATTTTTTGCCTTATGATTCGATAGAATTACGGTCCGACCATTTTGCATATTTCGAGCAACAATAAAACATTTATATGTAGAATAAAAGTATGTTTACGTTCCTATCACTTCTACATTGCATAATTAATGACAAAATTCATTGAGGAAAAGAGATAAATGTGTTTACAAACTAGCAAATTCTTGAATGATCATTACAGAGAGGAACATAGTATTTATCACACCCTAAATTTGTTAAGTGGGCGAGCCATCATTTGTCAGAGTCGGGGAAGAAAGGATCTTGTAACATTGTACACTGATATTTAACAAACAATTTGCTTTAGATTCAAATTGTAAACCATGGTATTTTTTTTTCTTCTTCAGCCTACAAGTCATAAAGAATGCAAGCATTGGTTACGCCATTTAACATACCTTAAAGACCGGAAAAGTGTAAAAAGTACTTAGTAGTGTAATAGACATTTATCCTTCAAAGGAGTCCCTTACTGTATTCAGCTTTGACGAAAAAAACCCGGAGTTAATAACTTAAGAATTTGAACTTTACTACAAATAGAATGTTATAATTATATAGACGTATGAAAGTGATGTTCCAAGACATAAGTTGCATTATTATCAAGCCAGGAACTCGACTGAGTTATGATGAGTTGAGGGAATATTAAACAAGGGTATATATTTATTTCATTTGTGAAGTAAATACAAGTTATCTTTATTGGGGCATTGTCAAAAACATTAATGCTTATAAAGACTTCCAGTCAGTTATAATTCGCAATGTAATGGTTGAAATTGTTGAAAATGTAGTGATTTTCGAGTTTAGATATCAGAAAACGATACTAAATATTGTTAACACATAAATAATATGGTATTTAGAGACTTTTACTAACTATATTGTATGATGGTAGCTTGATTTTAATATATTTATTATATTAATATCATTATAGAAATGATATTTAATCCAATAATACATGCAAAATTCAGATGATTTTTTCAGCATTTTTGGTTGCTATGAAGTTATTTGTACCACCTTGGAAATTTAATAAAAAACAATATATATCACACTATGCGAATAAGTAAAATCTGATTGCTTGATAAGTTTATAAATATCCTTGTTTCTGTTTTGGTTCTAGGGGTGATAGCAACCCTCTTTTAACTTAGCGAAACATCCCCCTCCCCCCTATGTTTATATCTTTCCAATCTATGTATAATTCATACATCATGGAAATGTCATCATATGCTAATCCAGATCCAATAAATCAATATGAATTCACATATGCACGCATATTTCATTTTAATAGACTCAAAGATATGATCTACTATAAAGTATCCTGTGTATCTTCTTGCATAACAAACTATCCTAAAGTTGTAAGTTATATATTTATTTACAAAAATAACAATAATAATCGTTCAGCATATACATATGCCTATTTGGAAGTATTTGGAGTTTTGTCCATAATAAGGAAAAAAGTTACTAGATGCAACACAGGTAATTAGTTTCATATTTCAAAATATAAAGTTGGAAAATGTAAGTCATTACAACATATTTACCTGTCAGAAAGATTCCTTACAACATACAATTATGATTGGATTTTTTTACACCTCAACCCAGCATTCTTTAAACCGCAATTGGATATCCCCCCAAAATATCCCAATGGTGAATAATTAAAATACTTTAGGAATTTCACATGCTTATTGCATACCAAATGTAATGGCAGCATATAATTAAGGGATTCTTTCCAAATGATCTTCCTCTTTTCGATAGCCCTCCTCCCCTACCAATACCAACACCTTCAATACCATTTTGTGCATTCATTAGCGATACAAAAAGCGCGTAGTTGGTATCACTATTAACTCCGATCAATGTTTCATCTATCATATAATCCAATATTCTGCAAAATTTATATGATTGATTTGAAAAAGTGCTGGATCTTAAAGAATCTATTGTCAAAAATCCTCTGGACTCCTAAAAGACATTATAAACTAACAAAATATTTCTAGCAAAGATATTGTTTTCTCATTGGTTCTTTAAAGACTTTCTACCTAAAAATATTTCAATGTGCCAATATATTTATATCAAACACGACATCAAGAGAATTGGTAATATTACTAAATTTTCAAACATTTTCGTTTAATGCGTCCTTTTACATAAGGTTATCCTTCAGGACAGTTAATGTGAACTAAATGTTCATTTATGTTCTTCTCAACTGCCCAGAATAGTTTTACTTTGTGTTCTGCTTATTTATTTTGTGTGTTAATTAATTACACAATATGACTAATACATATTTAACCGCAAAAGACACTTTATATAGAAATGAATTTTTGGATATGCTTGATAGAATAAAGTATTTTTTTATAGTAGTAAAATTAAAATCACGATTTGTACTAAAACATTATAAATAAATGTTCATAAACGGTACTCATTGTTTTAAGATAAAAATATGATTTTTTTATCATTCATATAAAATCAAAATTTAACTCATGCATTAAAACATTACAAAAATGTTATACGAAAAACTGGTATAGAAGTTACCCGATGTTGTAAAGTATGGAGTAAAATATCTTTTGATGCTGCATTGCTGTTATATTCGTGCTCATTGAGATGAGATGTTTGTTCAAGGAGGATATGCTGAGATGAAATGAAAGTTGGACATAACAATCTTCGATTAAAAACGAATCGAATGTGTTTTAACCATATATTACACTATTACCAAATTATAAATAAATATATATATAGGTATACTGCATTTCTCAACCTCTTCTTGGAAGTATATGAACCAACAATGAATGCATCTAACACTAGTTCATTCTCGTTCACCAAACAACCATTTATATTCCATAAAAATCATCGTTATTCACACACCACATTAATGTTGTACATATGTGGTATTTCCTTTGGAATGCTTTTTCTCTTCTTCTTCTCCACAATTGACATTTAATCTGTTGTGCACTTGCCGAAGCTTAACAACGCATATGTACAGAGTGATGATATCATATATCTGTATTAGTCCAATAATATTATTACCATCTGTAAGAAAATGGTTCCTATTTTGAGGGGAGAGAGAGAGAGAGAAACTTAATGCCCCGCAATTTACGGTCGTATTAGCTCAAATAAAACCCCATTTTCTCCTCTGCGTATTTGCTCATTCGAACACGCATGCACAACAACAAACTTTTCAAATGAATACATGAAAAGCAGCTTCCTCTCATATGTACACGTATACGTATATTTTTAATACGTTTAATGATGTGTCGGTAATATATATATATATATATGAAAATCTGTCCTATATAGAGGATTATCATGTGTAATTAGAACCGTGTTCAGTTAACAATGGTAACAACCCTCCTCCTTGTTTAGTCTGCACGAGTTATTTAAAAAACTTACAAGGAAAAAGCTCAGATAAAAAAAATATATATACTCATTCAGTATTGATTTTTTTGTTGTCAAAATCCCCTAGAGGCTTGAAGGAACCTCTGGTTGTTCAAGGAAATCTGGCTCCATCCCGCCTAATGGACCTCACAACCTCCAACAGATGGGAAGCACCTTTAGAAAGTTCTACACTAATATTACATCTAATACTAATAATATAATACTAACATCAGGAATAATCATTTAATGAGGGCTGTGTATTATCAGATATTCGACATGGTCCTTCTTCTTCTTCCCGACGACTACCTGCCATGTTTTGAGATCAGGGAAAACAAAAACATCATCCCCTAGGGCTCTAATTATGATGCTCCGACTTTTTCTCGATTAAATTTCTTACTGATTACGTAGACATCCCTTGGAATTGAAACTGCCAATTTGAACCCTGTTTCCTTGCCCACACACACTGACAGAGGGCAATGTAATTATAATATAAGTAAGGTGTGTGAGAGTCCTGATAATCAAATCACACATATGTAATTGTCTGAGAGATAAACATTTTGGGATGAAATATTAGATGCCTCAGGTGCACAACAACTATCTATCGGATGGAAACATTATATATATATATATATAACTATATATATCCTCATACTTGTTTGATTTTTCTTGTTGATCAAGATGTTGTTGCTAATGTAATTCATATGTGGTTTTATGAAAAAGACTATTACTTCTTTAAGGACTTTTTGAAATATGGTTCTTTAACTATACTCACATACTAAGTGCTATATTTAATGCCATTTTCAGTATTTACTCCCTAAAAACGTAAGAAGAAAAGTATTGTTTCTTTGCTAGATTAAGGTATTTTATACATCCAGAGAGATGACATGAAAAAAAACCATCTTTAATGCTGTGTCCTTTATTTATTTTTAAATAATGCATTAATTAAAAAAATATGTTAATATTTCCATTAAGATGATTTAGTTATTTCAGCGTTTACCTGTTCATTCTTGTCAAAAAGGTACTTTTTATATAAGAAGCAAATAAAATAAGGCATATATACACTCAGAGAGTGCAAACCTCCGCCGTCACGGGGTCCTATACCTTCCGAGGCGGATTTTTCACGACTGGGCGGCGTAGAGGGACGGGGAGGGTTCCCCTCGACGTAAAATTCCGAGAGGAGACGCTCCGGCACTGATTTCACAGCACAGCGACATCATTGGCAGAGTGGCTAACTTAAATATTTATTAGTATTTAGCTCGTTTGCATCTTAATTCTGCACTCAGAGATGCCAAAATTTAATCACTGTTATTTGGCATTTCCAACAACTCCACAAAGTTTCATCCAAATCCGTTCCGTACTTTTGAGTTATCCTGCTGACAAACAAACAAACCAACAAGCCAGTGAAACAATACCTCCTCGGCGGAGGTAAACATTCGTATTCCTTACCTATAAAAATCAAAGGCACTCCCTAGCTATGAGCACAAGGATCCTGATTAATTTTAATTCTTATGCAGTACATGTACATGTACAGTAATTATTTTGTTCCCAATCATTTATTTTGATTTTCACGAAAATTATTTAAGTTTTTTCTTGTTATTGTAAAGACTTCTATGTAATTGCATTATGTCAGAAATCTGGTTGTGAGTGCTTCCCCAGGTTTAAGGTTAGACCTCATAGTAAATGTATTCATGAGGTTTTGTAATATTCTGCCCATATTATGCCAAAGGCCTACATACATATAACCGTATGTTGTATACATATGTATGTATTAAAAGACTAAATCTCCAAATGTAATTCAATTAACTACTTAATGGAGTCAAATTAGAGACCCATTTATTCTGCCTGCCTAGGAAACCCAATCCCCATACTACTACTCTACTATAAATACATGAATACTCACAATGTGTACATACTCAGGCAATGCTTACAAATTAAATCTTTATTGAGCATCTTCCTCGTCTTCATCCCTATCAATTGAATTGCAAAATAAAAGTACCCACGCATCCGAAGGCGGGTGATGACAAATCCCCCGAAGGTAAGGATGATGATTTTTAAACTCAATACATAAACTATTGAGCTATAATTAATACCACTCAAGCTTGAACAGTCCATGAGTTCTTGGAACAATTATAATTTGACGAAAACTTTATTCTTCATATTGATTTTCTATAACAGCAAGAACTATTCCTTTAACGAACTTAGAGTTATCATCAAAAAAGCATTTAAATAGTTTCACAATAAAGTTCAAAATATTTTCTTAATATGTGTTCATGATAATATATAAATATATAATAATAGATTTAAAAAAACAGCACCGATAGACTACCACTTTGTTAATGATTATTTTAGACATGGAATGCA
>CP045891.1:7163908-7184036 GCA_013387185.1 Caligus rogercresseyi | reverse complement strand
TTTTTTATTAGTTATAGATAACTATTTTCAAACATACGGTAATATCTTAATTTGAAAAATGATATATTATACTACCACAAACAAAAACCAAAGAAAATATGAAATTTATAAATGTATCCCCTTTCATTAAATTCCTGAAAAATAATTACAGGAAATGCATTTCAATGTTTGTTAATCCCTTGCTGCATGAAATGCAGATATAAATTTATGTGATGCAGCATTTTCACTTTTAAAACTATGCATTTTTTTCGTGGGCGTTCTTGAAATATATTTTTTTGTTTCAATGAAACTATCATAAATCTGGTCAATAAAATCTCTTGATCGTTGCGGAATACAGGAGGCAAATATCTTGAGAAACAAATGATGAGGTGACACATCGCGTACAATAGGATAAAAAATATCGGAAAAGTCTAAGAGTAGTTGAGTCTGTTTGATGGTGTATTCAGATGTAGTTTTATATTAGGGTCATATTTAATTAACTATTTATAAATGTAATTAACTTTAAATTGTCTAAATAAGATCCAAAAAATATTATATCATTTAATTTTTTTTAAACGTTCTTCTGTTTATAAATAAATAGTAATTTTACGTTTGGCAATTTCTGAATACTTGAATGTATTAATCGTTAATTTATCTTTTGAGAAATTATTTCAGATTAAATATTTGCTTTTCACCTTATACATAGTATTTCAATCAATCGAATTTCAGAATTATTGATGGCATCAAATGCATGCAAATTTAATCTTCAAATTTTAAAGAATAAAGCCTTATATTGTATTTTGTTATTATTGCGCATGGGATTACTTATATAACACTAAAACAGTTATATGCCGTGTTACCCGATATTGTACAAAACAGTACTTTATATAAACAACTGTGTGATAAACAAACAAAATGTTATACACAAGCATTATGTGATTTTGTGGATTTTTTTTCTAACAAGTATATTTATCACTTTAATCACCAATACGTCCATAGAACCTATAATCTTATATGTAAACAAATTCTAATAACGTTCTTGTTGTAATAAAAATATACATATAACCAGTTAATAACTAAGAATGTTTCCCACTTTGAAATAGCAGCCTTACCACAAATATAAATAGTTCAGTTACTAATAGACACCATTGGAAGCTATAAAGGTGAGAACTAACTTAAAGTGTGAAACATACTCCAAGCGCCATCTATGTAAGAATATCCGAACTAATTAGGGTCTTATATTTGTCCATAACAATAAAAGTCCAAAATATCTAAATAAGCAATAAGGATTGATAAAATTGGTCAATATTTCATAGATATTAAACATTTTTGAACTAACTTCCTACTGATAGTAGATAATACTGTTAACATCTCGCCACTTTTAAGTTTTTGGTTAAATCTGTGATACATATCTCATGCTGATATATATGCCCCTGAGAGAAAAAGTCTTTGCATGACTCTATTATTTTCATGTATTGGAATTATAATGTTTGTTAGTGTGGAATGATTTCATGGTTGACTGATTAATAATTAGAAAAATGTCTAATTTTTTACACGAAAGTCTCACACTTCTATGACAATACAAAGGGCAACCAATTACTTGTGAGTGTAGTTAATTGTTAAAGCCATGCGATTTTAGATTTGATTCACCCATTCTACTTTGATGCCAACTACTGAATAATAAAAAACATTTGCTATATTTACTACTACTAATACAGATAAAATACTGAGTATGACCGTTATATGTATTCAACATTATATGAATGTGATAGAGGACAGCCATGGTCATTGAGTATTCTCAAATATATCATAATCACACAAAGTTATCCATTCACAAAAAAAAAACTAATTCAAACTTCAATTTCCCCCCTTTCAACTGGGAATACTCAATCATCGCCTATTTGTGTAGTTGACACACACACACATACAGCATCTTTGATTGAATATTTATTCTTCATCCATCAAATTGCGACTGGAGTTAGCTAACTCCCCCCCCCCTCCCCCCAAAGAAAAACTTTTTTGAATTCAAAAACATCACTCAAGGTCGTGTCTCTGCATAATAAAGAATATTTTCTCCTTTTCTCCTCCAGTGCTTTGTTTTTGCTCTTCTTCGTCTTAGGATGAATGTAACCTACATATATATATATACAGTCATACATACATAAACAAGTCATATATCAAGCCATACATACAGAAAACCATAAGAATATTAGGTTGTATAAAGATTTAAAAATAGAGAAATCTTTACCCCTATTTGCGAGCTCTACCGACATCTAACTAAAGGACAAGAAGCTTCAGAAGAAAAATGTTGACTGGAGGTACTACAGCATCAATTGATCAAGACTTCAAGAAGGAGGAGATGAACTGTTGGTATAAGTAAGCTCAGTATCAGTCAGCACTACCAATACTCTATAGACGAAATAGTTCGTGTGACTTAGACTGTCTGAAGGACTTGGCCTCGAACAGAGAAAGCATGAAGAAGGAGGACAGAGGGTTATATTTATAAGGAAAAAGCGGGACATTCTCTTCAAATTGCCTCTTGTAGTCATGAAATCCTCCCCTGAATAACTGTATTAAAAGATCATTGTTTTTTCAAAAAATTAGACTCCTAATCCAATTTCATGTCAATGTATTTGCAGATATTTAATTTATTTCAAAAAACTAATTTGACACCATCTATGTATGTGTCAAAACACTTAACTACCTAAGATAATATTTTTCGTTCAGAATCATGTCATAAAGCCATTCCTGCATACAGAATAATAGTGGCTTAAAAATAATGCAGTTTTTAAAGTTCTTAGTATACCAGGCTACGTACTCTAGGTTTTTAAGATATGATCTCCGTGTATATACAGGTGTAAGAACAAAAATAATAAAGTAATATGCTCTGTTATAACGAAATACTCATCGATATTAGTCTGGAATGAAAAATCTGTTTGAGGTTTCTCTTTACTGAGTAGCTTTCCCCCTTAATACTTGTCAGCTTCTTTTTTTGTAACAAGACTTATGGGTAATTGCAAATGACTAATTGGAGCAATGATTTCACCCTGGTCAATCAGCGCATGCAGAGATCCCAGGTCAAAAGGCGAATCTATTCTTATGGACTCTGATTGGGTTTTTATTTTCTATTACAACATTGATGGGGCACCAAATTCTTCTTCTTCTTCCTCCTCCTGCTGACTCATATCCAAGGAGAACCCGTAATGATGGCAATTTTATTCTTCTATTTAACGTGAGTATCACAAGGTCAAAGTCCTCCTCTACATAAGTCCAAGTCCAACCTCATTGACTCCTTGACGCTTCTTCAACATTGTCAGGGGGGTCTCGTTATTTCTTCTTTCTTTGACAGATAAGGTAGCCAGCCCCCCAGCCTCTGGTTGCTTCTTTTATCTGTATACAAGATAAATATAGAGGTGCATGTACATATAGTATCATCTATAATAATAATAATGAAGATGTGACCCCGGGAACAACACTCAAAATTATGTCATCATCGTATATATTTAGACAACCAAAAATGAAATGTTTTGACAAAAAAAAAATGTATTTAAAAAATGTGGGCAGTGATGTATAATTTACTTACGTGTCCCTAAGTGACGTGTTCTCTATATTTGGCGTTCTATCATGGAATTTATAGATATTAAGATGAGAGAGGCTTTTTTTTGAGGTCACGAATCATTGCCCCCCTTTCACTTATATACTTTGAAATGAACTTTAGTTATTTTAGATTCAAAACTTTTTATATTCATATGAAAGGGCATTGACTTTTCATCTTATGTTCAAAATATTCTCTATTAATGTACATATATTTTTCTGAGGTTGCAAATCCTCGTGCAGCCGTTAACGGCTGGGATGCCAAAAACCAACTAATACGTATTAAACATTGAATCATGCCAGCACTTATATTATATCGAATAATTTAAACTTAAAAGTTCTGGATATTCCAATGTTTTTTACCCTTTAAAAAACAGTAGAGACGACCAGAATATCCATCTTGGGTATTTCATCTTATATTTCCTACGGCTCTGGCAGTATATGAAATTTAACGGCTAGGATATATTTCAATACAGAGAGTTTATTAAAAAGTTTTTTCTCTTAAATTGTTTTGTATATAAAAAGATACGACAAGGATATCCGAATGTATCCTTGATTGTGGGGGCTAAAAGCTGTTAATGCAGTACGAAAATAATCTCCTTTTGGAAATGAAAAGTCGCTTAAAATATATTTCTAGAATTATTACACGAATATACGTTATTGAGTCTCCTAACGTCAAAAATGTGTTGCCAGTCTAATAAGATATGATGGCAACCTGTCTATTATAAATCCTTTAAGATGAATAATTGCATTTTTTTAATACGTTAATCTTGTTAAGTATATAAGAAATTAAATAATGATTAGTATTATTGATATATTCACTGATGACGTCAAAATAATCATCCAATTGATCATAAGTCTTTTTATATGTTGGAAAGGCTCTTCACAGTACTTTAAAAAATGTACAAAACATATAGCCATAATATTCCCTGACATCTAAACGGCTGCAATTTCCATCTATCCCAATGACACAAAAAAGGTTTTAGGTTCGATTGATGAATTATTAGGCTTAATGCGTATTGATATAAGAATTTATACAAATCTGTTGCATCATATGAACAAATATCCAAAGTTCGATTGATTATATATGGCTTAACTCTCTTATATATCCGTCGGATGCAACTCAATCGACCTTTATGACAAAAACATATTTGTTGTTTCCACTTATTTTATTCCCCTCAAAATAGATACTCTTTATATCCTGGCCTTGAATCTTACCCGTTAGATTTAGTCCTTTGCATCCAGAGGAGGAACGAACATCCGGAGATGGACCCCTTTGTTATTATTATTCCCTGCCTCATCCTCTCTTTATCCGATCCTTTTCTTGATGGATCATATTTTAATTATTATCGCTCCCTCCATGTCCTCGCCCTAATCAAAATAGCTGTTGCTCCAAAAGTTTAACGTATAAATGAAAATGATAGGTGGATGGACTAAGTATTGTTATCATTATATTGTTCATACCCCCAAACTCACCTATCTTTTGCTCATCATTATCAATATTGGAGAGAGAGAGAGAGAGGGGGGTGTCACAACGGGAGGCAAAATCCATCCCCCCCCCCTTAAAAAGTAATGAGATTCTCTTCTCTTTTAGTAAAAAAATCCTCCTGGAAAAAATAAAAGTTTTTAAAAAAATACCTCTGAAGAATTCAATTAAGCTCACAATTACTTTTCATAAAACCAATAAAAGTCAATGCAGCCTGCCTACCTATCTATATATGCACCTACCTCCATTGATTCTTGGAAAAAATGGGGTTTGAATGAAATAAGAAGTGGTTTTAAGTTCAATGAGCGATTTACGAGGGATTTTGTTGGTAAATAACGATTTCCAAAAAAATGCTTATGGGTTCTATTATTTGCGTATCACGTATAAGATAGGTCTTAGTAGTATTATTTACTTTATTCGAGGATATATATATCTATATATAGTCATGATGACTTATAATAAATAATCTTCGCATAACAATAATAAATCCAACTCAATGCATCCAAATTGATTAAATTTAAATATATACGAAGATATATCTACTAAATGGTTCTAGCAAATAAAATATTTATGTAAAAAACAGTTGAACAATTAATATGTACAAAATATGCTTAAAAATGAACTCAAAAATAACATTTTTAAAGATTTTGAAAAGAAAAGTGTTTATTTAAACATGAAAGAGATAGAACTGAAATGACTGTAAGTGTCTTGATAAAAAATATTTGATAAGACTTCCTGTACATATATTTCAATGATGAACAATCCATATTTGAAGCAACATATTTCCTAAATAGTGTGTTTATTATTTGTGCTTCTGTGAATTATGTCCCTAAGTTCACCATTGCAAATTCTAAAAAATAAATGTAATGAGTTAAAAACACATGCTTCTTATAACACCATGTGGTTATGTCTCTAATACATTATACATATTTTGTGGTAGTTGTGGCTTAGTGTAATTGCATGCTTGCAGAAATAAAATAGCATCCATTAGATTTTGTTGGCTATGGTTCATTCAAGACTGCTTAGGAAAAGCCAGATTTTTTTGTTAATTTTTTTTTGCACTTTATGTTATACACAAAAAATATAAGGCCCATCATGATTGGTGCTTCAGTTCGCTACGCGGCTCTCTCCATCAAAATCCTGGATTTAGGAGCGCCAACGTGGAAATGGGCTGGCGATATAATTAAATATGTGCCTGAAAGATCGAAGCTCTACATAAGCACTATCAAAAGGATTTTAAGAATACATCGTGTATTTTTAAACCAATCCAATAAATGATTTGTCCTTTAATATAAGGTTATTCTTCAGAGCAGTAAATATGAACTACAATGTTCATTTATGTATTTTCGCAACTGCCCTGAATAGTTTTACTCTGTTTCTGTATATGATTTTAGTGTATTTTATTTTACACTGTATAAAACTTTGCAGATAACCGAATAAAATGTTTTTAACCGAAAAAAAAATTATAATTTTTTGAAGTAATATCAAGCCGATTACTTTTAAAAAATCTCATCACAACTACGTTAAATATATTAATACAAGGAAACGGAAGCCAGTACATTAAACACCCTTAATATAGATTGTCAAAAAAACTTGCCTCATCAATGTATTTGATATCTTTTAAGCTCATCATCACCCAAAGACGTTTTCACATTGTGTTTGCTCTTTGTAGAAGAAAAAATCATTTCCCCCAAGTTTCACGTGGGAATTTTTCTTTCTCTATGAAAAAAAGGATCTTTATTGAATTTGATAAAATATATATGTGTGTGTGTGTTATTGTGTGTGCCATGTAGTTAGGTTCATGTAATAATGTGTATCAATAATAATAAATAAAAATAATAATAATATCCTTGTTGATCATTTGACACCTATATATTTATGGAATTCCTTTTTCATTTAATAATCGCCTAACGGTCTTTTTATATATTTTTTCTTGTTGTTCTTGAATGAGGAAAAAAGAACGACGACGAGGTTCAATCCAGTGATTTGTCGTTCCATTGTTACAAATTGAGTTCCTTAAGGAAAACGATATTGAGGTTGATGAGCAGAATTGCTCCAAGGAAGTGGAAGAAAAAAAGGGATTCCTCACCTGTTGAAGTGGAGAGAGAGATAAAAGAACAGCAGCTAGTATAATCTTAGTTATTGAGGCTCAATCAGGGTGGGATGCTTCCCTTTTCCAGTAGTTTGAAGGTGATATACCACCCTTGGCTGACCACACACACGCACACACACTGCCCAGAGACTTAATAGACTTGTTCTTAGGGGTGCTTCTCAATTATGAAGTGGCTAGCTACTTGGGGCGACCCCATAAGAAAATTATGTAATGCTTCCTTAGATAGGTAGACCAAAGTAATAAATGGGGTTAATATTCGCGGGATGGTTAAGACATGGTAGTGAAGACCACTACTACTATTTTGGTAGTCTGTTAAAAGAATGTATTAAAGTAAAGTAGAAGGTCTACTTATGTTTTGTTCCTGAAGCAATTGGAATATTTTTAACTGATTTAACTATCCTCAGAATATTCAAAACTCATGTTAGAATAATGTCAACCATTTCGTATTAATCGTATGATCATAACAAAAAAAGTACCGTTACTCAGCCCACTAAATATGAAACGTCTGGGGGTACATAATTAATATCTTAAAAGCTATTTAATTAATTTTTTAATATGGTTAGAAGTCTTATGGAAAATATCAAACATGCGCTTACAAATGACTAACCCATGATCTTGCTTTTCATGTATAGGTAAATGTAGCTAGTTTGTTGATATAAAAGTATGCATATCTATTGGTTGAATGTATTTATTTCTACATATAATATCTAGGAGTACATGCTTGATTGGCTAAATCTTGTGATGTCTGACGGGCTGTCCTCGAATGTTTCCATCCCTATCGATGTTTGTAGAATTAAACCAACGTCGGATGTCTGTTCGTTAATTGGTTAGAATACACATGGAGATACAGGAAATTATCATTTTTTTACAATAAGGTAGGTTTCTTGAACCAGGAAAATATGTTAAACGTTCCTATTATTAACTTTTTATTTTATTTACACCTCATAAAGAAAATTATTATTCGGAAGGTTTGCTTCAAACTTATGTTACTAGGTTACCGAATAATATCTACTCCACTTTTTTGCTCAATTAAGAAATGAACCTTAATATATACTTCTATAAATAGTTCTACCAACCACTTCAATGGTACAAGTCGTGTAGGGTCAAAAGTTAATAGTTCTATATTTTTTGCTCCTATAAGAACAGCAACATATTTTTTATATATGGACGTAATATTATCAAATTACAGCCTTCTTGCAAAAATATTATAATCCCCGGGTCATTAAATGTAATGGGCCAAGAGCCTATCCACATGATATGATGATGTTCCCTACTCAAAAAGTCTTTAAGACGGACATTCACGTGCCTAAGTAGGAGATGATCAAAATACTTTGCACTTAATAACACACATCAACAGCAAGAAGAAGAAAAGTGATGCCGACAAGTGCACAAAAATGCTTTTAAGATGTCCTAAGACCTTATCTTGAGGGGGGAAGAAGATCATATTTTGATGCTTTTTTATACTATGTTTGAAATAAACATTTTTTCCTCATATCCACAACTGAAAATTCAAAAGCATTTAATAAACTGTTCTCTTTGATATTATTAAGTGATGTACATCAAAATGCTTTTTTGTTGACCCCTTTTTTTCTTTGATTCATTTTCATAGTTTGTCCTGATGTTAGATATCAAAATAATAAGCTTATTTAACGCTCTAATACACTTTTAAACCTTTTTTTACAAACAAACAACAAAATATAAAAGATTTAGCCCGTTAAAGACTCAATTGACTCAATTATGCCTAATATCGATGAAATAAATTAAAGGGAGCTCGATAGTCGTGTGCGTTAAGGCGTGTTCAACTCTCAATGTTGGGGGCGCAGGTTCGAATACTCCCGAGAGGGGATGGTCATTTTTGGTCTACCTCATTAATAAGATCCTAGGATTTAGACTCATTTTAATGCTATAATGCTTATTTATATCCAATCGGATGCAATTCTATCGAACCAAATGGGCGGAAAAAAAAATATATATATAAAAGAGAAAAATATTTATTATTTGAACTTAGCTTTTTTCCCAAAAAAATTATTATATAAATTTGCCTCTTTATATATGTAATATACTTTGTTCATTAGTTTTCTGTTAATTGAATTTAGTTTTGATATTTTAATATTAAGTATGTTTCTGATTGGTCTGGACTTTTCTTTCTCGTTTATTTTTTGATGTTCCATGTCTAATGGAGTAGTTTGGTCCGTACAAGAAATACATTTTTATTCACATATGATATGAATTTAGATTTAATATTCATTATATATATATATTATTATTAAAGTAATTTATGCCACAAAATAATTTTCTTTTATAGTACGTAAGTACAACAACTTTATTTATCTTTCATAATTATTCTACATACATTTAAAGTTCTAATACAATTCGAAAGAATGCCAAGTTTTATTTGTTAAAATATTTAAGTGGGGGTTGTAACCATCTTTTTTTAAAGGTAAAAACACTTTATCGATCAATTTTACTGTCTATTAAATCTTAACACGGATTGATATCGGAGGACTTCTATGTAAATAGATTATAAGCTAAAGAATATGGTTAATTTTCTAGTAGTAAAAATAAGTATAATCAGTTTAAAATTTTGTAAATTGAATAATTTTTTATGGGTTTGTTGAGGATAACCTAAAAAAAATATATATTTATATATATTTTATATATGAGTGTGTTTTAATCAAAATATTAAGGGCAAGGGTTCGAATCCCGAAAAAAGATGGTCAATTATGATAATCCAATTGGAAAATATCTTATGCACAATGGATTAAGTTTACTGGTATCATGTATATTCATATCCTAAAGGACATAATTCCATCAAACCAAATTGATAAACAAAATTAATATTAAATATAGTTTGGAATGAAAAAAAATGTATTGACCAATTGTAATACTGCATGTTACATTTTAAGCCATACCTTAGAACTTTTATGTGTATAAGCTATTACCTAGTAGCCCTTGGACCAATGTACTTTCAATCGGGCTCCATTGTTCTTCATCCATTTGTATGAAAGAAGAATTGGCTATGTGAAGTAATTTTAACTAGAGTGTATGTTTTTTTTTTTTTTTCTTCTTGCTATCTTTTCTTTATGTGGATAAACTTTAAAATAAGCCATTCTGACGAAGAACTACTTATTCACTTATTCTATTATTATTTTGTTAAAAACAGTTTAAGAAGAAGAAAAATAGTAGGGAAAAAGGTAATCTTTATGTATGTATAAGCCTAAGATTCCATTGTGCCTTCCTAACGATTTCTTGCGATTAAACCAGAAGGTTGAGGGGGGATTCCTCAAGAAGAGGCTTCCCTATTCATACTTACCTACTACATAGACTTCTTTAAACATGTCTCGGGGGACAAGTAGGAAAATATTAAAGGCAAAAAAGTAAGTACTACTACTGGAATCACATGAGAAGGTGAATATACATTATGTGTTTAAGTATATATACATTTATGAAATAAGTGGTTCTCATAGTAATCATTATTCTACGCTCTAAGGGAAATAAACCTCTTTATTTCTTAATGGACTCATAATAGTCCTCAAACCAAATTAATTCAATTGTGTTTCATCGGAAGTTGTGAGCATTGAATGGGGAGAAGCCATTTTTAGTTTACCTGAAGGGCTCCGTACTTTGTGGGTGTTCCCCTATAATATAACATTTTTTGCAAAGCCGCCAAAATATGGTAACTAAATCCTTGGTTGAGAAAAAAATGGATTTTATTCCAGGTGTGGTGCCTAAAAAGATACAGGATATTTAGAAGAGAGCTCAAACAGTTGATATGCTTTGAAAGCATAATAATATATATATATATATATATCTTAAATTTTACTAATATAATTAGATTAATTAACTTTAAAGTATAACAACTCCAAACAACAAAAAAACATTGTTTAAAAGCATACAACAATTATCCGCCAACAGATGAAAACCTTTTGTAAACTATTAATACAAATAAAATACGTTAAAAAGTTTTTTTCTATTCTTACCCAAAGAGTATATGCTATGAGCAATCTCTTAGCGTCACGGAAACTGAAATTTAATCCAGCAACCCAACGTTAAACAGTTTTTGGGAACCGAAAATCTTTACCTAAAAAGTAACAACTTATATGAATTATAAAGGAGTTGGTGAATTAAATTTCATTTTTGGTGTCTCTAAAAACTCTCTGGGATAGAAATTAAAAGCTTATATTTGTGATGTATAAAACATATATATATATATATATATAATGAAAATAATAACCATATTTAGTTTATGCTTTATGATTCTCAATAAATGATGAAAAGCTTATATGAATGTATTAAATGTATATACCTAAATGGGAGAAATTATATCGAAGATTAATTCTATATTCCTACTGAATGAAGACATGAAAATGGGGTATCCTTGAAATATGTAGGCTTGTTCATACATATATACATTTAGGAAATCAGATTGAAGGATCTCTACAGGCTCATCTCCCGTGTTCACGCTCCTTTATTTCTCCTTTGATATCTTGTTAAATGGTAGAGGGGTAGTATGTAGACCCAACATTGAGACGACATTGCCTATAAAGTTATCAACGTCTTAAAAGCCATTCCTTAATAGATAGATGGTGGATGATTTAATCTGGATTGATTTATGACTCAGGAAAAGAGAGAACCTTTGAGGAATCATCGTCATCGGTTTAATCTTATTATTATTATTAATTTCAGGGGGTAACCATTAAACGAAGATAGATCCTTGATCATTGATAAAGAGACTCGAGTATTGTAAAAGTAAAATGATGACCTATAAATAAAAAAATAGACTTTAGAAAGTAGGTTCTTATTTTGAAAAATTGATACAATTGTCCACCCCAAAAAACTAGTTCAAATATTTTTATTGATGAGGTTGTCAGAAAATAAGTTCATTGACTTTATATATATATATATCATTGATTGAAATTATATCCTTAATCTACGATTAAGTATTAGCCACGTTCACTATTATAGATTAAATATAATTTAAGTATTTTAAAACTATTTGAATATTGAAATAAGTGCACTGAAGACAAAAATAGATTTGAATGTGTATTTCATAATAATAATAAAAAGATTAAATGCGACATCCCCTTCCAAATCGTTATGTAGATCTTTGATAAACTTTATATATTCTGTATAAGAGACGGTAAACTAAATTTTCAACAATTTTGGCAAAATAAAAATGACACCGAACTAAAACCAGTTCAATAGATAAATAACATGTATAACTTAATGAAATATTTTAAAGTCATTTCCATATTATTTCTGGTTTAAAAATTTCACTGGAAGACATATCAAATATTCCGAGCGTATTACTTTGGTTTATGAAATATGGTTTGCTTAAAGTTCTATAAACCCAGCCATAAATGAAGTAATTTTACAAAACAGTAAAAAAAATCATCATTTTTAATATACTCTCATCAAAAGAATAAACAATTCCTTATTTCAAAAGGAGGTCAAATACCAAAAAAACCTCTCCTTTTTCGTCCCTTTGAACAATTAGTGTGTGTTTTTCTAACACTTGAGTCGTTACTAATGATCCCCCTTCTCCCTCGATACATCTGCAATCACTATCATATATAATAATAAGCAGGTTGTTTCTATTATTCTTCTTTTTTCTTCTTCTTCAAATATTGTCTCAAGGTAGTTGGTCTGAAGGACAACAGATGACGCTCACAACGATAATTATGACGTTTATATCTCAGCAAATGATATACATAATCTTTTTTCGCCAAAGGGACGTCTTTTTTAAAATTCTTAATTATATCGTCTTTTTTCATGTGAGCTCCGTCATAACCTCTTTCTTTCTTAACTGCTCTTCATCATCGAATGACTTGAAAAAAAGAAGTCTGCTCTAATAATAAGACTAATATGGCCATATAATTAAAGCCGCATATACACTGATGATAATAGATAAATGGTCTCTAACTGTTCGTGGTAGGGGAACATATCTTCATTAGATTTTAATTTGTATCTAATAGCATAGGAGTATTAAAAAAGTAAGACTGTCCACAGATGTTGCTGCTCTTATTCCCTGGACGTCCATCTTGAAATATTGCTGAGGAGGAGGGGGGGGGGGGGGGAATGGAGAAAATCTTTGTTTTGTTTTAGCTTGTCCTTAGTCCTAATTAACTGTTTTTCTTACTTTTTAAATGTATAGGGTAGTGGAGGGACAAATGAGATGTTTTAAAATAAACAGTAGTTGAATGATTTTAATATATACATAAGGGCAATTATATATGCTATGTTAGTAAATGGTGCGTTTTGAAAGATATATGTTCTTATTGAATTAACTTATCATCTGATAAAATAAATATATATTAATATTATGATAGGCCGACATTATATCAAATGAAAAGGGATATAATTTCTTAATAACATTGGTACGACGTAGAGCTTTATTGAAAAAAATAATTCACGGCATAAACTTAAGAAAAGTATCAATACATCATATTGTTTTTCTTTGCAAATCTGTTTACAGAGCGATTCCAATTAATACAGGAAGCTACGCACTAGACACATGCGATTCTTAAGGCCAACAAACTTCACAAACCAATGTTTCATCCATTTTTTTTCTGTATCACAAAATCTATATTTAAAAAAATATTAAAGATAATGTCATTTTAATTGGGATGTATTATGTAAAAATTGCTCTATTTCCTAACAGTCAGGACTTTTTTAATGACATTTTTCATACTGATACAGGTTATAAGTTAGATTTAAACATGTCGGGCATTATCTTTTAATAACACTTCAAAGCGAAAATAAGAAGAGATATTTAAATACATAATCAGCACTTCTGAATGCTTTTCGACATTTTAAGCACTTATGTTTAGCTAGCTATTTAACACATTGGCACTTTGTAGTGGTAGTATTAGTATTCTTCTTCTGGGCTACGCCCACGCAGAGTGAGAGAGAGCATTGTCCTTCTGATGAAGACGAACGACGCATTCTGACAGAGATTAATGAAATCTTTTTTCTGTGTGTGTGTGTGTGGAATTGTGTTAAGTGTAACAAATTTAAATTCTCTCTCTCCCTCATCTAGAACTTAATAGTATGCAAGTAACCGCATCATCCCGGTTGTTAGCATGCATTGGCATTATATATTATGGTTTGCCTGAGGGCAAAGTCTAACGATGATGGTGTATGATGTAGGGAGTAAGGCACCTTAAATGAGGAGGGCCGTCTCCACTCTGTTTTATATTTGATAGGCGTGGAAATTAAGATTTTATTATTATTTTCCCTCTCTCTTATTCATGAGTTTATTCGCTTGATTAATCAAATTGATGAGTTCCCACGAAGATATTGAGTTAGGAATGATGAGAAGTAGAATCAACCATATATACACATTCAACTCATAAAGCTTTGTAAATAAAACTTGATTATTGATTTGTTGCTTTAATCAGTTTACTTACTTATATTGAGTCATGAATGTTGTAATTAGGCTGCAAATTATTTTATTAGAATTGGTATTTGTTTTGAACACATATATATATATATATATAGGAACGGAGTGGGAAGATTATCCACGGGACAATTATGCTCTTGCCGGTCTCACACAGGCCTCAATATGCCATTAGGAGGCTGTCAACGGCCGTTTATGTTTCTTGAGGCCAGCGGCCCACGGGAATAGTCCCGGTACTCCCTGTGGCCACTCCGCCCCTGTATATATATATATATATCAATTTTTGACGGTTAAAAACATTTTATTCGGTTAAAAGTGAAAAAAATTACAGTGTAAAAATAAAATACACTAAAATTTATACAGAAACAGAGTAAAACTATTCAGGACAGTTGCAAAAATACATAAATGAACATTTTAGTTCATATTTACTACCCTGAAGAATAACCTTATATTAAAGGACAAATAATTTATTAGATTGGTTTAAAAAAGCACTTTCTTCTTAAAATCCTTTTGATAGTTTTTTATATTTATTATTATCTGTAATGCCCGAATTTTATTGAAATATTGAAAACCAAACTGAAACAAGGTTCTATGAATAAGTAAGTTTGAAATCATATAAATATTAAAAAACATATTTTTAAATTCCTCTATATAGATGAATCAATAATGAATAAGTCAAGGAATCGACCTGCATTCCTTAATATAATTGAACAGCCAAATCAATCATTAACTCTAGAGTTAAATGATATTGATCGGATAATTATGAACGCATTTTAAATACTAAGGAAACAAAAAAATATAAAGACATCTAAACATACTAATAAAGCAAAAATAGTAATAAACAAAATATATGTAATGTATTGTAGAGGCACAAAGCTGAACCCCTCAGATATCATATTATTGTGTATTTTGAAGTAATACATATTTTGAAGCTCCGAATACTCCCTCAAATATGAAAACAATGTAAACCTAATATAAACTTAAATTTATGAAATTATGAAATAAATTATATCAAATACTGCAAAACCTGCCAATTGCGGCCACTGAAGGTGGCTGTTAGAGACAGGTGGCCGACAGAATGTAGCTGTACCAATTTTTCTTTTGTAGGGAAAATTTATCGCTATAGACAAGTGAATCCAAACAAAGGTTTGACTGTATTTGTTTTCATTCAAATCTCTTAACCCTTTACACGCCAACGTTCCCATTTTGGGAACATACTTTTCAAGTGTTCTGCATCGCGTCATATTAAAAAAAATTGAATGAGGGTGCGATAGCCGTGCGTGTTAAGGCTGTTCAACTCTCAATGTTGGGGGCGCAGGTTCGAATCCCGGGATGGTCATTTTTGGTCTACCTCATTGATAAGATCCTAGGTTCGATAGGCTAATTTTAATGCTATAATGCTTAGTTATATCCTATCAGATGCAATTCTATCGAACCATATAGGCAAAAAAAAATGAATGAGTTTATATTATAAATTAAAGCTTAGAAAACAAAATATATTATTTTTAAATAAACGAAAAACTGATTTTAATACTTGTTTGAGGGCTTTGAAAAACCGAGTTTATCAAGTTTTGGACTATCTTAGATAATAAGAAAAATAGTGGTAAAAACTGGTATTATTACTATTTCATAACAATTTTGATAACAAATATACTAAAGATTTACTTGAACACTTTTTTTAAATAATATTAATATTTACTAGACTAAATCAACTTTTAAATGATGTTCCCAAAGGGGAACGTTGGCGCCTATTGGTACTAATTTCACAATCTAACGTTTTTTGCGTACAATTCTTTGTTTCCTTTCAGTTTATGTACGTTAGTACAAATAATAACATAAAACTAAAAGACATATGTGTGTTAAATACTTTTTACAATGGAGGACAAAGGTGAATAGTAAGTTTATTAATATGTATGATTTATTTCAATTAATTTTATGATTCAATGATTTAAAGAATCTATTAAAATATCTCCGTGACTTCATCAGTTGTGCTATAGAGGAGATCGAAGACATGACAAAGTAAGGAAATCGAGATTGTGGTTCTATTCCAACGAATAGTGGCGGGATTACCTAATGACGAATAATATCTGCATCAAGACTCCATTCTAGTTGAAGTAGCTGGAGACATTGACAATTGTATGGCAATCCCAATAGACAAATATAAAGTTTTGAAATCTTACTCTAATACGACATGGTTAAAGAAATTGTTCCAGTGTGGTGGGGTTTACGAAAGACTTAGCGTGGATAATCCATGGTCCCATATCGTGGACTACTTGGTGCAAAACATTATATGAAGAACAAGTCAGTAAGATTCGGCTATAAGATTTGGATGATGTGTAGCTCCGATGGATATCCATAGAATTTCGATATATAATCCGGGAAACACGAAACCAGGAAGACAATTAGAGTGTATATTTCTGAAATGGGTGGGGTAAACATTTTCGACTATCTATTATCATCATATATATGCTCAAAAACGGTGGTGGAATCTTTTTGTTCTTGCACTCAATTTGTCGGTTGTGGAAGTATTTAAGTGTTTTTTCGTTGGTTACCAAAACGATAAAATGAGCCATCTACAATTTATGAGGGATATTGACTCTTATACAACGTCAAAGTTCCTCTTTGAGTACCTCTTCGAGGACGTACTTCTCAGTCCGCCAGAGATATAAGACTTGACGGAATAAATCTTTTTTGTAATCATGTAGTCATGAAAGTTGTGTCTTATATCAGAAAATACTATAATTCAATGAAAAAAGTGTATTAGAAGATTGCATAAGGCATGTAGTCCTAATTAAAAGTTCAATTGTTGATATAAAATGTTGAAAAGGATATCTATAAGGAAATAAATAATAATTATGGAATGTACAAATTGCAGTACAAGAAGCGCCAACGTTCCCATTTTGGGAACATACTAAAAACATGACTTAGAATTTAGTCAGCTAAATTTTTTTTGGGGCCATTCAAATAAGGTAAAAAGATGATTAAATCTCAAATTTGAAGAAAATCAGATAACAATTCACGGAGCCGCGTGTAAAGGGTTAACATATTCTGAGATATATCAGAGCAAAAGAAAACGACTGATATTAGTTAAAAGTATTTGATGGATATGTAAAGAAAGGAAAAAAGTTTGATCAAATTTTATCTCCTTTATAACGTCTGAATATCATTTCAAATAATATAGATTATATTTTTTTAATGTTGTCCTTTCTCTATTTGATGAACATTTCTACCCCTTTTTCTACTCTCCTATAATCCTAGAGTTTTATACATTCATTTATCAAAACTCATGGTTCAGACACTTCAATAACACTATATTCAAATGACCCCCCCCCCCCCTCCCTCCTCCACTCATTGAATATAATTTTAAAACTACGGAAAACTTCTTCACAATAATCATTATAAGATAATCGATAAAACGAAGCTGTGACTCGAAATGTAGAAGGGGAGAGTGAGAACAAAGACACGCTATCTCCTAATTAATCTAATTAGCTCCACAAAATCGCTCAAGTGCCCTCAAGTGGTGCATCTGGGGATTGGGATCCCTTCTGTTTTTATTTTCGAATGAGTGGCTAGAAGAGGCTCAATCATAGTGTCTGCTCAAGAGCACTTCTATCGATCGCTTTGGGCATCAAAAGAAGAGACAAAGAATGATGAGGAATGAAATTACTTTTTAACTTAAATCCAGGGGGTTAAAAAAGATGACCATCAATTATTATGACCCACGGATTCAAAATGTAGAAAACTTAAAAAGTTAATATACAAATCGAGTGCTCTAGCCTCCATATTTGTATTTTTATCAAACTATAAATAAATATCCACTTAGCTCCTATATTTTTTTGTTCTCCCGATCTTATATGAATTTTTATATATAAGGTCTGTAGCAGAGTCCTTCTCTCTGCTCCTATGTGCCTTATATAATGGATTATATCAATTAAACCTGTGAATAATATTTATATTTATAAAAAGAGGTATAAAAAGAAATACCTCATACGAAATACAGAGGAGTTTAGACAAGATAACCGAAGGTGTTAGACATTTAATCCTTTAGTTACAGGTCTATAGGGAGAAAACTGTGTACTCAAATATCCAGTGACGTCATTATGAATATTAATACTTCAATAAATGGACATTTATTTGCATCCAACAAACATCTTTAGTGGACATTTGATGCTGCTGTTTGAGCGTTGGTGTATACATGGACTCCCAAAGCCTGTGTTGTGCATCCAAATGTGATTCTTCAGACAACTTTTATTGTCGAAGGACTCCATTAACTTAAGCTATATTGTAACTGATTGAACAATGCAATAAAACAATATTTTTATTCTTCAATTAAAAGCCCATTTTTGTATTCTATACAAATTTACTTTGGACTTAGAGAAGAGCATGGAAAAGTCGTGGGTTAGATTAGAGAGTCCTTGATATGATAATTTATATTTTTATGGAGTATAAAAACGCCATGAAAGAAATTATCTTTTTTCTTTACGTGTAAGTAAATGTTTTTAGCTTGGGCTTGATTAAGTAATTACCTCCGCCGAAGGAGGTATTGTTTTCACTGCCGAAGGAGGTTTGTTTTCAGTGGCGTTTGTTGGTTTATTTGTTTGTCAGCAGGATACTCAAAAAGTACTGAACGGATTCGAATGAAACTTTGTGGAGTTGTTGGAAATGCCAAAAGAAACAAGTGATTAAATTTTGGCATCTCTAAAGCTTTTTTAATATGCAAAATGAGCAAAATACTACTACTAATAATAATAATGGGGTCTCTATCAGGGAGTAGGAAAGAACAAACGCTAAAAAAATATTCATTGACGTATTATTGTTCATATATCAGCTCAGGACTATGTAACCCGTGGACGTAGCTTAAACTTCTTCGTCTTCCCATCTCTGAGTGCTTTTTTAATATGCAAATGAGCTAACAGAGAGGAAAACAATGATTAGAGATAGAAATCGGGCGTGTGAAAGGGAGAATGTTTGAATAGGAATGTTGTGGGGATCGGCGGAGGTACACACTCTCTGAGTGTATATATTTTTTTATTTTTTCTTTGCTCTCTCCTCACTCATTATTCACCAAACACACCTACTTATGTAGACATATATGATTGGATTGTAATTCTGTTAAGTGATTCTTAGGTGGGGATCGGCGGAGGTTTGCACTCTCTGAGTGTAATATGCCTCTAGTTTTCACTGGCGTTGGTTTGTTGGTTGGTTTGTTTGTCAGAGGATAACTCAAAAGTACGGAACGGATTCGGATGAAACTTTGTGGAGTTGTTGGAAATGCCAAAAGGAACAAGTGATTAAATTTTGGCATCTCTGAGTGCAGGAATAAAGATGCAAAATGAGCTAAATACTAATAAATATTTCAAGTTAGCCTACTCTGCCCAATAGATGTCGCTGTGCTGTGAAATCGGGTGCCGGCAGCGTCTTCCCTCAAATTCCGTCGAGGGGAACCCCCCTCGTCCCTCTACGCCGCCCCAGTCGTGAAAAATCCGCCTCGGAAGGCTCATAAGGACCTCGTGCGGCGGAGTTTGCACTCTCTGAGTGTATATATGCCTCTAGTTTC
>CP045891.1:7099533-7163808 GCA_013387185.1 Caligus rogercresseyi | reverse complement strand
TTTCTATAAAAAAATGCGGTAGTCAACTTACAGTGACAAATCAAAATAAAAGGGATAAAAAGAGTCATCCTCACAGGCTTAGGTTTAAAATATTAAGTGATTAACAAATTTAATAATTTTTTTTTTGTTTCTTATTCATATATTTAATGTTAAGTGGGTATCTCTTCGTACAAAGAAAAATGTAGACCAGTTTTTAGCTTTTGCATGCTAATGTCTCCTGAGAGGGTATTACTTTTATTTTGACTACACCGACAGAGCGATTCGTTTTCACCTATAGTTAATCAAATAACAATGACATTAAAATCTATGTAGTAGCATGCATTTCATGTATGAATCAGCTAATCCGAAAATGGATCACTGAGCTAATAGAAATTCTTAACTATGTGAAACATTGTGGTGTTTCATTTAAAATTATATATATTGAACCCATACAGCAATGATTTATTTCGCATTTGATGAGGCTTTTCTTTTAATATGGAGATTAATATTCAAATTAATAATAATGAAGGAATAGCTATGTATCTTGCAACGCATAGCCATTTTTTAATCGTTACAATCCATATTTTGACACTTAATACTCCGCCGAAGGGAGGTATTGTTTTCACTGGCGTTTGTTTGTTGGTTTGTCAGCAGGATAACTCAAAAAGTACTGAACGGATTGGATGAAATTTTGTGGAGTTGTTGGAAGTGCCAAAAGGAAGAATGATTAAATTTTGGCATCTCTGAGTGCAGAATTAAGGCGCCAAATGAGCTAAATACTACTAAATTCCAAGTTTAGCCTACTCTGCCAATAGATGTCGCTGTGCTGTGAAAATTGGGGTGGCCGGGAGCGTGTTCCTCTCGGAAATTCCGTCTAGGGGAACCCTCCCCCGTCTCTCTACGCCTTCCCAGTCGTGAAAAATCCGCCTCGGAAGGCTCATGACGGCGGAGGTTTGCACTCTCTGAGTGTATATATGCCTCTAGTTTTAAATGTAATTAATGTTAAAGTTAATATTTATTATTAATAGTATATATATATGCATACATAATATAAAAATAGGCATATATGTACTATTGTTACATTTGACATAACAACAAAGGGTATAAAGAAATTGTATCCTTTGATTTTCCGAGGACTAGTACTGGGATACAACTGTATTTTTATGTTTCCTTCTGATATCACTCAGATGCCTCAGCATGTTGATTAAAGCATTGATTTAAACTATTTTTTAAAGGGTTGACATTTTCTTTTTGTATTCAAAACTCGGTTTTTAAATATAGACATCAACAAAGATTTTTTATTAGAGTACATATAGTGGTAGAAATTTTAGAATATCTAAAATTGTTATTTGATAATTTTTTTAATATGCAATTACGAAATAAGGATTTTATTTACTTTGATACTGGACCGTACCAAGAAGAGATTAATTTTATTACCACTAAAACCCGATATTTTATGTATAAAATAGATCTACTCGAGTTCCTTTACCTAAAAATTTTACTTCTCTGGTTGATCATATTGTTAATGACACGACGTTTTAATGTATTTTTATGAATATTCTAAGATATAATATTATGTGAATAATGTTTTACCTTGGTTATTAAAAAAATTAAAAAAAAGATTTCTTTATTATCATTCTTTTCATACTAAGTCTCTTTAAATTAGCTGGACAGTAACATTTGTGAAATAACCCGAATGAGCAACAGTTTAAATGAATTATAATAACTGTACTGCATTCAACTTTATATTTTGGGTAGTTAATATATTTATTTATATTTATATTTGATCACACCATCTCTGCAACTACCGTAGACAAAAGTGCATCATATAGAGACATGAAACTATTTCAAATCTATATATTTTCATTTTTGTTGTTGTTTGGAAGAAAACATTTTATTCCAGTTGATTTTTTCATGAGTTTGTATTAATAAAAATATATAATACACAATTAGAAGTAAAGATACCCAGAAATTAAGTAAATTTATAGGAAAGGATTAACTTTCCACAGGGTTGAATGTATTTATAGGCTTTGTATTTGTCATTATATTCTAATCACGACAGCTATGGATATATTATAATTAAAGTTCGTTGAAAGTAAATCATAATCCAATATTCAACAGTTGGTAATAAAAAATAAACGTATGATACTTAATCCAAAAATCTCTTCAAGTGATTAAAATGTCGTTAGTCAAAATGTCATCCATCTTATGGGTTATTAAAGTCTCTTTTGGGAATGCTCTCATTTCATGAAAGAAGAATCTAAAAAAGTCTATAGATGTAAAAAATTCATTTTGATTAGGAAAAACTTTCACATATAAATGAAAGTATGAAAATTAAAGCAACGGTTTTTTTCTATTTATTTCCATACAATTGAATCCGACTGAATTGAATAAACAGTATAGCGTGTATCAAACATATGATCTTTTCAATGAGGTTGACCAAAATTGACCGTCCTCTCTCGGAAGGCGAACCTGCGCCCCACCAACGAGAGTCGAGCAGGCTTCCACTGAGCTACTTTGCTCACTTGCAATATTTAAATATATTTTTATGCCTTTACATCCGCTCTGTCTAATTATATATATATATATATATAAATGTGTTATTTGAGTAATTTATTTCTAAAGGTACTTGGTTCATTGGCGAAATTTAAATTGCACTTCTAACAAACGACCTCATGATCTTAAAAACGGATCCAAGCAAACAAAAAATACTACGTGCTTGGGATCCTCAAGTTGGGAATATATTTACCAGACATGTTGACGTTCGCAAAAAATTGTCGTTCGTTTGTCTTCACCAAAAGTTATCGTTCGTCGTTCATCGTTATTTTTAATTGAATCGCTCATCGTTCGTTTGTCGTTCGTCATTCTAAAAAAATGACGTTTTTAGAAAAGGAATTTTTTGCACCATTCTGAAAAAAAGTGATGACCTTTTTTTTAAAGGAAATTCTTGTCACCAAAAACGAACGACGAAAGATAAGAACTTTTCTTGTCGTTCGTCAAATACTTTGTCGTTCATCGTTTGCGAAAAACGAACGACGTTCGTGAACGACAACAAATGAACGTTAAATCAACAAGTCTGATATTTACATATGACATCTAAAGCTAATTAACAATTTAGTCATACTAATAAAATCTAAATTCCAAATCCATTGCTTACATTTACATATAGTGAATATATAAACACATATGTTGAGTTGTATATTATAGGTGGGTTATGCATTGAAAATGTAATTGTTGCTTCGTTTACGACTTCAACACGTTTTTTTAATTTATATCAAACGAGTTCTATAGCATTTAGATGTTTAAATATTGTTGCTTGGAACATCCATTCTCAGATTTATGGTCACGATATGATTTCTGAGGGTCACCAAATCAAGCAATATCAAAATATAGATATTGGAAATTAATATTCTATCTGAGGAAAGAAAATGGAACAACAAGGGATTTGTCTTCAAGAGGCATTTTATGAGTCAAATCAATGAAAAAAATCGATGGCTAATTTAAACGAATTTAGAAAGTGATATTTATAGCGTTTTTCCTGTTTTTTTATAGTCGAGCAGTTATTGTTTAAACACCATTGACAACGTACTTCCAATACAGTTTTTTAAGGGCGATTGAGCATTGAATTAAGAAATCACCTCTATAAAGGTTGAGAACCACTGGCTTAGAGGACATGAGCAATTATAAATAATTTAGTGCATATTTTAAATAACGTTTCTTCTGCTTATTGTCTCCATGAAATAATATTTCATAGTATGTCTATGAGAACAGTTATTCAATGATAGTGAATTTCCTTATAACTCTTTCCTGCTCTGTGCTGGAACTTTCAAAGAATGCATTGTTGGCATATTTTATCTTGGGAAAAATCTGCCATTATCTTCAAATACAAAAAAGCTTCATATTTGTCATGGGTATTGATTCTGCATAATAAATCCTAAATGGACCGTGTTAGTAGATGGAATTGAACGTAGAATTAATTGTTTGGTAAGAGAGGGCAGGATTACGAGGAACCACATGCTCTAGAAACTTGGCAATTCTTCAAGTCTCACCATCCATCTTGTATCCCATTCTTTTTTTATTTCTCCCTTCCTTTTATTATGGATATGACAATGCCTTAGGAGAAGCAATTGAATGCCCTTTTGATCCCCCCCCCCCCCCAATGAAAGTTTTCCTACACAATAGAGAAAATAAAGTTTGCCAATAAAAGATGAACATGGAATTATTTATTACCTCCAAATGAATTCTTCTCTCCCTATCTTATAGACTTTAAACCTCCTTAATGTGCTCTCAGCCTTTGGTTTCACGGATTACTTCCTTAATGGTCAATTTAGGGGGCTCGGATACAATGGCTCCAAGATCCCAAAGCCACGTTGTCCGTATTCCCACGCATGACAAAATGCACATTCTCGACCTATGGCTCCGGAGGATTTGCCCAACACAAGGACTTCCTATGCATCCTTGCGCCCAACATCATATCCGAAAAGATCTATCTACTCCTTTGGTTCTGGCTCATTTTCCTAGGGATCATCTCTGGGATCAATTTACTCCTCATCGGAGCCATGGTCATCAAAAGCAGCAGTCTTCGACAGCTCTACATGATGCGAGCTGTTTTAAATACCAAAAAAGTGATCAAAGTATGTTGTACATATCTTAGTTATAGGGTATATTTATTTATAAAACCCCCTCTTTTCATTTTAGAGACAGGATGAGATGGAAGAAGAGGCATTAAAGGAGTCAATTCGTAGCCTAAGCCTGGGTCAATTTCTATTCCTTTACCTCCTTGGAAGGAACGTGGAGAGAAAATTTATGAGAGTATTATAGAATTCTACTCAAAGACCCTTGTAAGAGAAAATGAGGAGGATAGCTTCTCCATGGTTACATTGGAACAAAGTGCAAGGGTAGCACCATCCAAGGAAGGTGGCCCAAGTTACTCCGTAGGCCCATTATTTGCCCATAATCATACTGTATACTCATATCTTGACTACATACATATAGACCTACATAGCTGTATGTGTGTCTAAATATAGAACAGCTGCTTAAATATTTCCTTCTTCTTACATACTACTTCATTCCAAAAACAGGGAGAAACACTCACACATATTAGGGTAATGGCCTCCTAGGAAGAACATGTAACTATTGGATGGACATGGAATAACGATGCTCTCTTTTAATACCTAATACATTTTACTCACAAATAACAAGTTCCTATAAGGAATTGGAATCCAAGAGAATGAGAGGAAGGAATTTAATATTCATTTATTGGAAATAAAAATGCTAAGCAATGTGTGCCTATTCACTTATGCTTTTTGAGAGGGAGTGAAGCTTTTTATTTTTCTCTTAAAGATCCTACTTTAAAATTTAACTTTACGCATAAACATACCTCTCTATATGAATGGAAAAATAAACAACTTTCTTACTTAGGAGGTAAGCAAAAGCGAATGGCTCATCATCTGTGTAAATATGTATTTATTTATTTACCATCTTTTTTGAGGGACTAATAAATACAAGCGTCAAAGTTACAGGTTCAAGAAAGCAAAAAGTATTTAAAATCCTCCTTCCTACTTCTAATATGTTAGGATCTGAGTGCTTTTGGTCTTATAGGATAGATATATTGTATAATGATGGTGACAGATGTTTTCTTTTCTTCCTTGATGAGTCCTTTCAATGTGGATTCCATATTTGACCCATTTCCTATCAATTTTCTCAAATATATATCAACAACAATACAAGAAGCATTTTTTGCTTCCCTTATTTTATATAATATATACAAGGCTTTGTGTATATATATTTTTTACTTTATTGGAGAGTGAGAAAAAGGTCACGTTTGAGGATTGCAAGAGGAGGTCATAAGCCAGTTTTGAAGTTGACAAATGAGCACTGAATGAGGTTTCAACCCCCATCCTTCCTAAGCCCATTTAATCGCTGTAAATGAACCCTTTCAAGACGAGAAAAAATAAAAGTTTTATGTTCATGTTTGGTGGGTACTTGATTAATTGCTAGCATTTAAGGAGTTGGTCGTCTCTCCCTGAATAATGTTAATAAATGAAGAAGGATTTTTGAAGATATTTTGTATTTAAACATGAAATCATTCATTTGAAAAATGATAATTATAAAACCTCACAATGGAGGTACATTTTCATAAATAAAGGAAACGGTTCGATTATGATGGCTTGTCTTCAATCAAACATATTTATGCTCTCTTTTAAAGAGGAATGAAGGTCTTAAAAATGGCATTAAGACTTACATACATTATACAGACACTTATAAGTCAATAAGCTTAGCTATCGGTTGCTGAAAATTATTTTTTGGTTTATCGTTGTTTCTTCTTAATTGAGTAATAAGTCTCTAAGGGGCATTTAATTTTTAACTATAGCGTTAATATATGTTTTTAATCAAACTATTATCTCCTGAAATGATTATATATATAGTATAATTTAAGCAATATATAAACACCTTACTTTGGAGGGAAAAAAATCTTTCTTCTAATATTACTTTATGTCTAGCCAAATAAATCCAATAAAACCCTTCTGAGGAAGGGCGTTTTTATCCACGCTAATTTCAAAAAATACATACACATGATTGTACAACTTTATTTCAAAAATACCCTCAATTAAATATTCTATAACTTGAAGTACTCGAATACTATTTATTCTTAGAATGTATAAAAGTTAATTTGAATATAATTTACTTTATATTGAATATTTATAAAATGATTATATATCAATTTTAGGGTATCATTTACCTAATTAATGAATTTTGGATTAAAAGTTTATATATCTCATTTTCTCATCACAAACTGCATTTAAACAGAAAAAAATCTTTTGACCTTATATGATTTGATGGAGTTGCGTCCGTATATAAAGATATGAATAAGCATTATAGCGAGTTTAACAATAAAAACAATTTTGTTTCTAAATAATATTTTCCTTATTTCTACGTCATACAGGCATGGTTCATAATTCATTAATCGTCAAGACTAAAAATATTCATTTCTGGAGTTTGAGAAGTTGCTTTATATAATGAACGATAATATGAGATTTTTTGGATATTAAATTCAAAGCATTCGTAAATTACAGTGATTGAGTGTCATATAGAAAGACAATTTGTGTTCCCGTGGATGAAATTATTATTATCAAACCTTAACAGTCATGAAAGAAGTATTGTCTTGTATCATAATATCATTTGTTTTATTATTCATGCATCTTTTATTTCCAGCAATCACGTTCGAGAAAAAGGTTTCCTTTTTTATTCTAATATTGGAATTAAAATTACTCAATTAAAGCAAGATTGTTCCCTCTAGAAAGGCGAACCTGTGCCTTTAATATTCACTGAGATATTTAAAAAAAAATACAAAACACAATGAGGCCTGAAACCAGTTAACACTCGGACAATATGAATTCGCACAAGATTACGACCACAGGCGATAGCGTTAAAGTTCCCACCTATGCGTCATGGATAACTGCACAGATATTCCACCTGTTGGTTTGTCCGTTTAGGACAATCATCGATACCCTAATAAATATATCCAAATTGTGATGTATATATATATATATATAGGATGGTTTTTAAAAATACATCAATCTATGTCCTATCGTGAGTAAGACAACATGCATGGCGGACCAAAATAAGCCTGCGGGTACCTATTTGCCGACCCCTGCCGCAGACCATTTGATTCAACGTCGTAGAGACCCATAAATAACACATGCATAGGAAACATATTTTTAGACGGAGACTACTCTTATTATGCCTGTCATTCTGCTTATGTATGTAGGTTCATACATTTTTGTTATTCTCCTGACAACAAAAACAAGAAGAATAACTTAACTATATACCTTTTCATACATAGAGAGGAGGATGTTTTTGTGAGTCAAGCAGATTTAAAAATAGTGTCTCACATTCTTGGAGAGATGAGGAAAAGTCAATAATGAATATATATACATATAAGATGTTGTTTTTTTAATACTTGTTATTCACTTTTATTATTATTTCTACGGCATACAAGTTCCGTGGAACTGTAACCTGTGACGCTGAAAAATATAAAAAGAATGTCCAATTGGCTCGTGCTTATCTTTTTCTTCCTATGGGTCAAATATCATCAATGTCTTTACTCACATCCAGCTGCTGCTGCGTCTTCTTCATAAATGAAAACACATTATTTATAAAGATATTTGGGAGGCTTAGAGAGATAGTTACATATTTTCAATTAACTCCTTTGACATCATCCCTTTGAAAGCGGAAACTCGCTCGAGTGTATGGAGGGGCAATAATAATAATAATATGTAGGTTTGTTTTACTTGTCCACCGGCCATGCTAAGAAAAATACTTGAGACGCAATTTGGAGCCATTTGCTGGATGTTGTGAACGCTTTGTTTATTCATCCCTCACAGCAACAAAAAAGAATTTGGTCCTTCAATAGGCTCGGTTACTTTATCATATATGAGTAACGAGTAGGTACCCTTTCATGATTTGTGTTTTATAATACTATAAATATAATGATAGTATCTGGAGCCCTTGATCACTGAAAAATTAACTACAAAAGCTTGAGCAATCGGAGGACGTCAGCAAGATCATTCCAAAGAATTGAAGGAAGTCAGTCAGGATGCGGATGTGTGTCCATAGAGGTATAAATACATAGAGGGCTTATTGGATTCTTCAAAAGGAATACGTTTTTGTGCCCAATATAAACAAATTTTCTATTTCTATGATCAGCATTCGATGACGTAGTACAAATTACTTTGTTTAGTTTGAGCACAAGCGACAGCTAAACGATGTTTCTTTGCTATTGAAGGGAATAAGCTCTCTATATCTTTATATCTCTATAATGTCATCCTATCGAAAATTGATCATTTTTTATGATGTGGCGAAGCCCAAAAGATGATTTCATTTGTATAATGTAAATATATTTTATAAGTATACGAATAGAAGCTCTATATTACTATAATGCACAAAATTCCCTTTATTTGACTGTGTCCTTACTTTAATACCCGTATTTTGTGCATTTATCTATTATGAACACTATATACGATTATCCGGTTCTAATAAAAATGTGATAATGATCCATTTTAAAATATCTTTTTTTAACTCTAAACCTTTCAAATTTTCATATGGCTTAAATGTAACTTATAAAGGAGCAATCTTTCGATAAAACTTAACTGAACACGAAAGAGTATTAGATCGATTAATTATATATATATATATAATTATTATAAAATTTTGGAAAATTGAGCTCAAAATTTTATAATATTTTGTATCATTTTTAAAAGGAATATAAATTTATATCCATTTTCAAATCCTTTCAAATGTGCTTTCATCCATCGTATTCCAAATCTAAGTCAATTCTTTAACCTCTTCCCTTTTTCCCTCTGGCATGTTTTTTTAAGACAATTTTTCTTTTATTTACATAAAAATAAAATATGTAGAGTATATCATCTGATTTCCTAGTCCTACTTCTTTTTTCTTTGAATGTGGCATTTTTTCATAGTGTTGACTAGCATATATACGTATGTATAGAACCCATGGTGTGTTTTTAATTATATACGTTTAAATAAGTTAGCTTCTGGCCATGACCAACTCGAAGATTTTCTATTACTAAGGCGATGTAACTCACCCGTATTATTGTAGAAACACTTTTACTTGAGTCATTCTAAGGAATATTTGTATCATTCCATAATAATTGAATTTCTTTAATATCAATGGGGATAAAACAAAAACAATAGGAGAAACCAGTAAAATCTACATCCAATGACGAAATATATTGCTTTAGTTTTGGGAGTATATATATATATATATATATATATATATAATACCTACCTTCAGTTGGTATTGAATAGAAAATATATCACCGATGTGGGTGATATATATATATATTATATATATATCAGCTTGTGAGCGTCCAGCTTTTTTTTGCGTTCACGTTCAAAAAAATTTAGCGTTCCGTTCATGTTTTTGCGTTCAGTCCGTTAGCGTTCAGCGTTCCAGCGTTCAGCGTTCAAATATTTTTAAAAATAATTTCCCAAAAAGTACTGCGTAGTGATGAGTTTTTTTTTTTAGAAAAGAATTTCCAAAAAAGTACTGCGTAGTGATGACGTTTTTTTTTATTTTTTAGAAAAGAGTTTTCCCAAAAAAGTCCAAGAAATGTTGGAAAATTGAACGCTGAAAGCAAAACTCTTTTTTTGCGTTCAACGTTCAGCGTTCAAAAAAAAGTTCCGTTTCATTGAACGTGCGTTCAGCTGAACGCCGTTCAATTTTGCGTTCCGTTCACAAGCGTGATATATATATATATATCCAATCAACATATCATCACAAACTGACAGGTTTAAGTCAGTAGCTGAAGATTAAAAAATATGTATTTCATGAAAGTGCTTCAAAATACCTAGAACATTCTTTTTAATACTTATTTTCTAGTTGATGTTTTTATAATTTTTTTACTTTAAAAAAATATATATAAGCATTCCCATCAAATAAACATTTAACTAAAAAAATACCTCACAAAATATCATTCTTTATGTCATTCAAAAATATTAGTTAAGTCATATTTTTTTTAAATTAAAGACTGGTTTTGATGACTTCAACGTATAATGTATACACAATAATAAATATAATAGCGTATTTATTTTTACAAACAGTATTAATAGTTATAAGTATCTCAAGTATCAGTAACTTATGCCAACTTAGTGTAATAGACTAAACACAAAGTCTTAGGAAAAACATGGATTATATTGTTTATAATATTATATTAGAAAATTATTTGACAATGTTTCAACAATAGGGAGGAATGCCACAAAATTCAAGTTATCCATTTTATGGATATACTTCTTTGTTTGGAGGACATTATATGCATGCTAGCGAATAGGAGTATCATGACATCATACAAATGAATACCCAGCTTTTAATCAACATCTATAATCAGATGTATTGTTACTTATAAATGATAGTGGCCTCTGTTTACTTGGTCAATTATATAATCTAAAAAAGTAGATTTTTCCTAAATCTATGAATTATTTTTTCATTATATTATGAAAAGGCTTATTTTCTAGTTGACTATGATACTCAGTAAAAATGCTAAATGAAAAAAAGTTTCAAATAGTTAAGAAGCAAGTAGAGCAGTCTCCTTGGGAGTTTAAAAAAACCCATGACACATAAGTTGGACATGTATACATGTGTGTCTCATACGGCATCATGGTCTAACCTCAAATAATGATGTATTGTCATGAAATGAAACATTTCCTTTGTGAAATTATATATTATAAGCTTACTCTTTGTTGTTATTTTATGTAATAAATCTAGGGTGCCCCAAAAATATTTTTAAACGTTGAAATATTGCTATTTTCAGCCGCTAGATAAATAAACAAGGAGAGTTTATCAGATTTTTTTATTCCCAAGTACTTTTGGTCTTAGGAGATATATAAAATAAATGATAAACTTTGAGCTGTCCAAAAGTTGGAAACGCATATTCACGTTTATGCTGATCTGCACCGGTTGTACCAGACACCACCTCTTGATATCTTTTTTCGAGAGGTCTATATATGTTTTTCGTAACCGCCCAATTCGTCCTTTCCTTTTGTCCCTGCCCAATCGTCCCTGCCCAAATTGTCCCTGTCCAATCGTCCCGTGCCCAATTCGTCCTAGTCCATTCGTCCTAGACCCAACTCGTCCCTGCCCAACTCGTCCTCACTATTTCCCAGAAAAGAAGACATACCCCTAACATTCATTCATGAGGAGTTCCTTAGCTTCAGGGAACCCTCGTCCAATAGACTCTCGGGTTCCGTCAAGCACAGTGATAGGGTATTGGGGTTTCTAACCCTCGGCAATGGACTCTCGGGTCCCGCCACACAATATGATGGGTATTGGGGTTTCTAACTCTCGGCCAAAGGACTTTCGGTCCCGCCAAACACAGTGATGGGTATTGGGGTTTCTAACCCTCGGCAAATGGACTCTCGGGTCCCGCCAAGCACAGAGATGAGATATTGGGTTTCTAACCCTCGGCCAATGGACTCTCGGGTCCCGCCAAGCACAGTGAAGGGGTATTGGGGTTTCTAACCCTCGTCAAAGGACCTCGATCCCGCCAAGCACAGTGATGGGGTTTGGGGTTTCTAACCCTCGGCCAAAGGACTCTCGGATCCAGCCAAGCACAGTGATTGGGTATTGGGGTTTCTAACCCTCGGCTAATGGACTCTCGGGTCCGCCAAGCACAGTGATGGGGTATTGGGGTTTCTAACCTTCGGCAAAGGACTTTCGGGTCCCGCCAAGAACAGTGATGAGATATTGGGGTTCTAACCCTCGCCAATGGACTCTCGGGTCCCGCCAAGCACAGTGATGGGGTATTGGGGTTTTCTAACCCTCGGCCAATGGACTCTCGGGTCCCGCCAAGCACAGTGATGGGGTATTGGGGTTTCTAACCCTCGGCCAAAGGACTCTCGATTCCGCCAAGCACAGTGATGGGGTATTGGGGTTTCTAACCCTCGGCCAAAGGACTTTTGGGTCCCGCCAAGCACAGTGATGGGGTATTGGGTTTCTAACCCGGCTAATGGACTTTCGGGTCCCGCCAAGCACAGTGATGGGGTATTGGGGTTTCTAACCCTCGGCCAAAGGACTGTCGAGTCCTGCCAAGAACAGTGATGGGATATTAGGGTTTCTAACCCTCGGCCAATGGACTGTCGAGTCCTGCCAAGAACAGTGATGGGATATTAGGGTTTCTAACCCTCGGCCAATGGACTTTCGGGTCCCGCCAAGCACAATGATGGGTATTGGTGTTTGTAACCCTCGGCCAAAGAACTTTCAGGTCCCGCCAAGCACATTGATGGGTTATTGTATTGTATATTTACGAACTGCCCCAGTAGTCTTATTCCTTTGATAAATATTTTTATAACACACAGTACCTCAGAGAAAATAATGTTATTTCAGTTTTGCCAAATCTGTCCATGAATAGTAATAGGTTTCGTCTTTAGGTTAATTCGATTTGAACCTCAATACCCTATCACTGTGCTTGGCGGACCCGAAAGGTCTTTGCCGAAGGTTAGAAACCCCAATACCCCATCACTATGCTTGGCGAGACCCGAGAGTCCATTAGCCGAGGGTTAGAAACCCCAATAACCCATCACTGTGCTTGGTGGGACCCGAAGTCCATTGTCGAGGGTTAGAAACCCAATACTCCATCACTGTGCTTGGCGGGACCGAAAGTCCATTGGCCGAGGGTTCAAACCCCAATACCCCATCACTGTGCTTGGCGGGACCCGAGAGTCCATTAGCCGAGGGTAAGAAACTCCAATACCCCATCACTGTGCTTGGCGGGACCCGAACGTCCTTTGGCCGAGGGTTAGAAACCCCAATACCCATCACTGTGCTTGGCGGGACCCGAGCGTCCATTGGCCGAGGGTAAGAAACTCCAATACCCCATCACTGTGCTTGGCGGACCCGAACGTCCTTTGGCGAGGGTTAGAAACCCCAATACCCCATCACTGTGCTTGGCGGGACCCGAAAGTCCTTTGGCCGAGGGTTAGAAACCCCAATACCCCATCACTGTGCTTGGCGGTACCCGAAAGTCCATTGGCCGAGGGTTAGAAACCCCCATACCCCTCACTGTGCTTGGCGGGACCCGAGAGTCCATTGCCGAGGGTTAGAAGCCCCAATACCCATCACTGTGCTGGCGGGACCCGAGAATCCATTGGCCGAGGGTTAGAAACCCCAATACCCCATCATTGTGTTTGGCGGGACCCGAGAGTCCTTAGCCGAGGGTTAGAAAACCCCATACCCTATCACTGTGCTTGACGGAACCCGAGAGTCTATTGGACGAGGGTTCCCTGAAGCTAAGGACCTCCTCATGAATGAATGTTAGGGTATGTCTTCTTTTCTGGAATAGTGAGGACGAGTTGGGCAGGGACGAGTTGGGTCTAGGACGAATTGGACAAGGACGAATTGGGCACGGAACGATTTGGACAGGGACAATTTGGGCAGGGACGATTTGGGCAGGGACAAAATGGAAAGGACGAAGTGTACGTGACCCTATTTTTTACTTGATTGTTGACATCCTTAAAAGATGTCTTTAGTTTTCAAATGACCCATATAACATTATTGTCTTCATTCAAAGTGAAGATTGAATGAAAAGGAAGGATGAGCTGTGTTTTGATCTGCAACCCAGCACAACACCTGGGATATCTTCAAGAGGCTGGAGGTCACCTCAACACTGTCTATCGTGTTCTTAAACGTATAGAAAATGGTAAAACCATTAAGAATTTTGCTTAAAACGGAAGAGAGTGATCGACTACTCGATAATTTTGACGACTAATCTTGAAGACATGGAGTTCTGGCCCAAGAATTTCTAGCCACCACAGTGTCCCGGAAACTTGATTACTCTGTTTCGGTAGAGTTCATTCAAAGGTCTACAGAGTCCGTTACAACTAAAATACAATATTTTACAATGCAGAAGAAAGAAAATCTGATTTGTCCCAAAATTTTAACCCAATTATTAATTATGTTTTAATGTGTTATTTCCCTTTCAAAATATTTTTTTTCAGTAAGTTGTTTAAGATATGTATTTAAAATGTATGAAAGATTAAAAAGTAATAAAAAACAGAATTGACTCCTATAGAAAAAATATTTTTTTAAAGAGGGAATAAGAGGAACCAGAACCAGAGCATTGTGTACGACGGACCAGCATCCCTATGATCCTTCCATAGCGACGGTCCTGACCCATTTGTTTTGTATAAGCAATGTCATATTCGTATAAATTATAATTCTGTTGAGTCCTATAAATAATTTTTATACTATAGTTTAATTGTGATTGAACAATAAATGATAAGAATATAAGTTACTTGTTGATTTGTCGTTCATTTGTAATCGTTCGTCGTTCGCAAACGATGAACGACAAAAAAAATTGACGACCTACAACAAAAATTCCTACCGTTCGTCGTTCGTTTTTGAGGCCAAAAAAGACAATGTTTTTTTTTTTTCAAGGAAAAATTTATTTTTTAAAAAAAAACGTCATCACTTTTTTTGTCCAGAAAAAATTTACCGTCGTGAATTTTTTTTTAGAATGACGAACGACAACAACGAACGGTTTTAATTTAAAATTAACAATTAACAACGAACGATAACTTTTGGTGAACGACAACAATCGATAAATCTTCGCGAACGTCAACAAGTCTTATAAGTTATATTATGTAAGTATGGTGACAAACATGATGAGATAATTATATGGTTTGATCCTTAAACACCCTTTTAAACAGTTATTATATGATAGTTTGAGTTTACGTCCTAGAAAAGCTAATGCAGGTGTCACCAAACTAGTTGGATCATAGGTAATCAAATATTATGGTGGTTCGTCATGGATCGTTGTTGACTGTGGTATAATTTCTTTAATAAATTAAGTGGAGTCCTCATTACCATCATTACAAATAAAAGTATATCTAAATAATTGAAACAAGTTAAATGAATATTTCAAACTAAAGACCATAATGTAAGTAATTATACATATTATTGGTACAAAGGATAACAAACATACAAAATGCAGGTCTTAGATATTCTAAACATAATTATATAACTATTGGATTCTCAATTATATATAATAATCTTCTCTGAACATAACTTAGTCTTACTGTAGAGCACTACGAAACAACCTAAATGGAGGAGGAAGTCGATGATGATAATACTTTTTCACACCAAAAAAAATAAATCTGCAAAATATCAGATAACAAGTGGGCTATTGGAATAACTAACAATTTTTCTATATGCTTGCCTGAATATTAAGCTATGAATGTTTAGTCAAGTAATTACAATGATTAACTTTAGAAAAGTTATACATAATGGTTTTTTTTAACTTTTAATATTCCATGCAGTACATATTTTTTCAAAAACACTTTTTTAATGTTAATATTCAATATAAATCAAAAATATTTATATTCTAATGCCGTCTCAAATTATTCATTGGACCTTATATTTTGATAAATGGATTTAGTTGTCATGTCTCTGCTTTCATTTATATCCGAGGTGGACATGAGTATGTGTATACACTTCAAATACCATTATTAAATCTTACATGGATGAATAGCGTAATATGGATTCAACGTGATAGCTTTTACATCAAAGATCCAATCAAGGTCACATCTTCTCTCCTCCGAATAATAATGATCGTATCAACAATTTAAGAAACTTCAAGCTATGAATAATATAGATATGTAAGGGATAAAGATTTTTTTCTCTCTCTCTCTCTCTCATCATACATCTGACAGAAATTTAATTCTTCTGACACTTTATGAATCGGATATAACGCTTCATTTATTTTCAATGCTCAAGTTTACATGCATACACAGAATACATATAGACAAGAAAGGTTTTTTATTTCATGGTTGGAAGATATCTCTCACACACACCTAAATGCTTACCAGATCGTAAGAAGGAGATTTACCTAGTAAGGCAAGCATATGTGGAAAAATTTGTGAGAAGGGGAGAGGGGGGGGGGGGGGTTGCGTCGACATAAAGATCCGGTGGGATCAGTATCATATATATTTTTTTTTAAAGAGACTTATTATGAAGAGATATTGCATATAAATATATAAATAAACATTTTAGTGTACAATTAAATCTCTAATCTAAAATCTAGCAGCACTATATACAAAAATTAATTATTAAAACATTTAGGAAACAATATTGTAATCAAATATATTGATATATAAATAAAGTCGCAAATAATAAATAAATACTAAAGATTGAATATATTATTTTGTTTGTCTTTTAGCAATTTTCTGTACTGCCTCATAATCTGTTGCAGATATGGGAGATGTCCAGCGGAGCAAGAGGGATAGATCTTACGGATCTCCCCCATATTTCCAAGGAATGGTATTGATTGTTGGGATCTTCACTGTAAAGCCCAGGTATCGCACTGCCGTCGAGATCATGATGGCCCGAATTACTCTGTCAAGAGTTAATTTCTCCGCCAAATAGCTGCAAATACTCGATAAAATTAGCTCCATAGCTCGTGTTTTCGCTGGAGCCTTTATTATATTTTTGATTTTCTATAGATAATAATTCAACGTTATAGAGGATTTTTTTATCTCCAATTTTAAATGGAGGTAACTGAATATTTAATGGTGTTGAGGCATGAAGGAGTTGTTTATTCTAATAAATAAATATGGATATGAAAATATACACATATTTGTGTATCGTAATAGGATCTCTATAGTGAGGTGACTCAACATTTATTTTCTTATTTAAGAGACAAGGTTTCAAAATTTTGGATTGGCATACCTGAGCAGTGACCATATAAGTTATAGTGCTCTCTATAGCAGTTTCTATATTATGAACTTATTAGGAAATACACACTCTGTAAAATTATTTTGTATACAAGCAAGTGCTTCCTTAGATTTTGTGACTTTCAACTATGTAATCTAAATATTTTATAAATAAAAAAACTGAAGACTATTTCTTAAATCTATCAAATATAGTGGTATAATCATTTGTATCGAAATCAAATAAAAAACATACATTGAAGCTGATGAACATCTAGTCCAATCGGATATTTTGAAAGAGATATAACGCTATAATTTTTTTAAATCATAATAATTATACCTTTTTATCTAAATTACGTCAGTGAATCATAATTAGATTTGATATAGCTTTAAATGTTGTTGTTTTGGAAACTTAATATCCATGCGAGACGTTTAATACTCACAAAAATTATTCTTATAAAAAAAGTTCCACCCTAAGTTTGTTACATTTTTTATTCTACAGAATATATTTTTTCATTATTACTAAGTTAATGATGAAATGGAATATAAATTGATCTTCTTTTTTAACCACAAGTTACTGAAATCGTGTTATTTCTCTCAATATCAAAGCAAAGACCAACATTGTTTCGATATCATACGTTCATATTCGACAAGCAAATCAAGCACATTGTTCAGAGGGTTAGCGTGATCCAGAGCATGCCTATTTTCGAATTACTACAAATGTATGAAGTAGAAATATAAGATGTTTAATTATCGTATTATCTTTTAATAAAAGGATAATGCAGAAAAAGAGTCACGTCGACCAAAAGTATATATAAAAATTTGTAAAATATACTTAGCGATTAAGAAGGTGATTTTATCCTCATTGAAGAGTCACACAATCCATTAAATTTCATCCTATTAAAATTAACTTCTTCTGTTTAGCTGAACCATTATTAATTTCAGTATTTATTGCCAAGTTTGGGAATGCAATCTGTGTCTGCAATTTTAAAACTGTTCTATTTTTGCCGTAGAGATATAAAGATATAGAGAGCTTATTCCCTTCATCTGTATTTTTGTGTCCAATATAAACAAATATTTTTACTACGTCATCGTAAGCTGATCATAAAGATAGAATCTATCAATATTATCAGCTTACAATGACGTAGTACAAATTACTTGTTTATTTTGAACACACAGAATACAGCTGAACGTTGTTTCTCTGCTATTGAAGGGAATCAGCTCTCTATATCTTTATAATGATTTTGGCCTATACTTCATCACATTTAAGCCCAAATGAAACACTTTTTAATTCATTACCTAGTTTGATGCTTGTATTCAGTGTTTGCTTTCCTAAGCCCCGTTCTGGATATCCATCCACTCATTCATTAAGCAATGAATTGGAGCCTTTGCAACCGTTTTCCTGCGCTCAAGTTATAGCCGTGGTATATTGATTGCAGAGCTGCGACTACCGAATGTAATCGGTATTCGATACTACCGACGGTAGATTTCAAATACCGAACCGATTATACGATATTCGGTAGAAAATACCAATACCGTACGATTGACAATCGGTACGGTATATTTGAAATTATGATTTTTGTAGCATTCACATAGAGATAGAAAGATATAGCGAGCTTATTCCCTTCATAGCAGAGAAACATCGTTCAACTGTCGTTTTGCCCAAGCGCTCCCTTGTGTGAAGAACTTGAACTTTCCAAATAAATGAACAACTACAACTTATAGTATTATAGAGCAGATACATAAATATACATTGAATGTAAGCTTATGCTATGCATTGAATACTAGAGTACCTGAAGGTGCATTTAATATCGGACATAAGAGACAGTAATGAAAAAAAATCTATAGCCTTCCATTTCCTACAAAATCCAAGTACATATATAATTAATATAAGATTAGTATGTATTAAATTTCAAATAATCTCTAAAAAATTATAACCAATTATGTACATAATTGTCCTTTGTTATAAATTGTCCGATATTAATGCATATGAAGAAGTCACAGAGCAGATACATAAATAAATTTCTCTCTCTTTCTTATCTACCGTACCGAATACCGATCGATACTGTAAATATATAATAAAATCTACCGAATACCGATATCGATCGTAGAAGGTATATACCGAATACCGAACCGGTGGTAGTTTTTCTACCGAATCCCAGCTCTGATGATTGTATTTTTATGTTGACAATGTCAATTCTTTCAACTATCCTACGGATCAATCACAAGGATTGTCTCATCCCCAATTACATACAGGAGTATCATGTCTTGTAATGATTAAAAAAAGAGTAAATCCCTTGGCTTCACTCATCACCTCCGCCTTAGACGACGACGACCCTGTCTGTCACCTCTACTTATATTCAAACCCCCACGCCCGGAACCTTCATCATAATTGAAGTGAAACTAACAAGCCACCACCACCATTAGGATACAAATGGCGTTAGAGTACACGGCATGAACGATGATGATGATGCGATGTAAACTTCCTCCAACGAATATTCTATGAAAGAAGAAGAAATGATGTGGATATATAATTAAAGAAAATAAGGATTATATTATTTTTTATGGGTAGGTCGTATCAAGTTTCTTAAGAAAAGGGTGGAATTAAGGAGGGAGGAAAACTTATGTTCTCTGTTATCTTTTTTCCATATCTCATAACATTGATATTCATACCAGAGAAAGGAACCCAATACCACTGGCCTAGAAGCGCCCTAAGAGATATATAGCATTAATTTATTTTTTAGCTGGACTTCTCTACGTTGGAATAATTGCTTGCTTCATAGCGAACAGGACTCCATAAACACAGTTTTGTTGTTGTTGTCAAAACTTCAATCGTTTTAGAGTTAATACCTCAACCAATTTGCCCCGAATTTGAGAACTCCACACGAATTTTTTTGGAGGGCAGTTGCCCCCCTGTCTCTTACGCCCATGTATATATATATATAATATAATTATATATTTATATATATATATATCTATGTATATATAATATATATATATATTATATACAGTGCCTAAAAAAATTAATTGCTATATCTCTTTAATATAGTGTGTATATATATATGTATATAAAGAGACAGGGGCAAGGGGGCAACTGTCCCCCTAAAATTCGGGTGACTTCTCAAATTCGGGCAAATTGTGTAGGCATTTGGCCATTTAAGCTGAAGAAAAAATATAAAACTGAAAGCAACCGGATTTTGAATTATAACCAAATAAATATAATGTAATGAATAATATGTAATTCCTATAAAGAAATATTAATCAGTTTCTTGATTTACCGATTTAACCGATCTTGTTAAATTTGGGCAATTGAATGCTGCCCCCCCCCCCCCCCCACCCCCTTCCAAACCAAACATCTCCCTACGCTTATATATATTTATATATATAAATGCAGATGTAACTATAATTTAATCGGGGGCTTATAATTAAAAAGTACTCTGACGTCATTAAGGCTGGGTAATATTAAATAAGTGTCGGAAGCCGTGTGGAGATCGACATATGCCATTGGTTAGAATAACGACAGTGACTCAAACTGAGACATAACTGATAAATAATTTGGAACAAACCATAGACGAATCTTGAAGTGTCAAGATGTGAAGTAAGAGATTTTATTCAATAATAAAAGTAGGAGGATCCATGACCTGCTGATCTTGGAGTTACAATTATATTTTACTATGTGCATGTGGAAAGTATTTGACAAGCTAAATAATATCTAACTCGTTCGTGGTTACTTCATTAATGAAGCCTTTCATGGATTCCATTTCAAAGTTATTTGTATCCTTCCGTATTGGCATCACCGTTCACTTTAGTCAATAACCTGATTTAGTTATATGTACACCTGTATATAGTCACCTTACTTCCAAGTGTCTAGTTTTCACTGGTGCTTCCAACAAAGTGTGGCATCCTCGAATGGTAGAATCATTTTTTCTTATGATGCTTCATAGGAAAGTCAGTGGCTTCTTAACGAAGAGGCACATTTCCCTCATTTTTGAAATCTTGCCAAAATAAACTGTTGCTTACGTTAGTCTTATTCAGCTTGCCAGTAGCAAGTCTTTGGGCAGAGGCAGGAGGAGGCACCTGTAAAGGCAGAGGAAGGGGGAAAGTATTTTTCCCCCATGATGATAAACGTCTTCTGATACAGTCCATGATAAACAATCCCATATCTACAGGTTGAAATTCTCTTGGACATCGCATTTAACGTGAGTTCTCAAAAAAATACTTTAAAAATCGGCAATCAAATATTTCTTCATTATTTTTTTCCCTTTGAAACAAATCCCCGAAAGTCATTTCCTATTATTTATTTCGTTTTTGTAAGTGTCTCCTTACAGTTTGTCTGTGGAATTCCTTGCTAGACATGAAGATAAGGTGCTCTTTATTTTAAATTATGAAGAAAACAGGTGTAGAGTCTTCATGAGGACGTTTTTTTCGTCTTCTTTAAGAGTCTCTGGAAGTATTCTTTTCCGTAAACAAGTGGAAGAGTTCTGGTGCTATGACGTCATGGAGTTCAGCCTGTTGAGTCTAAACAAATGCGTTACAGACATAAAGTTAATGTAAACAGTTATCAATGTAATTTAAGCTTGAAGATCTCTTCCAACTCATGACAATAAAATCCTTGGGTGCACTGCGTTTTTATACGAAGATCTTTATAAGCTGGGGGCTATTTATATAAATAAGAAGACTTTCATATCAAATCTCCAATAACATTGCGTGCCATCATCCTTGTCCTTACGATAAAATAAAAAATGTGGAAGCTTCTTTTTTATAGCTAAGTCAATTTTTAATTTATGTAACTGACATTTTGTACTTGTTATTTGCATTTTTTTAAATGTATTGAATTGATTTCAAGGAAAGTGAATTATTTAATCAAGATATGGAACCCAAAAGTAATAAATAACCACTCAATCATAACGTAGCTACGTTGTCTAACAATTCCAAAATAAAAGTTATAATATGATTGATGTTAATTTGTAAAAATATATAAATGAACATTTCAGTCTAGCACGGCTTTTTTATTAATCCAATATTGTTTATTTTATGGGATAATGATGAAATATTATAATTATGTATTAAAATCTAGTTATATTTCATGACGTTTTGAAGAACATATTCGTTTTTTTGCGTTTCCAAAAGGTAGAAATTTAATTACTGCATCAATGCAAATATTTATTATTGAATTTTATCATAGTGTTTATCCAGATTATATATATACATATATAGCTACTAAAAAAGTTGTTGGCGTATTGAAATAAAGCATTGCAGTTTAGGGAATATCAGTTCACAAATTAATATCATCCTGAAGAAAACAAAATTTTCTCTTTTCGTGAGCATGTATCCTTGGATTGTTTATTTTGTTCCATCATATCTGACGATAGATTGACCACTGCACGACGAATAAAGAATAACTTAAATACTGAAAAGTTATGAATTAAAAGAACCACTCGTGACTAATTTTTCTTGCTATAATACTTATTATTATCCATTTGATGCAATTCTGTTTGAATCACTATAATTGGGGGGGGGGCACTGAAATTGAAGCTCTTTTTATCAAAATGGCTGAGGGAATCATGGCTGAGTATAATCAATAATGCAAGTAAAACGGTTAAGAACTCTATAATTAAGGCCGAATCTCCTATACTTAGCTTGGTAAGCTATTATTTATCCTGCATTCATTTATTATCAAATTAACGCAGACGGCGCTTGAGACCAATTATTGTATTTATGCTTTTATTCAAGTAATAATCCCATGGCTCTTCATGTGGCCACTCTTTGAGAGATTTATGAACTAACACACTTCTACCCTATGTTAATCCTTAACATCATATAAGACAATAAGTTCTATTGTTTTTTCTTTTAAAAAATTGTCCTTAGACAACGTTCTAAATCAACCTCACAGTCTGTCAAAATGTTGTTAAGGTCCCAGGGGATCTTCTAACAAGACAGTAGGGACGGATATGGAATCTGCGTGTATAAAGAAGCATGACAGTTGAGGCAGGTGCTTAAGTCAACAAAAAAAGCAACCCAAAGCCCAATGGACTTGTCCCCAACAATGGTTCAAGACACGTGGAGAAAATCTTTCTTTTTTTAAGGAGTCAAATCACTAAGAAAAGTAAATATATATGTCAAGTACCTTAAGCATATATATATATAATTCTTAAGGGGTTGACATCAAGGAAGGTTATCCTTTACGCACGTACTTAAAAATTTAATGAATACGGAAGTATATATATATTTCAGGGAGGTTCAACAGCTGGCTCCTTTTTGTTTTGTGTATGTGTATTGTTTTGTCTTCTTTTGTCAATAATAACAATGCTCCAAAAAGAAAATAATAACAAGTCAGAGAACTTCCCTACTGAGAAGGAGATGTTCGGTTATGTATTATTTACTTCTTTTAGCATAAAGCACGTATATAACATGAAGGAGGCACTATATGTACTTGAGAACGTCTCTCTGAGAAACAACACATGCTCTTTGACTTCATATTCAATGATTTATCGGATTAAAAGTCGTTACAAATTGTTATTATTATTATTCAATGCTTTTCGGTGAAACCGCTATAATCCAAAGAGGGGAATGAGTTTCTGGAGGGTGGCAGGCAACGAAACAAAGTGCCCAGGGAATCGAAAGATTGTTGGGTGAATGGTATAAGCTATTTATCATATTATTATCCTCTAAATTTTGAATTTTAATCATAATTAAAATTATTTTCATCCTATAAATGAATTCAATTGGTTTTAAAACTATAACTCAGTTTTTAATCTATATTTACGGAAATTAATGTGCTTTAGATATATTTAGCTATATAATTGTGTATAAATATTGTGTGACTTTAGATTAGAGATTCAAATTTAAACTGCTTATTTATATATTTATAACGTTTAATATCTCCACTTCAATAAAGTCCTTAACATTTGAAAAAATAGGGTATTGAATGAAGTCCAAATATTAAGTTCCTAAAATTGGTCATCAGTATGTGACGGAATTGGATTGATCTTACTCTATGTAATGTGGAAAGACTCCTCTGTTATGCCTGCAGGTTTCCTTGAAGGAAACACTATTTAAGACCTCTTTAAATGGAACCACGATCCAATTTACTACTAATTTTATTAGTTACTGGAAAAAATCGCTAATTAAAAAAAAATGTTGTCATATATATATATATATATAGGTATATCAGAAAACGACCCGTACCCGCCCGGTGTCTAAAAATCACCGGGCCGGGTTAATATTTTTGTTCATTCGTCATTCTGAAAGTGACGACGTTTTTTTAGAAAATAATTTTTAATTTTAAAAAAATTATTTAAAATTCTTAAAAACGGAATCACTTCCTTGTAGGATTTTTTTTTAATTTTAAAAATAATATAAATTATCAGAATGGCGAAGGAACGAAAATATATCAAGTCCTGGCCCGTTTTGGCCCAGCCCGGCTTGAAAATTTAAGTCCCGTCCCGGGTTCCGGCGAAAAAAAGTGTCCCGGGCGTTTCCTGATATATATATATACTAACTTATACAATTTATATATCCTTATAAGATATATTTGTATGAAGACTAATTATATAATGTTAAGAAGTTTATTTTTTATTCTCGTAGTTTTATATTATCATTTATTAAATGAAGACATTTTTTTTGCATAACTTAAAAGACTGATAATTACAGGCTTAATAAATATACAGTATTTTAAGGAAAATAATATTAGTAATCAATTTATTTTAAATGAGTTATTTTACATACATTACCTTAGCACAGGCACAAAAAATCACTATATTAAGTGTGAGTCTAATCTAAATAATGTCAGTGTTATTATTTCCTCCTTCTAGAATATATAAAAAAAATTCATTAAAAGTATAAGAAATTTAAAAATATATTTCAGCATTACAGTATGAAATGCTTGACTTCTTACTCTTTTCAGGAACCTGATATGCCCAAAAGCTTCCTTATTCATCGGAGCCCGAACCGACATGAGAGGAAGGAACTCCCATTGGAAGAGGACAGTGAGGACTCCTCAGAAGATCGTATGTATATCTATTAAGGCCTATGTATATTATCAGAGCTGCTACTACCGAATGTAAATCGGTAGTCGATACTACCAACGGTAGATTTCGAATACCGAACCGATTATACGATATTCGGTAGAAACTACCGAATACCGTACCGATTGCAATCGGTACGGAATATTTGAAAGTATGACTTTTGTGACATTCACGTAGAGACATAAAGATAGAGAGAGCTTATTCCATTCAATAGCAGAGAAACATCGTTCAACTGTAGCTTTGCCCAAGCGCTCCCTTGTGTGAAGAACTTGAACTTTGCAAATAATAAACAACTACAACTTATAGTATTATAGAGCAGATACATAAATATACATTCAATATAAGCTTATGCTATGTATTGAATACTAGAGTACCTGAAAGTTCATTTAATATAGACAATAAGAGACAGTAAATGAAAAAAAATATATATAACCTTCCATTTCCTACAAAATCCAAGTACACATATAATTTATATAACATTAGTATGTATTAAATTTCAAATAATCTCTAATAAATTATAACAAATGATGTATATCATTGTCCTTTGTTATAATTGTCCGATATTAAATGCATATCAAGAAGTAAGAGCAGATACATAAATAAATTCTCTCTCTTTCTAATCTACCGTACCGAATATAGATCGATACTGTAGATATTTAATAAAATCTACCAATAACGATATACCAGTAGAAGGTATATACCGAATACCGAACCGGCGGTAGATTTTTCTACCGAATCCCAGCTCTGATTATTATATTTATTCTTGGGAAATGTAACACTTCATACAAACATATACACGGGATGAAGAATGAAAATGTACATATAAACAAGCATAAAATCCTAGAGATAAATAATAACTAAAGAAAATATTTGAATTTGTTTTCCTATTCTTAAATTATGCTGGGATAGCTCATACTTGATTTGCCCCATAAATCATCGTAACAATAAAGCTAAAATATGAGGGTTTTATTCTCAATCACATCTTTTTTATTATTTAAACATGTAATCAACCATTCCGCTAAAATATTCACTTTGATCTGGACAAAAACATTTAAAAGCTTGATAGTCTGTTGGACGGACAAATTAGTTTTCTAACAAGAATCAGGGATTTGATTGATAATTTGTATTAAATTTTGTTAAAAACGGAAATATATGACGTTTTTAAGATAACATTGTACATAAATTGCATATTTAATTCAAGACTAGTAGACTAGTAGGCCTCCTTTTTATAAAACAAATGATTGAGGTCCACATGGGTCATTCATAGCCCTCAAAGAGAGTCTTTGTTCAATTATGGCTTTGCAAATTCAGTAGTATCATAATATGAAATAATAAAATAGCGGAAACCATGCCTACCTTACTTAGCATAATTATAGGTGTGAAAAGAGTGGTTTGGTGATTAATCTGATTATGCTCCCAGTTTCTTCTTCTTTATGAAGGTGCAATGAATATAAATTAGTTTCGTTTGAGAAAAGTTTGTTACTACATTAATATAGAAATACGCATAACGCTACCTATATTAATAACGAGCACCACTACTTGTTATTAGCTACTTTAATAATATTTAGTTCATTAGCAATTATAAACAAACGATAGCAATTATAAATCTAGTTTCATAAATGTAGTTTATATAAGATAACTGGGCTTCTATTGATGTGATACTCATTGATACTTTGCTAGGGTAACAGGGTTCAAATGGATCACTTGTGCTCTTTTGCTTGCTCAAGACAGAGATATCTAGTAAGGATTGATGATCTGCAAATACTTTTATGATGCGTCCACAACGGCCAACTTTTCAAAAAACAAAAAGATTCTCTTATTCGCCGTTTCTTCAATAAAATTTACTTTTTAGTACGTATGGTTTTTTGTTTGGTAATGATTTTACAGGAGTAAATATTCAATATTATTTAATAATGATTTAGTGTATCCATGAAAATAGATATGTAATATTATGTACACACAATTCATCGAGGAGGTTAAGAAAAAGTAATAGAAAAAATAAATAAAAACTTTTGACCTCCCCTACCTTTAATGAACCTTATAATAAAAGTACATAAAATGTCCCTTAAAGTAAGAAGAAGTAGAAAAACAACATAGCAGACGTCTTTTTATTCAGTTCTCCTCACGTGGGGAAATAAAAAGACCTCAGGCTTTGTTATTTCAATCTTCAGCCTAGCGTGCATAATCCCTTGAAATGTAGAGGAGAGACTCTCCGAGCATCACTGACTTTTATATGCACCCCGTAATACGTTTTTGATAACAAGAAACACAACAATTAATTATCCAAGTCTCATAGAGTCTAATGTGTATTTTTTATATCAAAATATGCATAGCATTGATGAAATCGGATGATTCTTAAAGAAATGCAAAAAATATACATTTCACTTGCAGAAAAACACACAACAAACCATTAATTATCCAAGTCACTCACCCGTGAAGGTTGTTTTTTATGTACAAAGCGAAACCCCTCATACTTTGTCATACATATACATAAAATACCCTCCAAGGCATTCCTTTTGGTCATCCTCAGAAAGGGGTTTCTTTGCAAGGGACAGTCAATTAGAATATGTTGAAGGGGGAAAAAAGAGAGATAATTAGTCAGCTGGGGATTATATATGTATATATATATTCTGGACGTAACTGGAAGACACACACAGTATAGTTAATATGTACTTACTCGCACTGGGGAGGGAGGTTCAAAATGATGTTAGATGGATGAAAAGGAGTGGAATACGACGACGTCCTCCTCCTCTTGAAAGAGCTCATACCACCACCTTTCATTATTGTGGGAGATTAAACTTTTATTCACCGGGATATAGAGCAGTCATATTATTATTATTTTCATCAAACCTACTCGTAATTAAAGAAGAAATAAAAAAATGTCAAAGAAAGACAAATATTTTTTTCGTTGTCTTTAGAATGATATCCCTTAGAGAATATGTAATTACTTCACAAGAAAGAGAAACTACATTAAAAACACACAGAGTCCAGAGTAATGAAATTAAGGGTTACATTGTTTCCTTTAGAGTTCTTTAGGAGAATAGCGGGGGGAATAAAAACGTCATGGAAAGGGGAAAAGTTCACAAGATTTGTGGAATTATAATCACTTTTCCAATTATATATATATGTGTCTTGTCGTATAACAAACAAATATGCAAAAAATGTTTTCTTCCACATACACGGAAGCGTCTTGAAGCATCATTTCTCATCTGCCGCTTACAGGATGATAAAGGTCATGGGATGTCTAACCTCACCAGAAGGGTAATTATTCGCTTTGGGGCTGTGATGATCAGAGCATCATTTTGAATGATTTAAGATTTACAAAATTGACATTTTTATTACTTTACATTGAGGGAGGACCATAAATAATGGCTTCCTTTTTTGTTCATTTGGTTCGAAAGGATTGCGTGGATATTTAGCATGCTAGCACATAAATGAGTCTATCAGAATCCATTCAATGAAGTTGACCATTGATAGCACGCTTCATCTGAGCTCTCTTTTCATGGTAAATTTAATGCTTTACAACATAAGAATATATGCATAAATAAGCTTCAAGGATAAAAAGCTTATGTATAAAAATAATTCCTCATTTTTAGGATTCATCTAAAGGAAGTTAAATGCGGTACAAGGGCTAAAAAATAATACCTATAAGCGAAAGCTTACTTTAAAAATAGAAAATGACCCCTAATTCCTTTTTTATCTACTTTTAATGGGAAGATAAAATTTATGAATAAATATTTCATATTTTTATCACTTTTTATCTTTTTGGCATTTCAATTATTCTTTATTTTCTCTTTCTTTCGTCACAATTTATATGTATAAAATTTTTATTTATAAAAGTTCCAGAAAACTATAGATGTCTACATAGTCAAAAGACAACTTTTGGACAGTACATAATATATCCAACAAACAAACAAGTAACTATAAATATATATATATGTGTTATCCAGATTTTATTGTACATAACCTAAATCTCCTGAATCCACTTGTATACATACATTAACTACAAAGGCACTTGGGGTCTCCATTGAAATCCATAGTGATTCCCCTCAAAAATATATAGAACACAATGGATTTACCTCTTCCATAAGGCATGGCTTAATAGATAAGGGATGCACACATACAATAAGGGATTCAAAAAAATGGATGAGCAAAAGATGCAATAAATATGTATGTGTTATATTTTTATAAAGTTCGGAAGATGATGACATGATTAGAAGAGGAAATATAAGGGGGGATGATGATAGAAAAAGAAGAAAGAAAGAAGATTCATTTGTCAAGATATCTTCCTCCTCATGGAGGTCCTTTGCATGACACATTCACATGTATTGATGAATATATGAACACTTAATGCATCAGATTAGTTATATATTATTTACAATGTGACAAGGTAATATTTGCTCACATAATCATATATATATATATATATTCATGATTGAGCTTCCTCATCCATATGAGGGACTAAATCGGTCAGATACTAAGGTGCGGGACTTGAATACCGATGGATATACAATCTATCTATCTATATGTATATGTTAATTCCCTCCTCTTGTTTGACTTAGAAAAAAAAGAAGGGGGAAAAGAAACGTGTCTCCTTTTTTCCTCCTTTCATGGATTTGGGGAGTGTTATGTATTTAAATAAATATATACAACATACCTATAAAAGTGTATGAGGACTTCAATAACAGGAATAATAATATAATCAAAGGAACGACCTCCTTACTTAATTTGAAAGGTAAACATTCAAATACCTAAATTGTTAGACAGAAGTTGAGAGGAAATGTGGTGCTGAAAAAAAAATGTCACCTTTTTTAATGAGATGCTCTTCTTTTGACACATTCATAGTAATATGTGTACATATATCCCCCCCCCTTCTTTTGCAACTGAAATGGAATATATATAAAAGGATGGGTATGTAGCTAGTAGCTACAAAAAAGCTTTAAAAATGTACTTTTACGCCTATAAATGAAAGGATGTTAAAATCATAATAATTGTATCAAAAATTCATATTCTCCCCTTCCACCCCTCAATTCCTCATTACGCTGTTTCCTCCATATTTTACAGGATATATATAACATGGTTGCTGTGCATATTAAATCACAATCATGTCCTGGAGGTCGATTGGGGATTTGAAAAACAAGAGGATCCTGTTCTGTACTATTATTCTTCCCGATAATACAATGGATGTTGTTTTTCATGTCTCTATTAAATTATTATTATTAATATTATATTATATCCATTCAAACTGACTAATATCATATTTTTGGGAACACATACTGTTATTTTAGATGTAAAAAAACTATATAAATCAGATATGCCATAAATAGAGTCATTAACGACTGAATTAGAATGTATGTTCTTAGGCTTTAATGATAAATATAATCATAAGCAACTTTAAACATAGTAAATAATATATCAAAGGCAGCGTGTTATCTCAGGTGATGCGAGATTTACTCTTAATATTGAGGTTACAAATGATTCGACTTCCCCCGAAAGAAGAAGGCTTATTCCTATCCTCACAATTATGTTGATAAAAAGTAATTAATTAAGAAAGTTTCCTTAGATATTATTTGAACAATAAAAACATTTACATTAGTACCTGGACCCAACAACATTCTTTGAAGTATGTAGGAGATATGATGATGCGTTTTTACCCCCTCACGTTTCGATGTACAATTTATTTGTCGATTTTACGGGCTTATATTTTTTAATCAAAACAACAATGTAAATACTTTTACTCAAAAAATATCATTATTTATTGTTTACTGATTTTTTTTGCCTATTTGGTTCGATAGAACTGCATCCGACTGATAAAAGACAACGGCAGACGAATGGGCTTACTAGTAGCTGGAACAGTATCTCTGCAGAACTAAAAAACTTTTTTGTTGGGGAAAAATGTACCCCATTAATTAGGCATTATTGTGGTTGACGTCAATTGATGGATGCAAGGTGTAGCAGAGTCTTCTCTCTACTCCTTTATGCGTCTTTAATATATATCTTATATTTAATTAAAATTTGTAAAATAAGATTCATATTTGAAAAAGAGGTATAAAAGAATACCTCTAATAAAATAAAGACAGTTTAGAGTAGAAAACCAAAGGTGTAAGTCATTTAAACCCTTTGGTTACAAAAGCATACATTGACTTCATGGGTAGGTTGGGCTCAAAACAACATTAATATTACAAAATAAAAGTAGAATCGAACCAATTGAATTGTTATTATTTAAGAATAAAGTCTTGTCTCATCCTGCTTGACAGCTTTCTAATAGCAATTACTTGAAAGCCTACACTTAATAGTGGGTTTAAACACTTTTAAAGAGAGAGGTCAGATTACAACCAGACAGAGGGTGATTGTATAGTTAGAAGAAAATAAATAGTGTTTCTTTTATGATAAGGATAAAAATAAGATGTAGAATGGTATTCTGATAGTATATTAAAGTATTATTAGTTATCATGGAGCCCTGGTGTACAAGCACCAGACGTGATACCCATTTGAGCTGGTGTGGCCCGAGAGCCACATTCCCTTGAATCTCTGTTTTACAGGTCGGATACTCTCAAGAAATAGAATTACGTGTGAAAGTGAGATGGAAGTGATCATCGAATTAAAGTTTCATTAACAAGCCTAACAAAAAAACATAAGTCAAGAATGTATAATTATAAGAAATGCTACTAGGAAGTGAAATGACTTAGGTTAAACAGTTTTGAAACGACCATAAAGAAAATGAGGGGATCAAAGCAATGAAGAGCCTTTTCAAAACCTATTTTTGAGCTAATATTTTTATCAAATTGACTTTATTTTCAATTTGTTCCATTAAATGACCACAAAATGAACATTTGTTAGTAAAAAAAAGATCATAATATTTATTGATTTCATCCTTTAGCCAATAACAAAATATACTCTCTTTTGTAGTAAGTAAGTAATATACCATTTTTAAATAATAATGATAATAATAAATGCTGGTTTGTATCATGTTTTAGGCTCTATACCTATAAACACATTTAAAATATATTATCCAAGTCAAGGCTCCTATAAGAAATAACAATATATATATTATATATGTACAAAGATGTTGTATTGAAAGGTCAAGATAGCAATAACCAAGATTTATAGGAGAATTTGGAGTGCATTCTCACCCTGACATAAGGGCACTCTCCCTCCATTTTGAGTCATTTGCCAAATATATTAAGTGCATGCAAATGGACATAATAATCGTTGTCGTTGTACCACTTGAGAAAAGAGCATTGGAACATGCATAAGAATCATTTTTTACATTAGCAACATTTAAGGCTACAAAAATGCATCGACTCTTAAAGACACTCTATGAATACATATTTTTGAATATAAGATGAATATATATATATATGACTTGTTGACGCGAAAAATTGTTGTTCGTCGTTCGTTTGTCGTTCGCCAAAAGTTATCGTTCGTCGTCATTATTTTTAAATTGAATCGTTCATCGTTCGTTGGTCGTTCGTCATTCTGAAAAACATTGACGACGTTTTTTTAGAAAGGAATTTTTTCTCACCATTCTGAAAAAAGTGATGACGGTTTTTTTAAAGAAAATTGTTCCCATGAAAATGAAAAATCTTTGCCTTTTTTTGGCGCCAAAAACGAGGAATTTTCCTTTTCGTTCGTCATTCGTCATAAACTTTGTCGTTCATTGTTCAAGAATGACGAACGTCGTTTGCGAACACAACAAATGAACGATAAATCAACAAATCTGATATATATATATATAACTGATTTGCAACGAATCTTTAATGAACAAGTATTTTAGTACAATTTACACATAGCACAAGGTATTCTTTTGGGTTTATATAGCCTATATAAGGGAATAGCAACAAAACATCATAATTTTTTCTCAATTTTGACCTAATTGCCAGTTTATTTCATATCATAAATAAAGTCTTATTTCTTATTACAGGTGCTGTAATACATGTATTCCAATATTTAAATAAACTTTCCATGATATGGATAGGAAACGAATCCAATGATTAATTTTATCCTAAATTAAAACAAAAGCTATCAGAATATTATCACTATTATAAGTTACTATCCATTCATTTCCCTGTATCTAAATACCATATATTTTTAATGTATTTTAAAACTCAGAAAGTAAATAATAATACCTAAATACTTTACATCCTCTTCAACATTATGAAATACCTAAAAAATGAAATATATGGATTGTACAAAGTATTTTACGTATTGGGAGGGGAGTTTCCCCTTTGTAGAGGCGTTATTTCAATCATTGATATAGAGACCAATAGTATGAGACTCTTTAGAGTCTCATCATCAATTTATCTACATAGACATCACCTTATCATCATCATCATTGTCTATGATGATGTCAAAGAGAATTCCTTAACATAGTTTTATTTCTTGCTCTTCCCATTATACATACATCTTTATTATTTTGTGAATAAATAATAAAATTCACTCTTTGATAATAAAGGTGGGGGGGGGGGGGGAGATGTCAGTGAGGAATCCCAGAGATTTGTTCTTTGCTAAAAATGTTTCTCTGATATATATGTATATAAAAGGAAATCTACGGGTGTGTTGTACCCATTCAACCTCCTCTTCAAGAAGCTTTTTGTACAATACATATACCTACCTGACAGAATAGCAATATAATACGTGGCAAAACAACAAGAAACGATGAAAATATATGTGTGTAAACGATGAAATGTCTCTTCACCCCTTCGTCAATCGAGCACACACACACACACATGAAACAATTCAAACAAATCACACCAATACGAATAAGATGTATGAGAACCCCCTCATTCCTTTATACCAATACCGTACATATGCTAAAAAACAATTGAAAGCTATTTATAATACATAGAGCTTTATGGATATTTAAATGAATTTGATTTATTTGTAAGCCAACGATTTATATAGATTTGTGAAGAACAAAAGTATAGAAAAGAAGAAATAATATTAAAGTTTTATGTCATGGTAGTAACTATTTTTTTAACAGAGGAGACTATTTGCCCAAGAGATGTACAACTAACATAAACTAGTTAGAAGGTCGTAGAATATATTGATGCAAATATATAAATTTATTAACCCTTGATATACGTATTAGGCGATTGACGCCAAAATCACCAAAAAACATTGTCATGAACCTACTTTTACGCAATCAATATGTATCAAAAATGGCTTCTTCGATTGCCAGACCTTGTCCATATTTTTAGATGCCTCAATGATTATCTATGAAACGATACGAGCCAAGATCTCATTCATGGCTATCAAGATGAGTAACAAAGTAATTTTAAAATAGAAGAAATAGTACATTTTAATGAGAAACCCTTACTTTTAGGGAAGCTGGGCTAATGAAACAATATATTTAGTAAAAGTAGGAGGTCGACGACTTATTTATCGACATTTACGCTCCTTTTGGATACGCTTCAATCAAAAAGCTTTTTAGTAATGAGAGGGATCAAAATGGGTAGCAAGAGACTTGATCAGATTTGTTCTAGCTCAATGTGACTGCATTAACTGCCATTCAATTAATGCTACAAAGACATTGTAAATTTTTAGCTGTTCAAGAAAAGACCTCTGGAAAATGAACACTAACAATAATATCAATTTAACGTTTGTAAAGCTGTCCACTGAGTTTGATTTAGTATTATTAATATTTTCAGCTGAAAAACAAGAATATTCTCTAAATAATATGCGTTTCAAATAAATATTTTTTAATTTATATACATTTGTCATGTTGTGTTTGTTATAAACTATGCGCTCATAGTGGCTCTATAAACCTAAAAATAAAACGAACTCTTAACGGGTGTTTCTTTAGCATATACAAATAATATGAAAGCCTCACATTAAGAGGGAATTAAATGACCAAAACAAGTGGGCATGTCGTATTTATAAGTGAAAAGTGAGAAATGGGAATGTCAATCCCATGAGTCTTTTTTTGTGCAATCAAGTAGAACACTCATAAATACCAACCAAGGAAGAAAAAAAAGAGGTGTCATTCCTTAATTATAGCAATTTCTTTTTTTTCTTCATCACTTCAATGCCCCCCTTTTCTATGTGTAATAATATCATTGGTACTTGGCTCGGTACAAGATGATATTTGGCACTTCCCTTAAGAAGAAAGAAACTGTCTTTTCTTATGATGGTCCTCACTTCTTTCTTTCTTCATCATGATTACATTTGCTCTACATGAAAGAAAGAAAGATATTTTTTTCAATTCAAAGTAATAAACTATTGATTAAGAAAGTGAATCCCCTGGAGTTCGGATCCAACATATCCTCCTAGCCTGACTCATTAAATCACACAGGGATTTTAAATCTTGACGCCCGCTTCTATTTGTATCGAGTGCCGATGAGGCAGACCAATTGCAGGAATGACACGCCATTCCAAAAAGAAGATGTCACCGATGTTAGAAAAAGTGATAATCATTTTCGAAAATGAATTTTAAAGATGTGCAACACAGAAAAATACTAAAAAGAATGTTTTTATGACGCAATCTGGCAATATTAATAACTTAAAAATATTAGAGATCCTTAATGAATTACTTTTATAGTTTTTTAGTTAGTTAAGAGTGTATTGCTGTCTTACCATAGTACATACAAATATTACAATTATACATTTATAAAAGCAAATATATACATACAGCAAAAGAACACGACCACACAAAGGGGTATATGTGCATCGGCAGCAAAATTGGATATTGAGTATTATATTATAGATATTATTTTATAATCTAGTTATTAAGCAAGTAAATTAAAGTTAGAATGAATAATTGCTTGCATCTTTTACATTTAATAAATTTAATAGTACGAAGATCTTCATCCTCTTCTTGCATGACTTGGTATCTCTCATATGAGAGCGATGGGCATCTGCTAGGTGATCAGCAGTTTGGGACTCCATATATTGCCCTCGAATGTTGAATTTAATACTTTTATATGTAGTTTATGTATATAATTTATCCTAAATATTTTTTGCAGTTAAGTAGTCAGCCAGCCTTCAAAATTGTTCGAAATCATGCAAATATTTTAAAATAGTTGTAGTATTTAATTTAAAACTCATCTTACAATGCATATTTGTTTATCTTCTATGTGCAATGGAATCATTTTTATCCTTTAACATTTCTTTCAAACACCAATGAGACAACCAATCAATCAAATCTTTGCAAGATGTTGTTCTTGGCTTTACGATTGTTTCCTGCTAGCTCTTTGTATTGGACTCCTCTGATATTTAAAGAAATGGGAGAGAGGGCTGATGATATCTGATTATCCAGCTGAATAATAATTAATCAAGAGCTCCCTACAAAGAAGCCTCTTTTTAAATAGAAGGAACTGAAAGAGAAAGGGGCAAAGAAAAAAAGTTGAGTCCAAGAGGTCATTAAGTCAAGTGACAAAATGAGTAAAGATTTGATAACTTTTCCATCATCATAAATATAAATTGAGAGGTAGGGAAGAAGAAGAAGGAAAGAAAAAGTAATTTTGTCACCTTTTTAACCCGATAAAAGGCATACATACTCATATATATATATAGGTGAATGGGAGGGGTAAACTTTCATAAGAGGTCTTTTATGTATTTTTTCTCCTCTTTTTTTCTCCGATATGGCCATCATTGAGGGTTGAGAAAAAAGGATGAAAAACCGTTTAAGGAGGGAAAATGAGATGTACCTTATGCATCGATTCATTAATATCCTTTCTCGAAGACAGTATCTCTAAGCAAATCAAGATTCAACTGTAATAGAGACATCTTTACAATTATTTATCATTAAGAAAGGAAAGGCAGGGATTCTAAAATGATGATTTTGATACAATAAACCAAAAGGGAAAAAGGAGGGGGGAGGGTTATGAACGTGATATATTGACTCTGTTTTTCCCCATATTTTGTTTGTCTTTTTTTCTTCGCTGCTGCCTAGTAATCTTTTCTTCCTCTCATATTAGAGCTAAGGATTTTCTACGGAATCGATTTTATGATTTATATCATTTTATAATAGTAATAATAATAATATAAAGGTAATACTTATGGGGTCGCCCGCAATTAAGTAGTCTCTGTCTGTTGCGATTTGATTTATGTTCAAAACGGAGTCAAGAAAGTCTTTCATGACTTCCGAGATATAATATGTACATATGTTCCTATATATCTTAACCTCAGAGGTGTTGAACGAGTCCAACGTATGAATTATATGTGAGGTGATTTAGTCTATACAAAATTGGTATTTTGTGGATATTTTTCAAAATATTTAAAAGTTGGGGATTCAGAGCCTTCTAATGACTCATTTTTTAATATGAAGTCAGTCAAAAGTATCTAGTGTGCTCAAGGCAACCTAAAAAGTGACGGACTCAGACAGGTTGTTTCTATACATAGATAGTTTATGATTGTTCTTCTCTTTTGAGCCTACTATCGACATGTGACATCTATAGACAAGTGGCCGCCTACACAGGTTTAATTGTACTTTAATATGCAAGCATCGGCTTAATATATCTTTTATCTCTGTCTTAACTCTATAATATGAATGGAACCACAAAAAAGAAGTTTGATTAATAAGAAATCATCCCAAAGACTTAATTTTGTTTCTACATTAAGTTAAATTAAATAATAATTTATAAGTCAAATATTGAGTTGTTTTTTTTCCTTTATTTTTTAAAATTTTATTTTGTAGAAATATTTAAATACAGTTTCTGTACTCGAATATGTTTTTTTGTTTTTTTAAATGACACCCTTATCTTTTTTTTTTACTCAGCCTAATAATCAGGATATAGGCCGATCAATTTTCTTCAGGCTGTTGTCTTTGAAATTCTTAATAGTAAAATATATAAAAAATACTTGATTCTGGAAATATTTAGAAAGTAGTTGTGTTGTGTATAGTGGCTATATTAGGAAGAAATTCTAAAATATTTCAATCAATCAAGTAATCATAATAGGTTTTGGTTACCTGTTTTTAAGAAATAACTGATGAAACAAATTTTACTTCCTATGCGATACATTTGTTAAGTATGAAGAAATCATTCTGTTTTTTGAGTAACGTTTTTTAATACAAACTGTATGAAAGTTATATTACATAAAACAGAATGTAAATGTCAACTTAAATTGTTATAATAAAAAGGTCTGACAGTTAATACAATATAACATCCTTAAAACCATTTTGCTTGTAAGGAATAAAAATGTAAAATGATTATATTAGGTATTATTCAAGTTATTTTTATCTTGATGTGTGATATAATATATAAAAATATTTTTTTAATTAAACTTAAACTCATTTTTTTTCTTTTCAATAATGTAGTTATTTTCTTCCAATAGTTTGATCATTGGTATTTTATGAATTGGAGAATGATTTATTCAATTATTGTATCTATTAATGAGTTGATAAATGTTTCCCTGTTAATGTGTTAGCATGTGTCCAATCAAAGTTTCTTCATGTAAAACGTGCTTTCATCAAACAAGTGGCAACTCCGTGACCTCTAACAATCATGCATCAGAGCAGTAATTAATCCCCTCTACCTCAGAATCCCCCGTTATTAAGGCATTAACCATAGATTTACGACGTGATTTCTCGCAATGGATAAACTCATATAATTGGATCCACATTCTCATTTTATGAACAGAAAGCAGTCAAAAGCTTTTAAGATATAAGAAAAAAATGAGGCTTAGCCTATGGTGTCTTTTTTGTGCGTCGTCAATTGGCTTGGCTTTAAAGTTGTTTTGCTATCATCCATGTAGGAGCTTTTTCTTCACCTGTTATTATCTTGAAGCTTTATTTTTTCTTCTTTTCTCTCAGTTTTAGCACCTGGTGTGAGAAGAGGAAAAGATGGAAATCTTCCTGTTCCGGTGGTGGAAGGGAAGAAGACAAGGTGCGGCAGTAGTTCAGGCAGTGAAACCCAAGATCATCATGCTTTGTCTTACAAGTCGCATCATCGTCTTACACCTGAGGTAAGTGACTCTTGGCGGAGGGGGGGATAGAAAAGTCAGAAAAAGAGAGAGAAGCCGGGAATGATAATAATTGCTATTAGTTTTTTATAGAGCAATGTCTTTGAAGCCATTAAATCAGATCATGATTACTTCGTAAATGAGGAGCGGGACAAGTTTTTTAACTTGAGTCAATTGGCAGAGGTCACTCTTGCAGCCGAAGGCTGCCTTGGACCTCACCGCCCGGACTTGACACAGAGGATAAATGAGGCACGAGATTGGCTTCTTAAGAATCATGGAAGGTCAAAGGGATACAAGTGCGGAGCATGCGGGAAGAAATATAGTACGTCCAGCAACTTGGCTCGACATAAACAGACGCATAGGTAATAACATATTCCCAAAAGAAATTGTTTATTTTCTTCATCTGTTTGATAGATCTTTGACTGATAAAAGGCCAAGAAATGTCATCTCTGCTCCAAAGTCTACGTTTCCATGCCGGCCTTTTCAATGCACATGCGGACTCACAACCAGACCTGCAAGTGTAGTACCTGTGGTAAATCCTTTTCTCGCCCATGGCTTCTTCAAGGCCATCTACGGACTCATACAGGTAGAATTGGCCTAATCGAGCTAACCCCTCCTGGCTTTCTATGGAAGGTCTGACAAAATAACAATGTTTACTTTCATGTTCTTCTTCTTCAAAGGTGAACGACCATACTTGTGCTCAATTTGCCCCAAGGCGTTTGCTGACAAGTCCAACCTTCGCGCTCACGTTCAAACTCATTCTAAAAATAAACCCCACTCTTGTCAAAACTGCGGGAAAGCTTTTGCGCTCAAGTCCTATCTCTACAAGCATGAAGAGTCGACTTGTCTTCAAAGAAATCCCCAACAGATACTTACATAGTCATAGAACTTGTTGTTTTTAATTATATGTTGTTAAAAGATGTGTATTTATGTGTATTTAGTCGTTTCAAAGTTGAAATATATATATATGCAATATTTATTCTTCAAATGACCGTCCCCTTGATGTGCATTTTTGGTATATATGTAGGATTGTCCATATGTATTTTGACTGTGCATTTAATTAGTTCAATGGACAGCATATGTGTTGGGAAAACTTTTAGTTTTACCCTATTTTTATACAAAAAAAGAATATTTCGCCCCTCAAACTAAAGTACAAACCAGGAAATAAATTGTAAAGTTTATTTACAATTTTCTTTGTATGACTAAATGGAACATTTTGACATTATAACAGCAGTTAAGGTATTCAATCTTGAACCCTTTCTCTTTATTCATGGATATAATTTTAAGGAAGAAAATGGCTGGAATGGAGATCATGCATCACACAACCAGTTCCCTAGAGCAGCTGTTTTAAAAGGATATATTTATGTGACTCACTGTTTTTTTTCCTAATTAATTCAATCAAAATTAAATGAATGACTAAGAGGAAAGTAAAAGCTTGACCTTTTCTTTTTAAAAAGAGTTTTTATTTTAAAAAATATTACGAAAATATGCCGCTTCATGGATATTACCAACGTAAATAATTATTTAAATCGTCACTGATCATGTCGAAAATATTTTTCTTCGAATAAACACAAGTTTAATAACTACTGTTGTGATAAAAAAAGGACGAAAAATGTGATGTGATATGGTGATGGAACAAGTATAGTTTATACTTCTCCAAATAATAACAAAAACAGAAAACGACAATGACCAATTGTACATTAGGGATACGAGGTTTTTAGGATCACATTTAATAATATTTATAAAAGGTAAAATAGTAGTGACAACATTCCAAGGAAAATTTGATTTCTTGCATGAATTTTTACTGATTGCTCTAAAACTAAAGAATTTTAAAACAGCTAAAGCTGTTGACGGTCGCTATTATATATGAACACGGCCAGGCTATAGGCTACCCCATCCTCAAGCTATTAATAATGTTTTTGGTTAAATTATATATATATCAGGAAACGACCGACTTAATTTTTTCAAGCTGGGCCGGGCCAAAACCGGGCTGAGACTTCAGTATATTTTCGTTCCTTTGTCATTCTCAAAGTGACGACGATTTTTTAAAAAACAATTTTCATACAAAGTGACGACGTTCTTTTTTAGAAAATAATTTCTAGATGTTTTTTTTAAAATTAAAAAAAAAATTCTATCAAAAAACGTCATCACTTACAGAATGACGAATTAACGAAAATATTAACGTCCCGGCCCGGTGATTTTTAGACACCGAGCCGGGATGTTCAAAAAACAGCCGCTCTTTTTCTGATATATATATATATATATATATATATCATTAAGTCATATTGTGGTACATAGGGCCTAACCAATTATAGACTTTCACCGATAAATCGGCATAAGCCAAAATAAAGACGAATTCCGCAGTCATGAATGTTAGTTTATCAAATATGATTATATGAATCTTACTTTCGTTTTAAAACTAAAAATTAAGAGTAGGCCACCAAAGTTGGTACTTCTTCAATCATTCAGTTATCTGTTGATTTATCCGTTAATTAATACCCCAAATATGGGCTCAAAAATATATCAATCAGGCTCTAGCTATATATATATATATTTCATATATGTACGTGTAGTTGATCATATTAACTGCTTTTATTGAATTTCTTATTTTTGACGGCTTAAAATTATATTTAATTAATAATCTTTTCTAAGAATATATGGTATCATACTGATAAAAGCTAAAACACTACTTTTGTATGTTTAATATCCATTACAAGGAATGAGGTTAGCTAAAAGAATATAGCTCAACCTTAACGACACAGGCTCTACTGGAAGTTTGTTAGCAAAAAATGACAACTTTTGATCATAAGAATGTTCTTTTTTTTGGCTCTCACTTTAAAAAAATATCCTATATTACTAAACTTGATCTTGGCTTTCGCATGTTTACAATAGTAAGAACCAAAAAAATGAAACTATAAACGAGTAATCTGTTCTTTCTCAAACTGCTTTCATTTTGCTTCATTCCAACACAAAATAGGATTTTTTGGTTTTAAGTTGATCGTTTATACTGTAAATCAAATAACTTATATTTTTCACCTCAAATTTACTTCAAAATACACGAAAAATATGATCATTAGATATCCAAACCAACACACTTACTCAACATTTAGTACTAAAAAACTGAAACACTATTCCTGATCTTTGACGAGATTTAACAAGAGGATGATAATGTTTTTTTTTTTCGATAATGAAAATAACAACACGTGGAATATTTTTAGAGTCTATATTTCGTTTCATTTTTGTATAAAATAATAATAATAATATCATTATTCTAATTTGTACAATGGGTATAAAAACAAAAGAGAGATTTTATGAGAGATAAAAAATAACAAAGCTACGTTCACTAAAAAAACATACATAAAATTTCTAAAATGCTGGACTGTATCTTTTTGCATTGAGTATTGTATTTCCAGTTTTGGCTTTTTGAATATTACATTGAGATCAATTCAGGCTGATGAGAGGTAAGTATTATATTAATAATGTACAGAATATTTCTATTTATAATATAATTTAAAATATTTATGTACAAGTTTGTAAAATAATTAAGGGTTGAGAACATAAATGAGGAAAAAAAAGTATTTCTATGAGAGAGAAAAAGCTCGTCGTTTTTAAGCTCGAGAAGATTGAGTAAGTAGTTGTAGGGGTTAAAGCTCTAGTATCTATATGTTGAAACGTAATAAATAATTGTAGGTATTTACATGCAATAATAATAATAATAATTACAATCATTCTTCTTAAAATAATGAAATTAAAGAAAGCACTACTGACAAAAGAGGATTTTGATAAACCAAAATACAAGAAGAAGCTCATTGGATTTAGATTCCGATGCGTATTGATGGGGTCATATTTCTTCATTTGGGAAGGGTTGATGGGGAGGGGGAGGAGATGAGGGAGGGGGGTTGGGCTTAGAGGTGTGATTTGCATGGAAAAAAGGGCGCTGGTTCGTGTGAAGAAATCATTATTTTGATATCTATTAGCAAAACACACACACCTTTATGCATGAGGGTTTAAAAAATAGTGTTCTTTGGTTGACATGGCATGAGATCAAGAATATGTAGTTTGGAGGAGAAAGGAGTTTAATATAATTAAATACACATAGATATGGTAGAGAAACAAAGTAGTTAGCACCTTTGAATTCAGCAGAGTACATAATGAATAAGTTAAATGCAGAAAAATACAAAAATAGATTTTATGGCACAGCTTTCGGTCATTGATGAATATAAAAATAAATGTAGTTGTTTTGATTACATATTGATTAATTTGGGGAGTATTATTATTATTGGCACAGGATTCGTGTGATCAGCACCTTATACAGGAGCAAAACTCACAATGGTGTGATGATGATGAGACTAGAACATATCCGCTGTTTTTTCTTCTTATTATCTTGTTTACAATTATACATATATATATATAGAAATTAGCACACGTGTTTAAAAAAAGGGGAATGAAGGCATCATGGATGGAATATCTTAATTACTGGGTCTTGGAGCTGAGAAGAGCCACTTGTCTCCAGGCCTCTAAAAGCATTTGCTGGGGTGGTACAACGACCTCCGTCGTCGTCGTCTCTGTGGTCTCTGAGGGGTTTAGGGGCCCCTTGCCCTTCCGAGTAATCTTCATGCAGCTGGACTCCTCATGTTTGTACAAGTAAGACTTGAGCGCAAATGCTTTGTTGCACTTTGTGCAAATGTAGGGCTTGGTGTTGGAGTGGGTTTGAATATGGGCCCGAAGATTAGACTTGTCTGCGAAGGCCTTGTCACAAATATTGCAACGGAAGGGTTTCTCTCCTGGAGAAGGGGAAGGAGGAGGGGGTTCTTAGTTATTATGTCTTAGATGAGGTGTTTGTCTCAGTGTAAGCAATAATTACCTGTATGTGTTCGAATATGTCCCTGAAGGAGCCATGGGCGGGAGAAGCATTTACCACAGAAAGGGCATTTGCAGCCCTGGTTGTGTGTGCGGATATGCATGGAGTAAGCCGGCATGGAGACGTAGGTCTTGTCGCAGTGTGGACATTTCCGAGCCTTCTTATCCTCGATGGATCTATAAACAACAAAAAAAAAGATGGGTTAGTAAGGTTAAGTCTTTGCATACATGAGGATGCATTGTCCTTGCCTATGCGTTTGGCGATGCCGTGCAAGATTTGAGGAGGTGCTATATGATTTCCCACAGTCTGGGCACTGAAGCCCGCCTTTCTTGATCTGTGAGGGAGGCTCTGAGAAGCCTGAGGAGGAGGCATTGCTTGATGATGAAGAGACTTCGGAGAGTGTATCAGAGTCCCTTCTTTTCTTAGAGGGTATTCTAAGATCTTGTGGAAGGTTCTGAGGCTCAAGGGCTTCTGAGGGGTTGAAGAGTGAATTGAAGAAAAAATCTCTTCGCGCGGAATTTTGAAAGGTGTTTTTCCCCGCTCTCTCTTCTTCATAGTAAGTAATATTATTCTCTTCTTCAGCGTCCTCGTCAGAAGAGCCTCCCCCTCCACTGCTTCTTCTTGAGGTGACTCGAGAGGCAGGGAAGTTTTCATGAGCAGGGGGAGGAGGGAACTGAAAGGAGAGGCTTTGAGGGGGCACACTCAGATTCATGGGCAGGTTGTGAGCGGGTGGAGGACTGGGACTGGGGGTGAGAAGGCCGTTGTTCCCAGGGACCCAGGAGGGGTTACGAAGGAGGGCGAGGCTAATGTCAGCCAGGGTTGTCAATGGGTTCCAGGACTGAGCATCCGGCTCGGACTTGATGAAAAGGGGGCCGCTCTCCATTTTGGGTAAGCTTGTCTCTAAAAAGAAAAAAGGAGGAAGATTAATTATTTGCAAATAGAAAGGAGGCCTTTTTGCGCAGGCCTTTTTAAGCCAATCAAATAACAGGAAATGGGTAAAAAGGAAATTTAAAAGTGGGAGGAGAAGTTTAAAAAGCCATTAAAGTCAACAACAAGGCCCCGTTTTATATTTAATATCAAATATAATGATATAACTGATATTGATATATATGGAAACATGGATGGTAGCAAAAAAAAAATTTAAACGAAGGAGAAGAAGTTTTAAAAGCCAGGGACAAAGAGTGATTCATTTCATTAGAGAAATATAGAAAAATTCAACAATCAAACAATTATAAATAAATAAACATAGAGGGGACACAATTGATTCATCAATGATGAATCCGTGCCTCAAATGATTAAATGAAGCCCCGGACTTTTTGATTGAGATTCCCTTGGGGCTTAACATAGAATTATGCGTGCCACATTGGGTAAAAAAAAGGGGGGGGGGGGATCTACATGAGTTAAAGTTTCCTTTAGGAACCATTTCGCCGTCTTAAACCTTTTTTCCCCCTTCTTTTTTACATTTTCCCATCTTTCTTTCTTTTTTTTTCTTCCTTCTTGTAGGTATACAATATATATTAGGTATGTACTAAAGCATAATAGTATAAGTGCGATTCAATAATCGAAGAAAGAAGAACATGTTTTGAAGTCTGTCTCATTAAAATGAAGAAAAAAGGGGACTGACGATTAACTCCATTTATTATTTATTATTATTATTGTTGTTTTTCATTAACAATGATAAATCAAAGTAATTCCTCCTTTCCTTTTCTATTTCATTAGTACTTTTCCAATAATGTTTTAATAACTGGGGAATCAACTGGAGAGAGGCACTCAAATCTCATTAAAAAAATACATATACACACACACACACCAGAAAAGGAAACGTCTGTCTTTAAAAAGTAGGATACAACATGAAGGAATTTCTTCTTGTTTGTCCATATAGGTCATTATTATTTTGAGGAGAGTGATGCTGGGAATCCTTTGGATAATGCAATAAAACCAAAACCCCTTTTTTGAGGCGTATTTTATTATTATTATTATGGTGATGATCATTAGGACATATCTCTAAAAAAGGAGATGATAGACCAGGGGAAAAATAAAAGGATGAGGGAGGGGGGATTTCTGAGGCAGATCAGAAGTGATGGTTAAGATTGAAGACAATCCTCCATAATTAAGGAAGGTGAGTGGTGTATAAATACTCGAAGGGAGTGCGATAGCCATGTGTGCATTAAGGTGTGTTCAACTCTCTATGTTGGGGCGACGGTTCGTATACACCCGAGAGGGGATGGTCATTGATAAGATCCTAGGTTCGAGTGACTAATTTACACGCTAGTATGCTTATTTATATTCAGTCGAATGCTGCAATTCTGTCGAACCATATAGGTACAAAAACTCTATATTAAACAAATTTACATCCAAATGGCTATGATTGACAGGAATTAAAGTTACTGCAGCTGTTGTCAAAGAAGCATTTAATCTATATATGTCACAAATATACTAATAACGAATACATTATTTATTTTAAAAAAAACTCTTTTTAAAAGCGTCGTGCAACAAAATAGATATAAAAGAAAATTACAATTAGTTCAAATTTAAAGCTTTTTATTTGTAATTGATTTATGCATGTTGTTTATATATATGTATCAACAGGCATATAAGGTAGGGTATCAGCCTATCATGAGTGCATACACAGTAAATGAGTGAGCCATCGAGGAGGAATAATCAGTGTGGGTGGTGGGGAAGAATGATGAGAAGAAGCAGAATGAGAAGAGAAGGAATTGAGGAAGGGGGAGGTAATCAAAAAGCGACTCCCGTGGACTTGTCACACTTCGTTCTTAGATGTAAGCTCCCGAGAAGAACCATAAAAATGACTCTTGGCTCACTAATAAGGATAAATGCGGTCAACATATTTCTTGACCTCTCCTTCCCTTTCCCTCCAACATCCTTTCTCTTCGATTAACGTCAGGTTAAATGAGAGGATGTCAAAACATTGATTTCTTTTTCCTATTATTAATACTATAGGAGTGTCTTCAACAAACAAATAAGCAAAAAAACATGCGGCCCATCTCTCAAGAAGGCAACTGTCAATCATGGAAGTTATTTTTCATATATAAAAAAGAGAGGGGAAACCAACTAAACTTTAATTTTGTAAAGAATGAACATAATAATAATAAGAAGAAGAATAAAAAACCATTAATCCCATTATTGGAAAAATAATCATAGAGCAATGCGGAAATATGAAGAAATTGGGTCTCCATTTATTACAACATAATAAGTTTATTACCATGGAAGCACACGTGTTGCATTTATTGCTCTTTACCTCTTCCACTTTCCTCAACAACCAAAAAGGGGGACCCTTTCAAGGCCATGATGGGTAAGCGGTTCAATATCAATTTCAATATAAGACTGATTGATTAGAAGGAAGAAATATATAAGTACTACATAGTCTCCATCACTTTTCCTCGGCATGGGAGAGAAGAAGAGAATCCAATGCGAAGAGACCACTTGCTCTACATAAGTCATGTATGAGTTGTTAAGAATGATATATATATATATATATATGTAGGATCTATAGCCCTTAAGCAAATGACTTTAAAAATTACATTTATAAATGTATTTTTGAAGAAGAAGAAAGAAACTTTTATTTATTTATTTCCTAAGTGAAAAAAACTTTTATCGAGTCCATTTCTTTTTTCTTCTTTCACCAACGAGGCAGTTATATGTATAAAACGAAGAAAAAAGAAGGGGGTTGTTACATCACAAACTGAAGAAAATGGAGAGAAAGATAAATACCCTCAAGCACTATCCCCTCTTGTAGATCATCTGAATGTGTTGCAAATAGTATGATGTATATAAGGAAGGCTCTAACATCTTACCGTGTGATTCTTTCTGTTGCTCCATTTGGTATCGGTGTAGGTGTGCCTTGGGCATAACCAGTCAGCTGATAAGGCGATTCAGGAACTGGACAAAATATATAACTGTGTCAGAAATCAAAGGTTGCTGGTTCCTCCTCCTCCTGATGTGTGTGTGTTTATGATCCTTGGGGTTATTCTTGCTTATCGATGGGAGCAATAACTACTGACTGGCTCATGATTAGCATTTAAAATCAGTGAGGAAGAAAAAAAATCTTACAGGAGACATTCTTAATGAGGAGTGGGGGAATATATATATTTTTTTTCTTCGCTCACTTAGGTGGGTGGAAGATACCCTCTTCCAATGTCGTGATGCTCTCCTTCCCTTAAGAAGCTCACCTGCATGCCCCAAAATGCTTCTTCATGGGGGAAAAAATCGCTCGCTCGCTGACTGGCTGGGGGAAAAATTAACCTGGGACAAGTTGAGAGAGCGGTTTTTCTTTTGAAGAGGAAGACATGATGTGGTGAGGCACCTCACAAGACCCTTAGGTAAGAGTGTCTGAGTGTCTCAAGCCAATATATGCTCCAAATCTAACTTCTTCAGCCTACTACATGGTGATTTACATACACACACACACACACTTATAATATGCTAACAACAAGAGACAGCAGCTCAAGGTGGAGGGCGAATCCAGTAGGGGATAATTGTCTCTAGGATCTTTAAATAAAGATTCTCTGCATGGACCTGAGTCTTACTCATACATACACAACAACAAAAAGTATTTATGGCGGAGGTGGGTTGAGAAAGAAAAATAAATTCTGCTGTGAAGCTTTAAATAAGTAGAGACTTTTTAGAATTTTATATATTTAAGGAATACATGTACAAATATAAGTAATTATTGCTACTCCATAATATTACTAATCATAATATTGATAACAATTACATTGTAAATATGTTTTTAGGTGAAATAATGTTTTTTTGTGGAATATTTATTATTATATATCTGTGATTATGTATTTTATTTTATGAGTTTAGGTACTGCAAATGATAAACTAAGTGGATTGAAGCAGACACCAAATTTAACCCAAGACATCTCTAAAAGTTGTACTTTAACTTTTTATGGTTACTATATAGAAGAGTTCGTGATTTACCCGATATTTTTATGTTTTATCATCATTTTTCTTTTTGTTAATCTTATTATGAATTAAATGCGCAGAAAATACTTTTTAAATATATTTAGCCATGTAACATTTTTGACATTTGCCTCAGTTTTAGTGCATATCTTTTATTTGTATGTATTTTAGAGCTTTGGACTAATAAAAAAATCTATGAAAAAAACTAAATGGATTGAAAAAGGATCACAATGTTTAAAATAATTGGTTGACTTCAGGATACTATAAATAGTTTAGTTTTTTGAAACTATACAATAATTTAAAAATGGAAAATAATACAAAATTAATATTCTCTGACATCTACAGCAATGTATATGAATATTATTATTGATTGAGAATGGTGAAATTAAGGAAATTTTTTGCATTTCTCTTTTTTTAACTGAAATTTGAATAAAATATATGGGTAGGGCCAGGGGGGGGCAGAACTCATGTAAACAAAGAAGGATATTTCCAATAAAAAATGTGACGTCATCACATCTACGATTTGCCTACGTATATATACCTCTAGGACAACTAAGCTAAGAACGTAAAGGCTCTCAATGGAATAACGTCCGGAGGCTCCCTCCCGCCACAAGCCACCCGGGGACGCACAGCTTCAGCATCAGGGAGGAAGTAGAAGTCCTGAACACCGCACGGGACTCTGAGGCCTTTGGCTGGTAGCCCGCACGCATCTAGGAGCTCCGGAGCAACGTGGCCGTCTTCTGCAGCTCCGCCTCCGCCGGAGAGCTCCCGGGTTTCAAATTTTTATTTCCTTTTGAAATTAATCACTGTTTTTAAATGTACCTTTGATTTTATTTAATAACAAATAGCTACTGTGACGTCATCTGTGACGTTTCAGTTTTCTTTTCTAATCAGAGGAATCTAAACATTGCGTTCTGCGCATCTTGTATTATCTATTATCTTTGGGGTAGGGCATAATTTCAGGGCCGGGAAGGCTTTTGCAACACTTTTGTTTATTTATATACAGAAGTTTGTTCTGCTATATAAACAAATAAAAGTTTGAACGCAATTATATCTTCAATATTTTTCTCCATGCCAATATGATCAAATAGACTATCAATGTAACCCAAAGATCTAATTACCTGAGTAACCTTCCGGTAGTTTTATTTTCTATAGACATTTTTTTAAATCCCAATGGGAGACATACATTTATTCTATCAGTTAATAAATTCTTAATAATCAACAAAAAATAACCACAGATTATACAAAGACTAAAAGGAGAAAGACATGTAATATTGAAATATGGTTAAAAAAACATATAGTTTTTAAAAACTATAATGTAAATGCATCTTTAAAAATGTTTCCAGAGATATTACATTCTTTTAAAGCCACCTCCGCTATCCTTATGGAAATTTTGTAGTTCTTGAACCTGGCCCTCGCCAGAATAAATTGATGTTTGCAATGACTTTCGATGCCAGTCTCAGTTTAGGATCCTTACTTAGAAAGCCATATAGGATCTCGTTTGGGCTCAGATCTCTGCCTGTTTTATCCTTTAGACCTTCTTTTATTATTTTAATAATATGGACGAGACCCGTACAATCTCGGAACGGATGTGCAACAGTTTTGTGGCTTTCACACAAGGAACATATTGCCCCCTCATTTTGAACATGACCGCTCGTAAAATATTATATACTTTAAATACTATTCCCTCGGATAATATTATAGATAATATTTTTAAGCGCTTCAAAGACAAATTTAATCTAAAGTCCTATATTCCATAATTGTTACACAATACGTTTCTTTTAAGTGACAATCCACAGTATGAGAGCTATTTACTTTAATTATTAATTATGATAATTTCAACCTTGTCCAGCTATGATGATGCTATAGGCTGATTAAAGCAATAAAACTACATATATTCGTCTAATTTATATTTTAAAATATCTATTTTACAACAACGAAAATGAATAACTTTCTTTCAATTTGAAAAAGATTCAGTTGAATACAACTAAAGTATGTTCCAAGATTGGAGGAAAGATCTTCTGTGCCTGAGGGATCAGTCTCAAGACTGATTTTGAGGAATCTCCCCATATATGTATGTACCAGACCCTCTCAGACTTTTTCTTTGGGGTTATGGTAAGAACAAAACAATTGTAAACACAGGGAACTCAAGGAAAACAACAGGGATGAGAGACATTGTCCATTCAGTCTGAAGAACGTCATGCAATGTACTTCGCCTTAAAAAAATTGTACGGAGCTAAATATAGGCCGGATAAAAACTGACAGATGGTTTTGTATCTCATATAATGTTTTAGATATAATAAAGGAAAGAGTGAGGAATTACTTATCCAAATTTGGCGCTCATAAAAAGGAGATTTATTATTTACAGCTCTCCTGTCTTTTTATGAACTGAAGTTAATTAGAATATATAGACTACGGAAATGAAACATTTCACAGATCCGGTCTCAGCGTATTGTTCTCTATGCCTTAATTTATACATTAACGAACAAAGAATCACATTTAAATAAAAATCACCTTTAAAAGGTGAAGAAATATACATTTTTCAAACCAATAACTTTCTCGCTACCAATAACTATTGTTAGTATCTTCCTTCATATCTCCAAAAATGCAATTCCATCAAAGCAAATAGACTGAAAATTAAAATACCAATAATAATAAATAGCTTTTTTATTTTTTTAAACAATACGAATATACCGATTAATACCACAAACTGCAGTACATCACTTACAAAAAAGTATATCAAGACTTATACAAGCTTAAGCTTTTTCTGTTTTGTATTGATAGGGTTAGACGGGTCGTTAAAAAACAATAACCTTATAGTTAGAGTTTATATATCATTATGCAAATCCTGTGCAGATTAAATCGTTTGTTTTGCTCCGGTTATATTTGGTTGTATATTAGTATTATATAATACGTATACTTATTATAACATTATTTTAAATCATCCAACAATGAGCAGAAGCAACGACCTTCTCATTTAAACAAGGAGAGCAAACACATAATAAGCCCCTTCAAAGCTACAAAATAGAACTTTACAAGCGACTTATGTGACTGCAACTTCAAATAATGAAATGAATAACCCAAAGTGTGTTTTTTTTTCAAAGCTGGAAGAATAATACCAAACGAAAAAACAGCAATGTACTACCGTTTTAAGTAAGGATACCTACATAAAAATGCTGGACTTTCACGAGCGACAAGACGTTGGAAAACATTTCTTAGGTTTGGGTGAGTACGCCTGGAAATACATAATAACATAACTACTAGTATGTAGTTCCTACAATTTGTGAACCAAGTTGATAAACAAGGTTATACGATACTTATTTTCGCAAAAGAAAATGTGCAGATCCATGAGTTGTTTCTTTTCATTTACATTAATCGGAAATGGGTACATTAAAAAAAAGAGAAAAACATTGTATTCCGCAAGAGGAATATTGATACCGGACTTGAACTTTGAACGGGTGTCCAACATAAAAACAATAATAATAATATATTGAAAAGGTCAAGAATTGTATAATTGAATAGTCATTTTCTCCATGAATAGATGATGATGAGAAAAAGGGGGGTAAAATGAGAGGGTAAAATGTTATTTCCGCTCTCATTTCCTTATTTGTGTGAAAATATGTCTCCAAGACTCTCTTTTGTTTATTTAAGTTTAAGCACACACACGAATAAATATCTCACAAAAAAACGAACTTATGAATATCAGAATATGAGTTTGCTATTTTGTCGCATAAATTACTATTGTGTGTACATATCCCTTACGGGGTAAAACACTGAAAGAACAGAGGCGGTCCTAGCGACTTTTACGCCCTAGGCGAACACTCTATTGGTGCCCCCCCCCCACCCCTTCCCTCAGTGTTTCAAATAGCACTAATTACAACCGCATCCACATCCCGCTGCCGCTCGAGCTACGCTGAGCTCCGGTGCGGTGTCCGGTAGAAATAGAGATTGGGACGTGATCTGCAGTGTGTGAAAACGCTCTCATCAGGCCCGTCAGCAGGCCCAGGCTGTTGGGGGGGGCTACTAGTTGTTATGGGGGGGGCACAGTTGGCACATTTATAAAAATCGGGCCCATGTCACCCAGTGGGTGGGCGGGCCTACGTCACTCGATGGGCGGGCCTGGCCCCCCCAGCCCCCCCCATCCCGCCGGGCCTGGCTCTCATTCTTCCCAGCAACCAGTCCACTAACTTGACTTGGAATTAACGGTTTTAGAGTAGAAAACTGGCGGATTTTTTTTTGAGGGGCGCCCCAAATAGATTGCGCCCTGGGAAGTCGCCCACATTGTCCATAGCAAAAACCGGCCCTGCAGGAGGGTCAATAAAAGAAGTGAATATTGGACTCAACAATTAATTGGAGCCATCGATTGTCGCTGTATGACGAAATATATACATTCTTAAAGTCCACAGCACAGAGAAGGAAGGAATCATTTTTTGCCCTTGAGCAGTCTAAATACCGAGATAAATTAATAAAGCAATATCCATGACGTCATTGTAAGGGGCTACTTTTGAGATAAAACATTAAATCATCAGTGGACATTTAATTTTAGCATTTCCTTTTTTATTTTCAGGTCTAAAGCGTGACAGCCATCTTAGATCGTCATCAAAGAACTCTTAAGTTTGAATATTTTTTTGGTATGTGATGAGTATTCAGTTGTTAAATCGGTGGGGAAGGTGCAAGTGCAAGAGGTCCCTTTATCATTATCCTTTTGTGATTTATATAGATAATTATTAGGTAAAATTAGGTTTTTAAGAGTAACATATTAACTAGATAGTAAGCAACTATCATTGTTTTTGAAGTGGTAGAGTGTTTTATCGGATGAGCTGAGATACTCATTAATTCGATTCTGCATTGGATCAAACACTCGAAACACAAATATAACCCCATCAAATTCTTCTACATATAGAGGTCTTCCTACATTTTTAATATAGGTGTAAATGTGAGAGTGGATTATGACTATTTTATATAAACCATTCTTATATATTTCTTTACAGATATCATCCTGTCATTGAAATTTCTTGGATTTAAATTTCATTAAAAATCTTATCAGTGCTTAAACACTCAAGCCTTGGTCATATCTTTACATATATTTGCAAGTTTTGTCATGCAAGATCATTGGAAATATTCTGAATTATTTAACATTCGATTTTACGCCACAATGTTTATTTTAAAAAGTGTTCAAAATAAATTCAAATCCTTGAATTATCTTTAACAAAAAAAAACATATTGATCACTTTAAGTTTCAGTGATACGTAAATTATATCTTCTAATGAAATTACGGATAAGCTTTGCAAAAAGAAGGTCAACTACTCTAACATTGTTTAAAAATGATTGCAATTTTTCTTAAAGAACTTTCTTGAAATATATATATATACCATATAAGAGAGAGATACTAATCTATTATTAATTTTAGTATTCAAATATAAATAATATGTGAGAATGAATACAATACATTAGCTCACTATACTTCTGTTCATGAAAGGACATGGCCTAAATTTCGCACTTGCCTTATGAAGGAACCCCATCATATACTTAATCTTTTCCCCTCCTTTCTCTTTACTTGAAGTTGATTGATAATTGATTTTTCCGTTACATCGTGATTTTTCTTCTACTTCTGAAGACTCTCTGTTTCAGGCAGTCATTTTTCTTCGGTGAATTACGTAGAGGTGTGAAGCAGGCATGTTACCTACGTACGAGAAGGGTTTCATCCTTACCGAGGGTGGGAAAGGATGAAAAGATTCACACATGTTTTCTCTGTGGTCTCTGCAGAAAATCAAAGGAAATTAGAAACACCAACGATGTCTCAAACATGATAGGAGGAAGGGGATGGAGAAAAAAAAAGACACTCAAACAGACAGGAAGATGAGTAGTTAGTTTTGATCCTGAAGCATCTTGTTAAAAAATGAAATTCATATTTTTGTTTGTATGAGGCATAGGTATGAGGATGTTAGAAGGGTAGTTTGCACAAACTCAACAATACTTTTTTTTGTAAGACAGCTCAATTTTCTTATTTTTTATGTTTTATCGTCCATAAATCGCCAAATAAGATGGAACTAAATTTATTCATAAAAATACTCATTCTTTTTAATTTTGAAAGAGTTGTTTAAAAAGAAAAAATATGGGATATTGAGTACTTAATTTCATGAATACTTAAATAATGACACAGTCCATGAAAGACACTCGGTATATAACATATGGGCTGAAAAGTCCCGGGCCTTACAGAGAAAACAAGTTTTTTTGTTCAAAATTAGCTGTATTCATCACTTAATCTCCATCAAGAGAAACGCAATCATTCCAGCGCTGCTCTAACACTTTTACCGCCTCAGTTTGACATCCACTATGACGTTTTGTGCATTGGTGTTTCTACGACCACAAGACATTTCAAAGTCGAGCAAATCAACGTTTTAACTGTTTTTTCTGATAGAGCGAAGTCCCCATAACACTTTTCGAGCCCTGGCTTCGCTTCAACGTCATTTTTCCCATCAAGAAGCAGTGTAAGATTAAAATACAAATGTTTTTGATCCATTGTTTTGAAATAACATCAGTAGCATCACGGTTAGCCACATACACTCAAAACTATGTATAAATATCATGAAATTTAAACAGCTTCTTTTGAAGGTAAGTATAAACTGAAAAAAAGTAACTGCAATTAAAATACCGCCATCTATGTGTTAGGCCGGGACTTTCAGCCCATGTGTTTATTATAATTGATGTTCATCATGAGTTCAACTTTTTATTCGCGCTCCTTTTCATCCAACTATTAAGCTCGGATCCGAGAACGACGTTATCCTTGGTTATAACCCACAAAACTCTTGTAGCTCTTCTTCTTTTCGGACTGAACTAAAACTATAAAATTTCAATAAAAACGTCTGCCTTGAATATCAGGATCATTTGGATTTGAATGACGTATTTAACATTCTCAATATATTTTTTTATGAATGGCTTTTGTATTTATGCAGGTCTGTATTTTGTTTCGTGTTTTAAAAAATATTTTTATAAAATGTAAACATTCAGTTAGAGGAAAAAGTATGAACCTGATTTCCGTTTGCCCCTTTCAAAAAGTGATTTATCCTAAAAATTTATAAGTATCTAAGTTTTTTATCATTGTTCTAATTGCAGCTCTAAAATATTCCTAAGTGAATTATTTGAGTTTGTTAACATCTGAAATATTTTCTTAATATTTGGTACCATTGTTATAGAATTATTATTTTTTGTACTTTCGTACAACATTTTATTCTTGAATGTTACCAAACATCAAAAAAAAACTTAATCATTACACGCACAACATCAAATTTTACACAGCTAATATTAACAAAAAAAAAACAAATCAAAACTCATCAACAATTCTATTTACCTATTTAAAAACATTTTTCGATAGAGGGGATTTTGTGCTTCTTAATTTATAAAGTAAAATCTGTATTTTAGTTACAATAAAATTTATTTCTGTGCTATCAGGGTCATTGTAAATAAAACAAAATTCCTTTCGTGGTTAAAACATGGCCAAACTTCATATAAATTTTTTGAACAACCATATCCAATATTTCTTTTAATGTGTTTCACTCAAAGAGAAAGTGCTAGCTAGTTTCATTTTTTTTCTTTGTAAAGAAACACAACGCTTCCTCACGAGTCCTGCCATATATACTTCCAAAACACAAAGTGTTTGTTACTATTCTGTATTTTACCAGTATAAAGAATAGGAAATTTTTTTGGTTCTCCAATAATCTTAAAACATCCTTTGGTTTAAAACTTAAATCTAGCCTATCACACTTCCTTTTAATCTGGTTTAAAAAATGGGTTTTGTCATTTATTTTAACTAAAAAACCTCGAAGCATGGCATTGCTGCTTAGATTTATAAAATTAAAAAAGGAGTCCCTTGGACCGCATTGTCTTTGTTTGAATTTGACTTCTCTTTTTATTTTCTCCCTCTCTAACATTTCACTCCCCGTAAAAAGTAGAAATTCATTGTGTTATAGAATTGACTTATTTAAAATTATCTTTAACTTAAATGCTTATACCTCGATTATAAAATATAATATATACTTTTTTTTTGCAGAATTTCACTAAAAAAATACAGTTAAAGATTTTTAATGTATTAGATGTAAATAGGTACTGATATTATTTTTATCTAAGATAGAAGAGGAGACTATTACACTTTTTGTTATATTTTCAACCTTAGAATTGGCCTTGTGAAAAAAAATTTATATATATATATATATTATATATATATATATACTAGCGAATATTGCCCGGTGCTGCCCGGGATTTTCCAACTTGACAATAGTATGGATGGAAAAATATCACACCAATAGTTTTAGTGATGTCATCGCGTGTGATTTTTCATATTAAACTAAGTTCCTTAAAAGTTGTCATTGAGTCTTCATTACCATTTTTTCCGTTTTGGATTCCTTAAAGATGGGTATTTTAAACATCGTAAACATTAATCACACGAATAATTCCAGTGATGTCATCGCATGTGACTTTCATATTAAAATCAGTTCCTTCAACAGTTGTCATTGTGTATCATTGCCATTTTTTCCGAATTATATTCCTTACGGCAGGGTAAATAAACATAGCACAAAGAAAAATTACACTAATAATTTCAGTGAAATCATTGTATGTGACTTTTCATATTAAAACCAGTTCCTTCTACAGTTTTCATAGCTCTTAATTGCCATTTTTTCCGTTTTGTACCCTTTACAACTGAGTATTTAAACATCGTAAAAAGAAGAAATCACACGAATAATTTCATTGATGTCATCGCATGTGACTTTTCATTTTAAAATCAGTTTCTTAAAAAGTTATCATTGGGTCTTCATTGCCATTTTTCCGTTTTGTATTCCTTAAGGCTGGGTATTTAAACATCATAAAAAGATGAAATCAAACGAATAATTTTAGTAATGTCATCGCATGTGACATTTCATATTAAAATAAGTTCCATCAACAGTGGCCATTGGGTCTTCCTTGCCATTTTTTCCGTTTTTTATACCTTACGGCTGAGTATTTAATCATCGTAAAAATAAAAAAATCACACGAATATTTTCAGTGATGTCATCGCATTTGACTTTTCATTTTAAAATCAGTTTCTAAAAAATTATAATTGGGTTTTCATTGCCATTTTTTCCGTTTTGTATTCCTTAGGCTGGGTATTTCAACATCATAAAAAGAAGAAATCACACGAATAATTTCAGTGAAATCATCGCATGTGACTTTTTCATATTCAAACCAGTTCCTTAAAAAGTTGTCATAGCTCTTCATTGCCATTTTTCCGTTTTGTATTCCTTAAGGCTGGGTATTTAAACATCGTAAAAAGAAGATGAATAATTTTAGTGATGTCATCTCATGTGATTTTTCATTTTCAAATCAGTTCCTTAAAAGTTGTCCTTGGGTCTTCATTGCCATTTTTTCCGTTTTTTGTTCCTAAGGCTGGGAATTTACACATCATAAAAAGAAGTTATATTTAAGCCATTTCAAAGAGTGCTAATGTTATTTCCTAATGAAAATAGTTCCTTAAAAGTCGTCATTTCATCATCATTGCCATTTTTTCCGTTTTGTATTCCTTAAGGCAGGGTATTGACATCACTCTCCATCTTTAGGCATTATTAAAATTCGTTTAGCACGATGTTGCAATATAAAAATTGTTGTTATTTTCCACAAAACTTAAATTTGGGGACATACAGGGACAGAAAGAAAAATATTTTTAAGTAATCATGTAGAAAACGAATTTTCCAGGAAACACTCAAAAACAAAAACACGTCTTAGTACCTCAGTCTTATCCACAGAAAATTGGGCAAAATCTAACTGCAAATTTTAAAAAATCGGCAAAAAACGTTTTGGCGAATAAAATAAGCATGTCGATGACGAATTTTCCAGGAGTTGACAACCCCACTAAAACACTCCCTGAGCTCTCAAAACTATTCACTGAAAATTTCGTCAAGATCTAATGACCCGTTCGGAGATACAGGGAAACGAACGAACGACGAACGAACAAACGAACGAACGAACAGAATCTTTTTTTATAAGTATATATATATATATATATATATATATATATATATATATTATATATATATATATATATATATATCTTGGTAATTATTTTGAATGAAACTGCCCTTCAAAATAACTATTATTGATAAAATAGTACTATAACTGTTCAAATTAAAGGTGTCCGAACTTAAGGCATAATGTCTAAAGCAATGGAACATACGGTGTGCAAATCCATGTCTCATGATAAGGAGAGTCATAATTATTATATCATTTTATATTTTACCAAAATTGAGATTAATCACACAAATTATGTAAGAACTTATTCTTCCGGATATTAATAATGACAACTGTAATTTGTATATAGCGCATTCGTATCGTATGCAAAACTAACTCAAAATAAAATAAAAATCTATATTTTGCAACCGGAATTGCTCCTAAAACATATTACCAAGAAAATATGCTTCCTTTTTTTATTACTAATATGGATGATTTAATAGTATTCTTTAACCTTATTTTGACACCTTCATCTTGAGTGTACCACATTTTATAACCATCATTAAAGAGTAATTGTGGAAGATGTGTCAATGCTATTTTAGACCTCAGAATGTTTCCAAACGATTAATAAACTTCTTATCTTCTAACTGCTAAAAAATACATGTTTAAGTGATCAATTTTCTTTTATGAGGATCCTCAAGTACAGTTGTAAGTAGTACGTAGTAAAATATGATCTTCCATTTTCAAAAAAGTATGTTTCTATTTAGCAGGAACTGGAAACATTTTTGGAATCAAGGTGTTACATGTATGGACACTTTATGGGGATATATATACACACACACACAACTATATATATATATATATATATATATATATATAATATATATATATAGATATATAGATTAAGCGTAGAGAAGATGTTTGGTTTAGGGGGCAGCATTCAATTTGCCCGAATTTTAACAAGAACTGTTAAATCGGTGAACAAATAATCGATGAAGGAAGCTATGTATATAAGTATTTTCTTATAATATTACATACTATTCATTACATTATATTTTTTTGGTTATAATTCAAATCCGGTTGCTTTCATAATTTCATTTTTTTCTTTAACTTCCGAATACCTCAACCAATTTGCCCGAATTTGAGAACTCACACAACTTTTTTTGGAGGGCATTGCCCCCTGTCTCTTACGCCTATGTTATATATATATATATATATATAAATATCTATATATATATATATTATATATATATATATATATATATATATATATATATACTATATAATATTATATATATATATATATATATATATATATATATTATATATATATTATATATAGATATATATATATATATATATATATATATTTATTGTATTTATTAAAGGCTTCGAAACTAAGTTTATCTATTTTATAATCACACCGATTTCTTTTTTGTTTGGTAAAGTGTAAAATGTATTTGAAAGCTCTTTCTCTTCCTACAAACTGTGGTTTTAGTTATTTGTAAAAGTTTAGTTTTGATTATTTTTCAGGCTTAGAACTGGAATAATCCAGGAGCAAAATCATCACACTTTTTATTTGCTTTTATCCAGGACGAAAAGTTGCCGAAGGGACATATGCAGTGTTACATAGAAGGTTTCTTAGGCGTAGCTAATAAAAAAAAGTATGTGATTTAGTATTTATTGAATTTTGTCTTACTGGGTATGTTTTATGCGAATAAAAAATAGCGTAAAACAAAAGAAATTGTACATAATACGAAATAGTAATAAAGAGTCCACTGAATACACACAGAGGGGGATATAATATGGAGGAAGAAAGCAGTGACAAGGTTGAGTGAAAACCGAAAATGTTGCGTAAATTTTACAATACTTTATCGGACAATAACACTCTACCCTCGTCCCATTTGTGATGGAAATACGGATGAGCGTAAGAGTTGTTCAAAATGGCATGGGCATATACGTGCCGCTGTGATACTAGAGAGAAAGAGAGCCAAAGAAGAGGAACAGAAGCGTTTGTTCCAGGAGTGGCTAAAGCAGACCCAGGGAAACGCCTCCAAGGGGAAACGGGGCACCCCGAGGCAACAGCAGACCCCGCAAAAACACCTAACTCAACCCTACCAACAGGCTGGACGACATCAACACCTGAAGAATGGTCCCCGTCCGAAACAGAGAAGACCATCCCCCCAGTTGCAAGACTTCATCCCTGCACCTCCACCACTAAGACCAGCCTGGAAGACAGTGTCACCAAACCCCCCGTCACATGTGAATCCACTAAGATGGCCCACACCTATCCCCGTGGGAAAAGCAACTGCCTCCGCAGACAATGCAAAGCAGGCCCTCATCAGACTACTGACAACTGCACTCGGTTGTTAGTGTGGAATTGTCACGGCCTCGCCACCTGCAAACTTCTAGCGCTCTCATCGAAAGCGTTAGATACAAAAGCTAATGTGATTATTGCGACTGAAACCGAGCTTTGCCTAGACGACGTGCCCATTATATCAGGCTTTGATACTCTTCTGCCGTATGTCCGTAAGTCGAAAAGACGTCGAACAGCCATGTTCGTTGCCAAGGCCCTACAAGCTGAGCAGATCCCAACGCCGTCTGATCTGCCCATTGTCGCTGCTAAAATAGGAACGCGTCTGTACGTAGGAATTTACAGGCAGTTTACGTCACTCTCAAACAGCATCTCTGACAAAGGATTAGTTTTCGAGACAACTCAACTGGATGAGATAGGAAATACACTGAAAGTGCTCTCTGTGACTCATGGAGTGAAAGAAATGATTGTCGCAGGAGACTTCAATCTGGACGTTACAAGATATGACGACCGCGGTTACTACAGGAAAAAACTAATGCAACGTTGGAAGGGCTACTATGAGGAACTCGGACTTCAATTGCAACCGACAGGTCCAACTTTTCGATCTAATGGCGTTTTCAATGGGGAAAACCGTACCTCCACCATTGATCACGTATACCTTCGAGGAAATACAAACATTCACGTAAAAGTACTCGATGACGCTCTCTCTGACCATGCGCCGCTTCTTGCAACGATCTCGTCCGAAAGAGCTCCTAAGCGGATTGTAAAAGAAACAAGGGAGGAACGCAACTGGTCCACACTCGACGTACCTGCACTAGAGCTTTTCCTTCTCAATTGGGACTGGCAGCCCCTTTTTGACTCATCCAACGTAAATGACATCAATCTTCACATAAAAACAGCCATCACAGCTGCCTTGGATGTTGCTGCTCCTCTTCGAAGATACACCACTCCAAACGCAAATGTTAGGCTTCAACCGTATACTCGAGCAGTCATGCGAGAACGGGACAAGGCGAAGAGTCTAGGAAAAAGTGCTACAAGGCCCTAAGGAACAAAGCACTGAGTCTAGTTAGACGTGACCATGTTTCTTTTAATCTATCTCGAATCAAAAAGGGTGGGCAGACAGCAGCATGGAAAATCGCAAATGAAGCCATGGGCAAAGGAAACGACGGCGTTCTGCCTTTTCTAGAAGGCTGTAGAACCGACACAGACTCTGCTAACATGTGCAATCAGTTCTACATCGATAAAGTTGACCGACTGCGTTGCGATCTATGTCCTGATTCCCAAAATGCAAGCTCTAATGCCGATTCGGACGGCGAATTTGGATTTCACAATGTAGGCACTGCTGCTGTGAAGAGGGCACTAAAATCCCTCGCCCCTAAGCACTCTGCCGGCATTGACAAAATTCCTATCGTCGTATATCAGTCAGCCTGGACAGCATTAGCCCTTCCAATCGTTCACCTCATTAACACAATCATAACTTCTCAGATATGGCCAGACGAGTGGAGAACGGCAATCATAATCCCAGTACTGAAAAAGGGCAAGCCGCGTAAAGAACCCTCTAGCTATAGACCTGTCTCACTCCTTTGTGCCATCTCAAAATTGACCGAGCGGGTACTTTATAATCAACTCGTGACCTACGTCGAAGCTTCTTGTAAACTCCCACAGGAACAACACGGCTTCAGAACTGGACGCAGTGTCGACACTGCCCTTGCAACTCTACTGTCCAACGCTGCTAAGGCTTGTGATCGTAAATTAAAGGTATGCATTGCTGCCTTCGATTTTTCTGCGGCCTTTGACCTTTTGGAAGCAATATACTTCTGGCCAAGCTCCAATGGATGGCGGGGCCCACCAAAAAGCTGATGCTCAGCTACTTAACAGGAGGGCGACAGCAGGTGAATTGGAACGGCCAACGGTCCAATTTCCTGAACATAAAGTACGGCGTCAGACAGGGTTCTGTGCTTGGCCCCCTACTTTTCATTCTTCTCACGGCTGACCTACCTGATTACCTGAGAGTAGCTGTCAATCCAGAAGCTCAGCTTGAGGTACTGCTATATGCCGACGATACTTCTATTGTCATCTCGGCTCCATCCTGGGAACAGGTCGACTTCGCTATGGGCTCGGCATCGAAGGCCTTGGAGGCGTACTCTAATATCAATGGACTCCACCTAAACGTTGGGAAAACCCAACGTTACGTCTGGGTGCTCCAGACACTCCTTCGACCGCTACACTCGACCTTCTGGGGTAACTGTTAGCAGGAACCTGACATTTGGACCCACCACGAAAAAAATATTCAGAATGTCAGGAAACGAATCGGAGTCATCCGCCGGCTCTGCACTACGGTATCGCGAGGGCCACTGCTGACCGAGATAGCTAGAGCCATAGTTATCGGGAAACTTCAGACGTCTGCTTGGGTGACTAGAAGTGCAAACTTCTCGTCTGCTGCTGAACCCCCTCACACCCCTACAATGGCAAAGACTAGCTCAGATGCGCAACTTGCCATCAACGATCTCGCACGTATCTTGCTGGGAGTTCAAAGAGCAGATCGGTTGCGTGTGGTTGACCTTCTCGACAGGTCACATCTTCCATCTGTAAATGAGATCTTAGTGAAGCAGGCTGCCATATCCCTTGGAAGGCTATGAATGTGGACAGTTGTCCCTTGGAGAGGATTCTTGAGGCTTCGATGAGCGCACCCGTAGTGCTACAATATGCCTCAAGAAACCCGTTTCTACCAACTGTGTCGCTGCTGTTAACCTTTCAAAGGCCTGGAGCTTGTCACAGCCATTAAGAGAGGCATGCACCTTATCAAGTGCTCGGAGGGTAGCAAAGACAATGGCAGGGTTGTCTAGATCCTTATAGCTCCTTAAGTTTAATGTATTTATGAAAATTGAAAAATATTTACTTTATATATTATCTTTATTTTTTTTTTTTTGTTATTTTACTTTAATTATATTTATTATTATTATTATTGTATAATTATTTGTTTGTATATAGATACATGTTTTTTATATAGTAGCCATGAAGGCTAGGGCTATAGTAGCTCTGTAATAAATCATACAACAACAAACAT